>JAWNNQ010001636.1:0-492589 GCA_035044765.1 Leucophenga montana | reverse complement strand
CGGCAGCTTGATTAATTTGTCAAATAGCTAAGTACCTTGACATACATCATTGTTCTTCCGATGTATCGCCCAACCAAAGAATGTTTGCAGCCTTTGCAACAGCACTCAAATTACCGTGCATTGCACTTGTATAATTGCTAATTCGAAACTCCGCACTCACAAAGACCCTCAGATGTGCAATCAACAAATTTGTTACTCGCCAATGAGCGACACTAAATGCGGTAAACACAAAATTTCATTTAATTAGGCTTTTCAATTGAGAGCGTTTACTGAGCAGTTCTAAAATAAACCCAAACATACAGCAGCCAATTTTCATTAATGTTGACCATGGCGATGATGATGAAGTTAAAAACCAGATACAAAACTGTGCGTCATGGTTTTCGATGATGCTTCTACTTATGTCCATCACTGTTTGTACCTTATAAGCGTGAGTTTCACCATAATATAAAGTTTGAAAGACGGTTTTTGGATATTCTGCGGCAAGTATAGAAAATTAGAGAAAGTGCATACAGCTTAATATATAATATATGTATATGCTCTAGAGTTGCCAAAGCATAGCAAAGTGTAAAAAACATTGCTCTGTACGAATTGAATCTTATTGTCATTATTATCATTATTGTTCTGATCTTAATATCACGATTTTCTAAGATTTTAAATGTATTTACAATAGAAAAACAAGTAAGAGCTACAGTCTAGGAGATCGACTATATTGTACCCACTACATGCCATATTTTTTTAATTGTAGTACTTCTTTTGCCATGAAATTTTGCTCTCTACAAAGAAGGATAAACAATTTTTGGGGCAAGTCATAAAAAAAAGTGTAACAAAAATTAAAAAAAAGAACAAGAAAAAACGATAACTTCAGTGGTACGAAAGGTTTAAAACCATTTACATGAAGTTTCAAACTGTGAATTTAGATGGAGTGAAATCTACTAACGTATACGTGCGATGTAAGTTTGTTGGAACCTGCCCGCGTGGGCGTTACACGCCGCTTGATAAATAAGTCATGTGTCCGTACATACTCGTATGAAGCCACTATGTCAAATGTCAAGTATATTTTGCCTGAAATGGTGAAGTGGTTGGGTCCCACACATTAATGTATATGTGAAGCATCCGTCCACCAAAAGTTACCATATCAATTATTAAGTTCATATTTACTACAATAAAATAGTTTTTCATACAAATGGTCAAAAGTGGGCGTGGCGGTTCAATTTTGATACTCTATTAAACCGCAATAAAAACAAGAGTACGTGACAATTAAACTGGATAGCATTGAAATTGGTCCCCAAAAATGCGCAACAACATTCAGTCGGACAGACGGACAGACAGACAAATGGACATGGGTAGATCGACTAGTCTCGTCGAGCTGATCAAGAAAATATATACTTTATGGGGTGTACGATGGCTTCTTTAATGCGTTACTTTCAGACAAACTGATAATAGCATTTCACACTATGTGTGAAAAATAATACAAATGAATTAATCAAAATAAATAAATAGAATAGAATAAAACAATAACTTACCGAGTGGAAGAGAGATTTGTTAAAAGTTTGTTAAAAGTATTCTATAAAAAAACCTCTTGACGAGGTAAAAATCCAGTGACGAAAGCCTTCTTGCAACTAACAAAACTTCTCATATCAATTTGGTGACGATATACTTATATTTTTCATTTTAATGGTTGGAATCGATTGTAATATGTAATTAAGCGTTCGTTATGTTGCGAAGTAGTGGTGAATTTTCAAGAATATTCTTGAGTAGAGAAATAAATTAATGTAAAAGAGCTGTATTTTATAGTTCAGCAACATGACGAACGCTCAATTACATATTACAATCGATTCCAACCATTAAAATGAAAAATATAAGTATATCGTCAAAAAATTGATAAGAGAAGCTTTGTTAGTTGCAAGAAAGCTTTCGTCACTGGATTTGTACCTCGTCAAGAGGTTTTTTTATTTGAATTTTCAGTCATTTTAATAGAGAAGATAAATACAATGCTTGGATAAAACTTTATATGAAATTTATACCTTGCTTAAGGCTTTTTATATGAATCATAGATTTGTGTGGGGCTATATTTTTAAGTTGTCCCTTCTGAACATATGTGGGATATTTCAATAGAATTGAAAAAAATGACAATAAATGCATTTCAAAATAAAAACATTCAATTTTTAATTAAAACTTAAAAGTGGGACAAATTTGTATAGCGGCTGCCACATAAAATGTTCATTTAATACACTTTATTTGTAGATTGAAAAGGAGAGTCTAAATACTCATACTTGAAGTCTCTATCTCTTATAGTCTACTAGGTATTTTCGTTCAAGGAGACTGCCGGCCGGACAAACAGACAGGACTATATAAACTTGTCTTCGCATGCTGATGAAGAATATAGTCGTATATACATAATGGGATCTACCACTTCTCCTTCTGCCTGTTAAATAGATTTCCATATTACTAATATTCTCTTTAACCTTATGGTACCGGTTATAAAAAATAGACATTTTGTTTTTGTATAATAAATACATATCAATTTATGGCAATATATGTGCGAGATTAAATAACCAATTTCTTTTATTGGCTATTTGTACTTATACATACATATATAGTATGTTATTTCTTGCATGCATATCTATACACATAGGAATACATACGAAAACAATCCAAAAATAATAAAAGTGTATAAGAGTATAACAGATTTATGTTACCGCTGCGTAACAGTAACAGCAGCTTAACAGTAACAACAGCTTAACTGTAACAGCAGATTAACAGGAACAGCAGCTTAACAGGAACAACCACTAGTATGACGCATTAGGAAAAATAACTAATTTAGCACACTCTGATATTTGCGATGTTATATCTCGGCTCACGGAATTTTCACAGAAAAGTATAATATATCAAAATTTGCGCAATCTTGCCAAGTTTTATCACTCCAAATATGAGCACGAAAATTTGGTTTCATTTTTCGGCAAAATCGCAAAATGTACTTTTCAAAATTTATTTTGACCTATATTTTTTAAGTAGATATTGTACAGCACCATGCTGGCATTCATTTGAAGGTATTCAAAATACCTTTCCAAAGAGCTATTACACGTTGAAAAATATAAAGCCGGTTGGCCACAGTAACCAATTGCAATTAAAGCTTATTCTGAGCTTTTCCCGCCAAAAACTGCCATTCTGAAAAAAGTTATAGAACAAAAGTTTCTTAATTTTTTATGTACTAAAATCATGTATCAATAAAATTTTGGGTTTATAAAGGATTCAAGCAAAGAAACAAGCAAACAAACTATTTCATTAACTCGTGAAAAATTTCCAAAATTCAAAACATTTGAGTGGGTGGATCGATTTTTGTGATCTTGGGCACGTTTTACTCGTTTCGGCGTCAAGAAAAAATAATAAATAAGTTTTAGGTGATAGCTCCCCCACGAGCCCCAATACCGCTAGGGGAGGGTATTTTTCCCTATATTTCGGACTGGGGTGATCCGTTATTATATGTTTTAACATTTTCTAAAAGTATGTTTCAAGACCTTTGTAATGGTATGTAACATGTTAAGATCGGACTTACCATTCGATATTGCGCATATAATATAATGCTCGTGCAGCAGCCTCACTGAGGTGGGCTTTCGTCACTTGCGTGATATTGCGCCCACAGTGATGTTGTGAGAGTAAGATAGCAGATGCCTTGTGCAGACTCTGTACTCTTTTATTCCACATTCTTTTTCATTTTTATTAAACACGCACTTCGCCCCGAATTCGAATTGGATATTGCTTCAAATCGGAATAATTATTGCATTTAATTATATTTATTATAGAACACATTTTAACTAATTGCATTTTGATAAATATCTACAGAAACAATTTGAACACAAATTTTTAACACAAATTACTTATTACGCACTTGATTCAACTTTCTACTTTTTTTCACTCTCTCTTCTTTTTTTCCGATAAACACTTCTCCTTCGTCTTCATCACAGACCGGCAATCAACTAACTGAATTCTTGTAATGAGCTCCGCTTTATGCCTATAAAAAAAAGCTAAATAATGAATAATGATTCATGATTAAGGGAGAGGAAGTGCAACGACACTGAGAGCAAAGCGCCAAAAATGATCAAGTTTAAAAAATGTGCAACAACAATAAATAAATAAATAAGCAAACGTAGAGCACGAAGGAGAGATAACAAAGATCAGCAAAGCAAGTGAATTAACAGTAAATTGAGCGAAGTTGCCATCACTGTAGAAGGTAGTGCACGCAAGTGACGCAAGCCCACCTTAGGTTGGTGTGGCTGCGGTACGAGAACTGTATTACAAGCGCAATATCGGAGTTTTTATTGGTTGGTCCGATCGAGATGTATTTAAACATACTTTCAGAAAATGTTAAAACATATAAAAACGGATCACCCCATTCCGAAATATATGGTGTTGAAAAATACACTCCCCTAGCGGTATTGGGGCTCGTGGGGGAGCTATCACCTAAAACTTATTTTTTTATTTTTCTTGACGTCGAGACGTCGGGAAATTTTTGACGAGTTAGTGAAACAGTTTGTGTGTTTGAATCCTTTAGAAAACCAAAATTATATTGATACAGGATTTTAGTACACAAAAAATTAGGAGACTTTTGTCCTAAAACTTTTTTCAAAATGGCGAATTTTGGCGTGAAAGGCTCAAAAAAGACTTTAATTTCAATTGGTTACTGTGGCCAAACGGCTTAATATTTTTCAACGTCTAATAGCTGGAAAGTTGGAAAGGTCTTTTTAATGCCTTCAAATGAATGCTAACATGGTGCTGTACAATACCTACTTAGAAAAATATAGGTCAATATAAATTTTGAAAAATACATTTTGCGATTTTGACGAAAATTTAGATCTTTTTGTGCTCATATTTGGATTATTTGGATTATATACAATAATTCTTAGTGAAAATTCCTTGAGTCGAGATGTAACATCACAAATATCAAAATTAGTTATTTATCCAAATGCGTCATACTAATGGCTGTTACATCTGTTATACGCAGCGTTGGAATTAACCTGTTATCCTTTTATACACTTTTATTTTTGGGTTTTTTGTATGGGTATGCTTGTATAAATGTATTAAATATATCGTATGTATGTAGATATGAATGCAATAGATAACATATATACTCGTATTAATGTTTGTACGAGTACAAATCGCCAAGAAAAAAAATTAGTTATTTAATCTTGCACATTCATTGCCATAAATTGATATGTATTTATTATACAAAAACAAAATGTCTATTTTTTATACCCGGTACCATAAGGTAGAATTAAATATTAAGTATGCGCAAATCTATTTAAATGCAGAAGGACTTATTTGTTACACATTCTCTTTTCAGTTTAAGTTATCACAGTCATATAATTCATAAATAGTTTTTACAATTTCTGTATTTATTCTTTTATTTATTTATTATTTTATTTATTTATTATTTTATTTATTTGTTTATTAGTTCTTCTATTTAAGAGTCATATGAATAATCTTGTTGCATTTCTAATTTCGAGCATATGTGATAGAAGGTCAAAAGTAGTCCGACTGGTTGTTTTGACAACCAAATATGTTCTTCTACCACTGCGGAAAAATTAATGCAATTTATAATATTTCAAGTAACTGCGGTGGAACACGTCCATCCATATTTATGTACAATTTCAAAGTAGCTAGTGGCGTTAACAAAAATACCCAAAGTGGGCGAGGTATTTGGCATTATGTTGGCTACCCTTTATAGAGCCGCATGGCACACGAAAAATATGTGCAATTTTTGTTAGAGCAGATCAAAAAATAGACAAATCAAAGAGTCTACAGGTGTGCGAGAGGTTGAAATATAGTTTCATCAAAAAGTGAAACGAAAACAAAGAGGACAATAATGAGGATAAATACCATATATATATATATATATATATATATATATATATATATATATATATATATATATATATATATATATATATATATATATATATATATATATATATATATATGAGCATCTATGCGAAAGTTCAGACAACTCTGCAAATTTAAGTACCAAAAGATCGAAAAAGAAAAACGAAAACCAGATGGACAAAAATGAGGCAAAATACCATATTACTGTATATATGAGCATCTATGCGAAAGATAAAGCGCCAAATACACCATTCACACATTTGATCAAATGTGTCAAGTTTAAAATTTGATGCGTGCCCACACACCTTTCAAATCCAATTTCGTCAAATCTGGATTTTGGTTGCGATTTTCCATTTTTTTTTTTTATAAATTTTCCGCAATTTTCCACAATTTGCTTTGTCACTCTCGGCGCATCGAAATGTATTGTGAACCCAAACCAAATTTACATACGTCTGTACAGAACGAAAAAAATAAAAATCCCATGGAGGAAGAAGAAGACGAAAATCAAAACTTTTTAATTTTTTTCACACATTTGATCAAACAGTCTAAAATGATCAATTTTGATCCAACAATCAAATGTGTGATGTGACGGAAAATCGACGGGTGTATAAATCGTCAAGTACACCCGTCGATTTTCCGTCACATCACACATTTGATGAAATGTGTGACGGTGTATTTGGCAATTAAGGCAACGCGGCACTCAAAAATGCCAAACTATCAATAGTTCGGTAAAAATAGTATATTTATGTATATTTTTAAGGTGTTTTGATTTATATTTGTTCAAAAACTGTTTTGGTGCACAATATTTATGTAAAGGGTTGCCAACACACATACATAATCTTAATATTTTGAATACAACTCTGCTGTAAATACATTGAATACTTGAAAGCATCAAGTAATATTTCTATTGTGCAAGTATTTCATTTGGCACAGCACAAAAATTCACAACATTTTTAGCGCTTAACGACTTGAACTAATTGCTTCTAATTGCGGTGACCTCGAAACATTTGCCTGATGTCTGAGCGGCCGTGAATAGTTTCGTTGACAAGGTACTTAAGTTCGTTAGGCAACTTTCTAGCAAATGAAGAAACATTAGAGCATACTTCACTCACACTTATAGTACACTGCAGCTTAAACTTGTCAACGCGCTGTGATTAACTTGTCAATTCTCACAAACACAAATACTACTACATAGTTTCAAAAGTTGTACTCTGTCTGATTTTGTCTGTCTGCAAATGTTACCGTCTGTCTATTTTACTGTCTGTCTGGCTGTCAGTTTCCTTAATTCAATCAGCTTAGTGCCTTAAAGTCCTCTGTACAATGCTGCTCAGCAATTTCAGTCCAGTGATGTATGACTCAATTAAGTATTATGCTAATTTTTACATGGAGCTACCTAGAACGGAGTGAGTTGAGTGCTATTGATGGCAGACAGCAGCGATGGTGGTTGTACGCACATAGATATCTGCTGGCTTCATCAGATTTCCGGTGTTGGGAAGTGTTTTATGTAATTTTGTGTTTGGGTTTTTGATTTGTTTCTTCGTTTTTTGATTTTAAGAGAACTTTTCATCATAATTTAGCAATGTTATTTTTGTGTGATTCATGTTGTTTCAGCATTTGATTTTATATGGTTAGTTAAATTCACTTAGTTGAGCTTTATCAGGAATATAATTGTTTTTCGAATTTAAGTCCAAAATTCAAGCTACTTATATTCTTCAAATTTTAACTAAATTACTTTTAAATACCAACCAGCGAAATGATTTTATAAAAAAAAGTATATCGTTAACCTTATAAAGGTTGTATATAATTAAATAAATCTATAAAATACGTTAAATGCTTTTTTTTTTTGATCCGAGTAAACATGAAGATTTTGCTATGTAGAAACGCGTGAGCAAGCTACGTAGAGCTTACAGTTGTAAAAACATGGCGTGTCCAAAATGCATTCCTGCTACCTCTAAGGTTTGACTCTGTGTTTTGTTGACAGTCCTTGAAAATGCAACTTTTAATGGAAACTGCAGGCGCTTAAAATTAAATGTTAAGTTATTAGGTATGATTGAGATACTTGGTATAAGCACATTGTCTCCCTTGGCTTCGCCAGTTAAGATTGTGGCCTTCGCAATATTCCTTCCTAGTTCGGTGACTCGTAACCGTTGCACATTACCGTTTATTGTACATTAACAAAACGGGTACACCTACCTTTAATTCCAACTTATCGGATGGCACTCCGGATAAATCCAAGAGAGCTCGTAGTGTCATCGGATGACATGACTATGTCGATGGAGTTATACACTGATATTTCGCTAGTTAGTTCGTCCAAGATTTTTTTATTTATTTTCGTAACAATCTCATTTTATGGTGCCAGTATGGTTCTTTCACACAACCAATTTTCGTCTTGAATATTATGTGGCAGATTTGGAAAAACTTGAGCAATAAGCTCATCTTCCGACTCGACAACAGAACAAAATTGGTGTGTGAAAAGAACCAGAAGTTCTTGGTCGGTTTCGTGACTGCCTTCACCAATTTTTAGCAGTTTTTGAGCATATGTTCCCGACTCGACAGCGCTGAATAACTGGACTCGCATGTTAGTGGTGAGATAAAGCTTTTCAACTTTGGCCCACAGGTATGATGCTTTCTGGCATGCGTTAATTTCGTCTGCTGCAGTGCCCCTCTCGATAACAGGTAATGTCTGTCTAAAATTCCCTCCAATAACACAACCACAACACCCATTTCCTTTCAATTGCTTTGTATGTCTTATAAACAGCGATTGGGCGCCTCGATGGCGCGTTTGAGTGACATAGTACACTCGTCCCACACGATCAGTTTACATTGTTGCAACAAGGCGCCGCGGGCGCCACTCTTACTGATGTTGCACTTTGGGGTTTCTTAGCTGGCCAGATTAAGGGGTAATTTAAAAACTGAGTGTGCCGTCCGTCCATCGGTCAGTAATGTTGAGGAAGCCACAGCTAATGCAACATTACGATCTCTACGGATTTTTGCTAGAAGCAAATTATGCAAAAATGTTTTTCCTGTTCCGCCTGGAGCATCAAGAAAAAAAAGGCCGCTCAACTCGTTGTAATATTTTGTCATAAATGTCTTTTTGCTTGGGTAGCAGGCGTGGCTCTGTTTCGCTGATCTGAGCATCTAAGAATGTGGTATCGTAGCTTAGTTATTTGATCAAATCGCTCGACAGCTCTCCTCGACACTGTGGTGTAGTCAGACCGAAGTCGGACAACTTCTTCCCAGAAATCGTTCCCATTTTGTCTTCGATCAGACACAGAGCTACATTGAAACATAGTTCATTGTCGGCTTGATCCATCCTTTCAAATCTATGCAAGATATCTTCAGATAATGCAATTGGTGTCTCAACAGCTCGTTGTGATGCCATATATTGAGCGTTCTGTTGACGCCGAGTATGGGATTGTTCTGATGTCTTAGCAGCCCGTTGAGATGCCAGATATTCAGCATGCTGTTGACGCCGGGCTTGGGACTGTTCTGGTGTCTCATCAGCTCTATGTGCTGCCTCATGCGATGAATGTTCAAGCCTGACGCTTTCTCGCTTAATTCTTTGTATAGTTGGTTTTTCTTAAAAAAATTTAAATAAAAATGAAATAACTTCTTGTAAGTGTATCTAACCACAAAACGGCTTCCAATTAACCAATTAACAATAAGTTATAGACTATCTGTTATTCTGATATATGAGCTATATTATTGTAAAGTTTCATTAAAATCCATTCATTAGTTTTTGCGTGAAAAAGCAACAAACATATACACAGATTTAGATTCTCCTTGAGCAATTCGCTTGGCTGCTCTCTTTTATTTTTCTATGTTTTCAGTTTCTCAATATCTCAGTCGCCATTGTTAAAGAAACAGAAAATAGAAGGCATACCTCGCCCATAGTGGATTAATGAAAAGAACTGTATTCACTCAGTTCCTACAATGGTGAGAGCATTAGAGCGAGACAGAGACCCAAACAAAATAGGAGAGTAATTATATCGCTCTCAATGACGCTCGCCCGCCCGTACCCATAGAACAAAAGCTGAATAAACATTCACCTTTTCCCACGCCTTTTGACAGCTCGTATTAATTTACTTCGTGAATTTTACGCGATCAGCTGTGAATTTTGCGTTTCGCTCGGTTTATAATTTTTGTTTTTAGTTTTAAATCATAATTATACCCTGTACCGTAAGGGATAAAGGTATACTACGTTTGTGCGAATATATGAAACCGAGGTAGAAGAAGGCCACACACAACGCTCATTAGAAGGCCATTTCACTTGCACTTTTCAAGGCGGCAAAGTCGGAATGAAGATTGTTTTTTTTTTTTGTGTTTTGTTTTCTGTTTCATAATTTTCTTTTTTGTGTGTTTTAAAATTTCAAAGGCTCTACATTAGCAATAGTGCAGGGTATTTCGTAGTCGTGAACACACTAATGCTCCATTCTTACTTGTTAGCTGGCTCAAGGAGGTGGATGACCTGGAGGGTTTCATTTTATAGCCTGAACCAAGCACAAGGATCAGTTTTCATTTGTGAAATAGAAATTAATTTGCACTTTTGTTTTGTAAATATGTCTAAAGCTTATACCCCCACCAAAAGTACAAACCCCCCGCCCACTTTTGACCTTTTGTACGAACAACTTTTTTATTGTAGTCAAATTGAACTTACTATTTGGTGTGGTAACTTATAATGGACGGACGCTTCATATATACATTAATGGGTGGGACCCGCCCACATTTTGGGGTAGCCCCATACAAACCCACCTTCCCCCCACTTATGTGCTTTTTGTATTAACAACTTATTTATTTAAGACAATATTAGCTTGAAATTAGATTTGGTGGATTTTAGTGGATACCCGCTTCATATACATATATAAATGTGTCCCGCCCATTTTTAAGGTAGTTCCACAACAGCTTACTTTTATGCATTTGTATGAAAAACGTCAATATCAACTTGAAATTTGATATGGTGGCACCTACCGCCCACTTTTTGGGGCAGCCCCTATTTAAACACCCTCCCCGCGTATGTTTTAGAATAGGTTTTAAAATGTTTCATGTGAATGGTATTAGAGCTTCGATTCAACCAAAGTTAACATAAACTACATTTATTTTTTATCAGCTCGACGAGGCGATCACTCTTGACATGTCCGTATGTCTGTCTGTCTGGTACTTGTTGCGCATTTTTAGGGTACACAGATTCCATATATACCACTTTATCATACTAGCTGGTACCCGGCGCGTTTCTGCCACCCCACCTGCCTCTCCTTCACTCTTCATTCATTAAAACATACTTATATTAATATACAATTGCTTATTATATTCTAAAATGTAATCTGACATACTCTGCATAACAAAAATTGAAAACGCCTACTTCTTTTAAATTCTTCATTTGCAAGAAGCAAACTAACAGAGAGAAACAAACACACTGACATGTATCGCATTCATAACATTCGAATGTATCGCATTCATTCATTCATTCCATTCACATTCATTATATGAATATGTACTTTCATTCAAACTCATTTTAGTGTGAATGTGCGATTTGCCGCTTTGGCCGCATTCATGCAGGGCTCTAGTACCATCTTGATTTCCCCCGCATCATTTTTAAAGTAGCCCCAATACAAACCACCTGCCCACTTTTTACTTTTTGTATGAAAAATTATTTATTGCAGTCAATATTAATATAAAAATTTCTTTTGGACGAACGCTGACGATGTAAATCATTGGGTTTGATGCTCACATTTTTAAGGGTAGCCACCATACAAACATATTGCAGACTTTTAGATTTTTAGACTTTAGAAAACTTAGGCAAGTTACCTTTGACTCCTACATCAAATATTAAATTTCCCCACAAAGTGACAACAAACTCAATGAAATCTGAGAGACATGAAAACATTGCGAAAATTCTTAGTCTAAATACGCCTTAAAATTATTTCGATATCTTTCAAGTTTTTACACTTGAACTTTCAAGTCACTTCTGCAGCTACTGAGCTAAGCTAAATGTTTTCAATATCAATTTCCGACTATTCTGAGTAAGCATTAAATGCTGTTCGTTTGTATCTCGAGACTTTTGAAAAACACTAAAGCAATTGCATTGTTGAAGTGACTGCTGGGTGATTAGGTTTCGAAGTTGTTTTATGCTTTAATCGTGTAACTCTATATCTCCTTCAAATCCAATATTTGTTTAAAAACGTATCACAGTGCGTATAATTGTTATGCTACACGCATGCACGCTAACATTGGTAATTGAGAAACATTTGAAATACGCTTAATTAAGTACAATTAGAGTTAATACGACAGAGTGATTAAGAAAATATAGTAAGAGAGTACGAAATGGGCGCACAGTTACTTAGATAAGGATGGTGTAGATGGGAGGTAAGAGATGAGAACATGTAGGTCGTTAAATATAAACAATACGCTGAATTCATAGTAAAGTATCTACGTTTTGTGCACATACATACAGTGTGTTTCAACATTAAAACATCGACTTGTTTTTGTTTTACCGGAAATAATTTCAATATATTGTACTCACAGTTGGTTGTGAACTCACGAGTTGCTCATGAGCAGCTACTTGGAGTGCTCTGTGAGCACACAAGCTAGTGAGCATAGACAAAGTGCTTACAGCTCACTGATTTGGTCACTGAAAGCTCGCAGCTCATGAGCTGCTTACGGGCTCACTAGATGATCAGCTCATATGATAGCAACTCTGGACCCAGATTTGTTCACCTAATTTTATTTACATCATTATGAAGTTAACAGCACTTTTATTGAAATTTAGTAGTTATACTAGTAGTAACATTAAAAGCATTTGTAGTTGATAAGTAAATGCACTTAAAACAATTTAGTTTAATTACAAAATTAAATTAATTATAGAGTAAAATTAAGTTTAATATTTAAACTATTTTAACTAAGACTTTCTATAACCAATTAAAATTATTTCATTATAATCTAAAAAAAAAACGTATATCTTTACTATTTCTTCATAGAAGTCAGCATTTAGATTCGGCCTTTGTCTCGATTTCAAATAAATTTCTGTCGCGACACACTCTGGACGTACCCCAGCTACCCCAGCCTGTGAATGGGGTAGCTGTCCTTGTACAGCTAAATGTAAAACAATCTATCAACATATTCTGTATAATCAAAATTTTTTTCTCAGTTTATTCAATTCTGACTACTTCCCCAAAAGGAACTCATTTCTTTATAACATTTGTATTAACTATTTATTATAAAAGAAAAAATGTATTCAACTCAGTTGCAGTTGTAGTTGTAGTTTGAGCACTGTTTTCTCCATCGCTGCCTATGCTTAGAAATACCCTTATATAGTCGAGGTTTCTACTTTCAACGCAAACTTTTAAACAATATTTGTCGAAAGTTTTGGCGCTCTTTCAGCTTTCCTCTTTTCGTTTATAAAAGTTTACGACAAAGTATTATTGCGCTTCGTTGACGAATTAGAAATGTTAAATGCATTGAAATGAATTCTTTTTTTATCATCAGTCGCTAAAAACTAAGCATGTGTATGCGTAGTATAAGCATTTTACTATATGTAAATAATGAGCAACCTACTTTAAGAGCACCTTGTTGTAGTGTAAGTGTTGTATAAGCACCCTGTGGTCACTAATGAAACAAGCTGTTTCGCTGGTACATAATATTCTGTACAGACGGAGATATGACAGAGAGAATCGACGCCAATTAATGTAAAAATAAAGAATTATTAAAGAAAACATGCAAGACTTTAACATGAAAAGTTTCTTTTGCAAATCCATAATTTAATTATACAATATATTCTAATATTAATATATTCTAGTACTTAAATCACTCTGTTCGCAAAGTGGAAATATTGTATTATTATAATTTTTTTGGTGTAGCTATTTGCAATCCCATCTGGAAGTATAATTTTCTATTTATATACGTACAATTTTCTTTAGTCGGTCATAAAAATCAATAATCCCATTCAATATTCCCATTCAACTTACCATCACTGTTCCCCTCTTATATAATTGAAGCCTTACTCAAACTTGCATGCTATTCATGGTGATTGGCACTAACAGCTGTTCACTGACAGTCTTTCGTTCTTTGCTTTTCGTCGTCGGACAGAATAAGAGGGAAATTTGCGGAAAAAAATGTCTGATGGTAAGCAAAACAATATGAACCAAAATATTCATGATAAGAAGTAACTTTTGTTCTGCAGAAGAGATTATGAAGCACGACGGCGGCGACGGCGACGGCGACGACCGCGATGACCACCGCATAAATTTGATGATGAAACAATTTTTACAGTGGGTTAACACTACATCTAGCTCGCCGGAGGAAAAGTATGTACACCAAAGTCAAGTTACAATATATACAATGCATTGGACTAATGAAAGCCATTTCCTACAGTACAGCTATGTATGACAGCCTTATGGCGCAGCTATCGGAATGCCAACTTTCAGCGAGCAAGAATGAACGTACCATTTCAATGCTCGAGAAGGAGCTGCAAGAAGTAAAAACGCAAAATAGCACTTTTGAGAAGAACATTGAAAATGCGAAAGTCGTGATCGGAGCTCGCAAAAAGGAGCTAGAAGTTGCCAGGGAATTACACAAAAAGAAAATGGAGTATGACATTTTGGCAAAAGCAATTGAAAAGCTGCCTGATCCTCTAGAGACGCTAGCTAAAATCGAAGCCGTTAAGTTGGAAATAGATGAAGATGTACAAAAGAAAGTTAATTTAGAACTGAAAATTGAAAAGCTTCAGAATGATTTTTCGTTGCTGGCGTTCTCTTTGCACGAGCTTGAGAACTCTAGTGATTCTGAAAATGAAATAAATACTGGCATGGTGGACGTTGCCTTTGGTTTTTTGAATATTTGCGATGACGAGGAGACTCTAGGCGCTGATGAAGGCAGTAATGATAACAAGAATAACAAGGGAAGTATTGAGCAATGTTCATCGATCTCGAAAGATTCTAGAAACTAAAAACCAATTGACGATGATGTCGAGTTAGAGTTAAGCGTCTATAAAGATGCAGTTCAGAACACTTTATGTATTCATGCAAAATTATTATTTAATGTAAAAGCATTTTTACTACTGACACTTTTAAAACGGCCAGAAGAAATAAAGAACGAACATATTTTCATATGTACAGCATATTATATTTCAGCGTACTGAAAAATCACACCAACGTAAATGAATAAAAAAGTAGAAAACATTTGTTATACTCCTCACACATTGTATGATTAGAATTATAACTTTATCACGGTATTTGCAGAAGAAATAAAGAACGAACATATTTTCATATGTACAGCATATTATATTTCAGCGCACTGAAAAATCACACCAACGTAAATGAATAAAAAAGTAAAAAACATTTGTTATACTCCTCACACATTGTATGATTAGAATTATTTGTAACACATTGACCAGTGAAGACACAAATGAAATCTCAGATACGATTTCCTTATGTTCCGACAGAACGACCGATCACGCGTTGGAAATAATAAGTTTACGACGACCTCCGCAAACTTTGCATAAACAACAACTTTTACCAGGCGTACTACTGCACCTTCCTACGATAATGACAGATGACAGATAAACTGTCGTGGAGCCAAATAAGAAAGGAAAAAATTGTAAAACTCATAACTCAAATTCCTCTATTCGGAACTCCTTGTTCCGGTTTCCGAAACCATTATTCGGATTCGGTTTGACTAGCTGTTCCGGCGAATCGTAGTTCGCAAATATTTTAATTTGATTCTATTATTCTATCATTCTATCAAACCGAATTCTTTGGTAAAGCTGTTCCGGTTTTCACTTTTGTGCGAAACTGTATGCCACGCCTGCTTTTGCCTGTTACTGTTATCTGTAAAACAGATCAAGTATGTATCGAAAATTCTCGTAAGAACAAACTAGTCGGCACTCGAAAACTAACCTAACCTAAAATAAATAATGTTTGCTGGACAAATATGAGAACAGATTTCCAAATTTATAATTATGTTAAACTCAATCCAAATTCTTGCAAAGAATGTGTCAGCCTTAGTGTGTATCAAATGACAGAAAAAAGCTCAATATGCGTTTGAAATTTGGGCACCCTTCATTATAAAAAAATATGTAGAACTGAAACTTGCATTCTGTTGAGTGGTTGGTTGGTTGGTTTGATACAAGTTCCTATGGTTGTTCATTAGTTTAATTTTGCACATACTTTAATGCAAAAATACACACACACACACACAGAATTCCGTCATTCTTCATGTAAATGTCGATGGCAGTCGTTACGCTCTCTACACATTTTCGAGGCCATCATGTTTTCTGATGTAAATAGCTCCTTTCCCCTTTCGCTTTGCGGTTGCTCACATTTTGTAATTTCGTTAAAATATTGTTGAGTTTTTGTGTTTATATTTTCCGCAAGCCGTTAAAAATGTTTGTGAACAGCGGTTACGGATGATGCTTCAATGCTTTGGGAGCACGACCAATATTTAAAAAGAACTACGTTTTTTTCTCTTTACAGATTACGTTTAAGAAAGCAAAATACTTTATAAATTAAACAAATTAAATGTTCTTGCATCGTTGCAGACCCATAAAATATTTATATGGAAATGGTGCAAGGGGAATTTTATTTTATTTTTTTGTATATAATTCGTTCTACACTGGTTTACTGTGTTACTCAGCATTGGATTATGTCAAGTGGAAATATTTGCTGATTGTGAAATGTTTTTATTGACATTGAATTTTGAATTTGAATATGGTGAAGTCATTAAAACGATTAAAAATATAAAATCCCTTTTGCCGAAATCCGCCAGTTTTTAGATTTCTCAACCCAGCAAATAGCAACAATGCAAAACTAATATAATTGCTTTGGCTGAATTATACCGCCCCACCCCCTCCCTGTTCTACATTTGGATCAGAATAAATTGTTCGTCAGGATCGATATCTAAATAAACAGGGGGGATACAAATTTACTAGAAACCATTTAGCAAATAAAGTTCTTAAACCGATTTAAATTCTGTAAACGAGGATAATTCAAATATCAAGAAATTATCAAAAGGTAGAATGAAATTATAACATTTTATTACACCCTATACCCATACAGTAAAAGGATGAATTAAGTTTGTGCAAATGTACGTAACAGCTAAAAGTAGATATGGTAGACAAAAAATATATATTTTCGTTTATATATTTATTTGTATTAAGTACATCTTGTAACACCCATACAGTCGATTGCTGTTTTGTTTCGGGCTCACATGCACAGATCCGTGATTTGACACCTATTACGATGTCATCAGTCATGTTAATTCAGCCTCTTCCGGACAGATCTGTCCCTTTTTTAACTAACACGGCCAGAAAAAATGTCAAATATCCCCTATCCGTAAATATATCCTTTTTATATCATTCACACATAGTGTGAAATGGTATTATCAGTTTGTATGAATGCTTTTAAGGAAGGAAGGCATCGTAGACCCCATAAAGTTAATATATTCTTGATCAGCTTGACGAAACGAGTCGATCTAACCATGTCCGTCTGTCTGTCCATCTGTATGTTGTTGCGTATTTTTTGGGGACCAATATTTTTGCGATCCACTTGAAAATTGAACGCCCACTTTTTTCGGTAGCCCCCATACAAAATCACCGCCCACTTTTGAGTTTTTGTACGAAAAACTTTTTTATTGTAGTCAATATCAACATAATAATTAATATGGTAGCTTCTAATGGACGGACACTTGACATATACATTAATAGGTGGGACCCGCCCACTTTTTGGGGTGGCCCCCGGTAAGCCTACTGCCCACTTTCGTTTTTTTGTATCAAAAATTTCTTTATTAAGGTCAATATTAGCTTGAAATGTGATTTAGTAGACACTTACACTTTTTTCATATACATATACAAATGAGCGTGTCCCGCCTACTTTTTAAGGTAGTCCCTTACAAACCCGCAGCTCACTTTTATGCATTTGTATGAAAAACATCAATATCATCTTGAAAATCTATAGATAATGCCGCCGATTTCAAATTTCTACCGAAGTTAACGTTTGTTCTTACTTTTAAATAACGCCGGCCGCCAAACACATCTATCCTTTTTAAGGTTCATTTATTTATTTTTAATTTTGTTTTTCAATAAAAAATGCTCAATTTACAATAATGCGACATCGTTTAACGGTTTGTTAACGGTGTGCGTGTATTCATGAAACTAGTTCATCTGTGTACTCAAGAACCCCTTGAGTGTTGTCAGACTATTTAAGACTGTTTGGATTGCCAGATAATATATTTAAAAGTTTTTGCCATCACTGATATTGAATCAAAAATTAAATCAAATGAAAAAAAAGCTGAACGCTAATAGTCTGTTTCCACTACGGTAGCGTCCACGTCTACGTCCAAAAATCACTGAACGCGTGTCCACCCCTTTGCAAAAACATAGGCAGTTGTGAATGGTAAAAAGTCGCGTTCATATTGGGCGCGACTTCCTAAATCGATTTTTCTTTTGATTTCGATTATCAAGCAAGTCATAGGTACTATAAATTCATATTAAGTTTATTTTAAATTAATTTTATATACTTTTTAGTTCTTGTAGGTGTGTAGAATATAAAAATGGAATGAACATCAGAGACCACTTACTACCTCTTAAATTTTCGGAAGGAAAACATAGAAGGGCTGAGGGGTGTGCGAAAACACACACATATTTTTAAAAAAATGGAAGCCAATTTAAATACGTATGAGCCGACTTCTGTTTAGGTCATAATTAAAATAATTTAGTCTCAGGAAAAATGAATGTGATTGTCAAGATTTTTATTTTGTTTAAGTATAAATACATATGGGATTGGCAGCACTGAGAACTGGAATAGTTTGCAGGTAACGCACCAACTGAATTGAAAATGGGTGAGACAGAGAGAGTGAGAGAGAGAGAGAGAGAGAGAGAGAGAGAGAGAGAGAGGGGGAGAGAGAGAGTCGTTGTGAGCAGTTGTGAGCAATGTCAATAATGATTTTAACTCTACATTTATATTAACTATATACAACTAAATTACAAAATAGTCACGATCAGCTGTTTGGATGTGAACGCAGAATGCAATGGAAATACCGTTCGACTTTTTTCTATAAACCGTGGACGCGATAACGAAATGCGTGTTAGTGGAAACGTACTATAAATATATTTATTCTTGCATTAAGTTAAAGGAAAAATACAAAACTTAACAAATAAAATCGATATTATTCCGATAGTTGGAATTTTGGAGCTATTTAAAGTTAATGACTTACACAAAAAATTATTTCAATATAATAGTATTCACATAGAAAAGTGGGAAAATCTTGATAGCGTTGCATAGAACAAAACATTTTTGAAATAACAACTTTTGCCATACATGTTTTGTCGTTGGCTTCGTCAAATGCAGAAGTGGAGCGCGTATTCAGTTTGTCGGACAGTTTGTAACGCATTAAACGAGGCATCTTAGACTCCATAAATAATATACATTCTTGATTAGCTCGACGAAACGAGTCGATCTAGCCATGTCCGTCTGCTTGTCTGTCTGCATGTTGTTGCGCATTTTTTTGGTTACCAATTTTTATGCTATCCAGTTGAAATTTTGCACATACACTTCTTCAGTTTAATAGATTATCAAGATTTACCTGCCACGCCCACTTTTTGGGGTAGCCCCCACACAAACCTACCGTGCAATTTTGTATCTTTTATGAAAAACTTCTTCATTTAAATCAATATTAGCTTGAAATTTGATTTGGTAGATTTAAACAACAACCGCTTCATATACATATACAAATGGGCGTATCCCGCCCACTTTTTGAGGTAGTCCCACATAAACCCACAGCTCACTTTTATGCATTTGTATGAAATACGTCAATATCAACTTGAAATTCGAAATTGTGGCATCTTATAGATGGTCGCTTCATACACATCTGCTAGTGGGGTGGCTCTTATTTAAAACTCCCCCCCACTCCTTCGAATAAATAATATTAGAGCTTAACGTTTTTTCTTGTTTTATTTTCGTTTGTCCTTTTTCTCTCTTTTCAGCCCTCTGTCCTTTTTTTCTGAAAAATATTTGCCATCACTGAATGTTTGACGATTATCAAATAATGCGGTATCCAACGCGAACAAATCTTTTTTATGGTCAAATGTTCATGTTATATAAAACGCATGTTGGTCCTCTAATGCTAAAAGGTACCTCAATCGTACGGTATGATAGTCTTGCCTTATCAGTTCACGCTCAGCATCGATTTTTGTGGGACAACGGCTTTTTTTTGACGACCTTCTCTAGATTCGTTTTTAAGTGCACGGCGACCTCATTATAAACAGTCGTTTTTTATGGTGCTTCGTCGCCAAAAGTGCAAGTACGTTTATCGAAGCACTCTTGTCTTGATAATCTACATCTTAAGTTGGTAGTCGAGAAATTTTCACAAGTCAATTCTACTTTCTGGCCGAGTTGAATTTTTCATGTCACTGTAAAGAACACAAATAGTGTTCGTACATTAAAACGTTCTGCGTACGTTTGTGCCAAGAAATGGCAAACTTATCAATGGAAATGTCAGCTGGTACCTATCAACATATAGGGTTGCCAAAGCGCACAATATACCGTTGTGTAACACATACAGTACTATTATAAATATTTCATTTTTTAAGTGCTTCAAAATATGTCAAAAACATTTTATATTTCTTTTCTATCATTTACTTATTTATTTGTATTCAAAATAACACCGACATGTTGACAATGGAAGTATAGTATAACGCATATAAATGTACATATGTAAGTAAATACTTACTCATATTAAAAGTTTTTCTGTGTTACATGTTATTTTTTCAAAAAAATATTTTTAATAACGATACCAAAATAACTTTACACAAACTAACAAAATTGAACTAAAATTTAGATTGAAATGGCGAACTCAACAAAAAACGAGATGGAACGATGCAGTCGAATGTGCTCGACCTCGAGATTTGCTATACCTTCTCGAAGGTTTTTTATTTGAAATATAGATTTATAGCTAGGCTTTATTCTATAGTGTTTTTATCTGCACATATGAAGGATATTTTATTAAGATTGACTTAAGATTAAAAAATTGGCATGTTCATTAAGTACCCTGGAGAGGGGAAAAGAGAGAGAGAGGAAAAATGACAGTGGAAAATTAATAGCATAAATATTAGAGTTGAGCGATATTTAACTACTTGTATGATTCAATCGCGGCGACTGAAAAATCACTGATATCAGTTGATACGCGATATTGTATATATCAGTGATTGAGTTTTATTTGCTTCTTACTAGTGACACTGTTATTCACTGCGTATGAGTAATATATCGTGCATGTAGAGTTAGCAACGCAAAATGTTTCAACGTATCATGTTGGTGATATGCATGATATACTACTGATACGCGGCGAATTACAATATCAAGTGGCAACTGATATTAGTGATTTTCAGTCGCCATGGTTGAAGCATTGACTATCGCTCAACTGATATATTGTATCATCCACGTAGTATTCAAACCGCTATTTAAGCACTTGTTTTGAATTCAAACTTAATGCTTCATTGGCTTTTATCTCTGCTATTTCTTTCACTGGAGTGAAAAATTAAACGTTTCATTCTATTTTCTTGTTTTTTTTTTATATCCAATCGTCTGAAGAACATAACATGAAAACAGAACTCTTTTAGCATACAATTACTGTTTCCCATATAATTTCCTTAGTCCTTACAAGTTGTAGTGAAGATATGGCACTTGATCAATCCTGGGAAGGACTAAGTGAAAAAATAGGTGATTCAATCAATTTTTTTAATCGGAAATGAAATCAGCAATAGTTGGCACTGAAATAAATCCAAAACCGTTGAAATATCATATTCCCGCCTCAATTCCCAAGCTTTTATTAAGGAATGCTTATTCTGTTACGGGAGCCCAATGCTTGAGACTATAACCAGCACTCTCCTCTGGTTTTCTATGCCATTTTAAGCCAATCCTCTACAGAAAATGGCACAAAAAGAAGATATTCCAGAAACTGATAGCGGTTTTCTGTAGTTTGGAATTAGTCTCAAAGAATTGTAGTGAAGATATGCCACTTCGTTAATCCTGGGAAGGACAAAGAGGGATATACATGTTCCAATGGGCTTTTCGAATGGGCGCTGCAACCAACAATAGTTGGCACTATAATATATACAAATCGAGTGACATGTTCCCGCCTCAATTCCCCTTGAAAGTTGCCCATATGCTGTTGCGGGATCGCAATGATTCCGACTATCGCCCACACACTCGAATGGTTTTTTTAACCATTCTCTCCAGAAAATTGCACCAAAAAGAAGATATTCCAGAAACTGATGGCGGTTTAATGTAGTTTGGAATTAGTCCCAAAGTATTGTGGTGAAGATATGCCACTTGGAGTATATAAAAATCAAGTGACAATCTAAAATACCATGTTCCCGCATCAATTCGAAAGATTTTCAATATGATTCCGATTATCTCCCACACTTTCGAATGGTTCTCTGCAATAAATAGATAAAATAGGTTTTTTTTTGTTCGCTTTTTATTTTTATTTTTATAGCGATCGCAGTAGCAGTTCAAAATCACGGTTATTTGAAAGTATCAGTAACTATAATCACTGCTACTCAAAATTCACTGACTAGCTCATCTCTTATAGATATCTCGTTTTTCAAACAGACGGTCGGGCGGACAGTTGCAAATGGCTATAACTATTCGTTCTGCTGATCAAGAATTTATTTGCTTAATGGGCTCTACGACGTCTTCATCTGCCGGTTACATACATTTACACAAACTTAACATATCCTTTTAAACTATAGGTATAGTGTATAAAAATTACATCAAAGAAAAAAAACCATTCGCTAATATTTATACCTTTCTATACCAAAACATTTTTGTTTATTTGAAATTTATTTTTAGATGCTTGCAGTTGTCAGTTCATGTCACATTCGATTTCAATTGATATGTTTATATCGTATATCGTAGATTAGTACATAGAATTCAATATATGTTTTTGGAGAAATTTAAAGTTGTAGAGAAGAAAATTTATCGATTTAATGAAACAACTTTTGCTGACGTAAATTACCTTGGACTGTCCTCTCAAGCACCCCGTTTCGCATGCAATAATGACAACTATTAATTAGTATGTATTAAATATTTATTATATAAATGACCAATTATACCACAGCTACATGTTCAATATAAATTCTATTACTAATCGTATATTTTATAAACCACTAAGCGGCATTGTAAATTAATATATTATTATGCATAATGTGTAACTGCAATAAATTACATAAATATCACAAACTAATGAGATGGTTGAGGTAGTCATGCGTTCATTGAAGCAGATATTTCGATATGAAAAGTCGAACTATTGACGTCGAAGCAAGGCACAGTTTAAAGCAGGAAAATGCTGAATTAAGTATAAAAGTTTTGAATAAATAATAAGTTTAAGGCATAAATGGTAAGTGGTCCAAGTTCTGTTAAAACTGGTTCATGGAGAAGCGGGCGTCGAAGATCGTATAGATTATAAACATTGTTATTTCAAATTGAGAGAACTGAGAGAGCTCAGATCTTTCTGATTGGGCGAGGGCGGTACCTGGGTTTCATCTACCTTAGACCCAAAACAAAATATAGATTTGTGTAACATAAGATACAAGTACAGGGTGCGGCAGGGAATATAACCTCCATTTTTCGAAATGCACGCCATTCAGGCTGTAGGAATCGTAGCGGGAGTAATACCAATGGACAGGCACAGCTCTAAAGTTTTATTTCCTTTCAGGTTAGTCGTCGTCATGCGTTGGAACATTGAGAAGCGTGTGAGTTGTTTTTTTTTTTTGCGAAGAAGCGCATTTTTATGGATGCCTTAACAACACAAATCCCCGAGAATTGCATGAAACGCCTTTGCCTAAAGTTACAGTGTGGTGTGCAATTTCCTCAGCTGAAATTATTCGACCCTAATTTTTTTGAAGAAAATGAGATCACAGTGACAATGAATTCAGACCGGATTTTTTTTTCACGACTTAATGAATTGGACTTAGAAGACATTTGCTACCAACAAGACGGAGCAACGGCTCAAACTCCAAATCATCGATGGGTGTTGGGAGGGGAAACTACCAGAAATGCCTCAGCTTAATAAGGACGATTTGTAGTTGCAGCTTCTCCTGGTAAGGGTTGTGATAAACGGCAGAAAACAACTATTGAACTTACATTATAAAAAAAAAATATAATACAAAATAATTTCATAAATTGGGCTTTATTGCGCTTTGAAAAAAAAAGAAGTTTTGCTGCCGCACTCTGTATAGAAGCGGCAAAAAGTAAGCAGCACTTTTGGAATATTGCATTTTCTTGTGACATAAAAATTGGATGATATTTCATCAACTTGAAGCGGAGTTTTATATGTACTCAAGCACTGCATGGCTGCGTTCAAACCTCTTTTAAACTCTTACTGTCGAAAATTTAACAAATGAACGGGCCAGCAGCTTTTTTAAACCAACTGACTTATTAGTCAGTCGCTCGCATAGCTTGTCCTGTTCAATTGCTTCTTTCTGACTAAACGATTATCAAATAACATCAAATGAATATCAGCCAAATCAAGAATAGACTTACACATAGCTTGATTTCATTCGACGGCGAAAGGGCAGAGATACAGGCATGCAAGTTGTTCGAGTTGTTATACACACATGCAACATACATTTGTCTCGTGTGACCTAGTATGCTGCATGTATGGCACATTTGATGCTCTAATAACTAAAAAGCGAGTATTTTTATTTTGGGGAGAAACGTAAAACTTTTTTTGCACTTCAGGGAGCTATACATTTATTTCGTATTGAAGCCAAACTGGTATGTAGAAATCTAGTAACATACTCAAGTCTCAGGAAAATCAATGACAAAAGTCGCACTAGAAGTGTAGCTATTTTTAATTCAACAATTATATTTGTATATTTTACTGATATCTGAACAATCTGTACTTAATAAATTTCATATAATATTTAAAGTAACGGGCTCACAGAAATCTCAGCAAATCAACAACAAAACAAAACCAAACCAAACAAGGAAAACAAATAAAATTAGACTCTGTGCAAAATATGTAGACAAATACTTATTAGAATAACAAAAAAAGGAAGAAAAATTAAATTTTATACTTCTCATTCTTCAAAAAGTTCTGCAAGTGAATCAAACAAGTTCCAACAAGTTGTAAGTTGTAGTTATTTGATTCGATACGACCAATCGACCAAACCAAATGAAAATACAGTAGGAAATTAACTAAACCAGTTGCATAAAACATAATACTTAATCACTAAATACTTATCACTAATAGAGAAAAGTTACGACTACTCAGACCCGTTGGAGAATTTTTGTATGGTCTCCTGGTTGACCGACTGCGCCTCAACTGACAGCCAAGGAAGTGGTCCAAACAGTCGTAATTACAAATCAAAATATAAGAGAAAATTAAATTACAATTTACTGTAGTTCAGAATTAAGTATAGCTTTTTTTATTTAGTTTGAAGAAGAATCAAAAGAGAATAAATGAGAGTTTACTATAGATATAGCAAAGGGACCGAAATGAACCATGGCAGGCATAATTTGGTGTGCAAATAGATAAAATAAAGGGCACATAATTACGAGAGATTACGCGTTTAGATATTATTGAAGCAAATATGAACTTCACCACTTAGGATCTTATGAAGGAAAACTACATAAATTATCGATCTCAAACAAAGTATGAAGAAGTTTTAATCGATTCACATAAGGCGGTAGATATATATAACAGAAGCGCAGTTGAGGTTTCTGAGAGCAAACAGTAGAAATTGTTTTTGAACCGACTCAATACAATCTTGATGAATTACATAATGTGAGTTCCAAACACAAGATGCATATTATAAGATCGGACGAACTAGTGAAGTATATAGAAATTTAGTACAATAAGAGTCATCAAATGCTATGGACCAACGCTATATAAAGCAAAGAACACCTTTAGCTTTATTTACCATCGAATGAATAAAGCAAACAGAGCAGTCTTTTGATTCACTTACTATTTATTCAACATTAGTTATCTCCTTCGTCTCGTCTGTTACCCTCTCACTTTATGTTGGAAATCATGGCGTACCACGTCTAGCTGCTGTCTTTTTTGTTCTTTTATTTTCAGTTAGTAGAATTAAAAAAAAATATTCTTCATCTTTATCTCTGTACACATTTGTATGTACACAGAACTTCAACTGCGTTATTCAAACAGGCTAGAGCACAAACCAATCAATTTAACATACATATTTTTCAAAAAAGACAAGAGTGTATAGGATAGAGGGGAGAGACAGGCGAAAGAATATACTCAAGCATATCGCGCTCGTTCTCGTTCTCATTATAACATGAAATATTACATTACAAAAATGCATTCGAAAGAACAAACAAACTTGCATGGCATCGTTGTCGTTTAACCAAACAAACCAAAGCAAACTCTGTGCTCATATGTCAAAAACTAAATGGTTATGGAGATGGTTAGGTTCGTAATATTTTGATCAAAAACAAAACCATAATTATGCATCGACCCCCGAACTGTGTCCCCTGCAACATTTTCCTGTTCCCAAACTGAAAAGACCCATGACTGCGTTTAGCCACTATTGAGGAAAGGCTATCTGGCAGGAAGAGCTCAGAGCCATACAAAAAAACGCATATCCAAATGGTATGCATACTTCTTGTCTTCCTAGATTTGTTAAAAAAAAAACAGGTAGCTTTTTATTTTTCTCGATAAATATTTTTTTATCAATATCTGTTTTGTCCCCTGCAAAGTAACACCCCTCAGATATAATACACCAGTGCTTATGCCAGTGGTTTTTCCAATGAACATCATAGCGAAAAATGAATGAAGTATCTGACCTGATTGACGTGTGTTTCAGTTGACAATGAAAGTTAGTTCACAGTATATGAGCAATTTAATGAGACGTTGACGTGAAACTAGCTTCAAATGACAAATGCGAGTACTGGCTGCAGATATATTCCATTACCACTGGAAGCACGTACACGAAATTACCCAAATTTTGGTCCTAAACACGACTTCATCGCATAGTCGTCAGAATTGTACTATGTTGTAATGTAAGGCAAAGGCATTGGTTACTACATCTTCTCTCTATATATAGATGTAAATATGCTTAGTTACCTCAAATTTGGAAATTTGGCAGAGCTGGAAAAATCTTAGAGTAGGTGAAAATATGCCTTGTCCGTCACTTTCAGACACACACAGATAGAGAATTAAGATAATAATGCTTAATTAGTTGAAAATTTACAATTTCTTTTCATTTATATAAATTTTTAACGAATACTTTTTACTTTGTCGTTGGTCATACATGCAACGGATTGTCATATATTGCATAAGACTCTTACTAACTCTTCAGCAATTGTGTTGAATAACTCAGCTGGCAGCTCATCGTGTCTGTTTTGCTATTCTTCAGCTTTTTAATTTCTGAGTTAACTTCGTTATAGACTGGTAGCCTTACCTGAAAGTTATCGTCAATTAGTGGGTTAGAGAAATGACTCCCCCATAATCTAAGTGAAGCCTGTGCATCTGTAACCTGCCGTTCATTTTCATCCTTGCAGAAATATACTCCGGATTGAAAACATTCTGTTAGACTCTTGAACTTTTGACAAAATTTTCGAACTTTATTTCTAGCACATATTTAAGCTCACGCTTTTCTTGTTCCTTTTTTTTGGCGTATGTTTCTCTCGATATCACTCTCTAACAGCTCGCGTTGCTCCCGACTGCAGAGATCTTATGCAGGCAGGATTGTTGTCGGCAACACTACTCAGCATACCAATAGTTCGTCACTTGTGTCTGTCTTCTCTGTTCATATATATCTTTAGAAGTCGGAAGCTGAAAACGAGACCGTCAGTCTCATTTGTGAGCAGCACTGTCCTATCCATTATACTTCCTGCATTGCGGTGATGCCAACCTTGTGTTTGTCGAGGACATCAACCAGTTGGATACCTTCCCTAAAAAGAGTCTGGAATTCCAGGTATCCCTAAATCATTGCCCATAAATAGTTTGCGGAGTCGTCAACAAAGAGAGATCGTATCGGAGTGTTCGACTGTGTTTTCTTTGGTAAATGTTGGTTTGCGGTGGCGGGAATCACACCCCTAGGCGGGGTTGGTTACCTTCTTAAAATTTCCTCACTCGGAACGGATGTTCCGAGGCTTGTGCTAACGATCATTTGTGAGCTTGTGATGGGTAAAATAATCGTTTGTTGACCAATCCTAGTGAATAGCAGTCAATAAATTTCTCACTGTTGTGGACCTCCGCAAACGATCCCATCTCTTTTATTATATGTGCAGGTGTTGTAATTTACAATGCAACGTAAAAGTTGCTCCAACAAGATAAACGTCTTTGTTTTCGCTTTGGCACTGAGCTACGAAAGTTCGAAATCATTTGATTTAATATATTAGACATCAATAAGCCGTAAATTTGTTATGCAACGCCAAGTTGTGGTGGACTCTTATTTTATATACGTGTGTGTCTGTGTGTGTGTGTGTGTGAGTGTGTGTTGGTTTCCTGACTGTACACCTCACTGGCTGCTTAAGTAATTCAGTAGTATCTCATGCACGGTGTAGCTAGTTTGTTGCTGATTTGTTATGCGCTTCAACGCTTTTAAAATGACACAATTTGCAACAGTGGCAGCTTCAGCGGCGAATAATGTGCAACACATGAACTGGCTGCAACAGGAAGTCATTGTGCGCACACACACACATAAACATACCGGCATATATAGATACGCAAAAGGATGAACGCTGCCAACGAAGTAAAGGAAATTGGTTTCGGTTCGGTGCGCTTCATCTAAAATCCAACACAAGCTATAGCACACTCACACACACATGCACATACACATACAAAAGTAAATACACATGCAAGGACGCGATTGTCTTCGGTGGTGTGTGTGTATGTTTTAGCTTAAAATGCGCTAGCCAAAGTTCAGCCGACCGAGCAAACGAAGGATGTCAGCCGCTGGATAATTTCAGTGACCGCATCGCACTCAATAATCAGTAGATTCCTGGTTACATTTTGCCTTGTAATGTTTGACGTAGTGTTTATGTGTATACGAAGGGGCTAATATAAATTAGTAAATTGATGATAAGTACTTCACACATCCAAAAAACTTTGGCATATCGTAAAAACATTTCAAATTTTATGAAAAATTATGTTATTTTTAGAATTTGTTAGAATTTGGTTTTTCCGGGACGGCTTCACACAATACACGAATGTGGTACGATGGTATTTTGTCGCAGATTACGTTGAATTCTGGCCTTCATCATTCTAACCATTTCTGCCTATATGGCTGTTTTTTTGGATGTCCACCTCAATGGCGATTTTTGATGCTACTAGTATCACTGTAATGTGTAATTTTCTGATACACAAAAGTTTTGTTCACACGTAAATGACGTAGCTCATTAATAACGGCTGGTTGCAATTTTCCAGCCAAATACAAAGCAATAACACTGTTGTGTTTGAATTGCATTTCGATAAGTTTTTTAACTGCGACGTTAAGCGATGTGCTTCCGTAGGCTTGTAAACAACATAACATACTGACGCTTGACAAAACAAGAGCGCACTGTCATTAGCCGTTTGATTTTTACAGCAACGTGAACTTGGTAACACTTCGAGCGCCGACCCCTGTATAAAAAACGAACCTCGGAATGGTTGCCCCAAATGCGCTACAGACGACACAAATGTGGTTCTGATGAGTGATGATATTGACACATATCCAAGACCTACTCAGTATATGATTGCAAATATACTTGCCATGAATACCACAGTTGTCTTTAGTTTATTTATAATATTGGCCTTTATATTGGATCCACAACTTAAACAACCTATGCATAAATTTGGTTATATTATTATTAAAATCAAACCTGTTCGTACACAAAGTTTTAGCAAAATGTCTTTAGTATTTTCAATTTTACCTTCCATATTAGCAAAGCATTCCAATTTAACTATCATGTCACCAGCTTATAAAAGTAATAGCGAATTGAAACGCTGATGGACTTTTAAAGAAGTCAAGCTATTTTTGGAAAAAAAACAGTCGTTATTATGTTAACATCGGTAACAAGACGTGCGAAAGTTACCGGAACTAATCGACATTTTTTATAGTTAAAATAGTTCCTAAAAATCTTATTTATGCAGAGTCCTGTCCCGATATCTTCTCAGATCACTCGCCAACATTCGCAGTAATAAGTAGTATGTGACAAAAAAAAACTCAAAAACCCGCAGTCCTTGACAATAAAAAACACCGACTGGGACATTTATTAGGCGTATAATAAATGAGACTTTAGTGGCAGACATTCAACTTAAATCACAGCTTGCTGCGCTACACCTACTAAGGCTGAGACGAATAATCATATCCAAGTCAGTAGAGCATTTGAATCTCTTATGATCGAGATACGTAAACTAAGGCGAATGTGGCAAACAACTAGGAACCTCGTTGACAAGATACGATTTAACAATTTTCCGCAAAGTTAGAACAGATATATAAAAGGGACAAAATAATTTACCGGAAAAATGCTTAAAGAACTTCCGACTTGTGGTTTTCACGCAATTACACAATTGTTTAATGCAAGACTGCGTTGTGACCACTCTCCTACCCAGTAGAAAGTCAAATAAAATAATTGTCACACAAAAAAACACCGGGCAAACCAGTGGAAGATGTTAACTCATACAGACCGCTAAACCTTCTTCCATTATTGTCAAAAGTTTTCGAAAGGTTAGACTAAGCGCAACAAATATAAAACACGCATAAATATGCACCCAAATCGACTAGCTCTTTATAGCTAGCAATTTATATATCTCTTGCAAAGCAACACACTAAACTTTTGTTAGCCCTCGTATGTATGTGTACTTACAAAAAAATTACTAAGACTTTGCTAAGCAGAGTGTTTCGACGTACGCGCGCCTTGGACCTTCAATTTACTTTGTTTTTCCAGGTGACCAGATATTAACATTATTTGACATAGTGCTCTGCTCTTTTCTTGTTATACTTGTTATTCGTCCTTTTTCTCCCATTTTTTTTTTTTTTTTTCGGTTTCTATACTTTTTCGAGCTTATATGACTGTGTATGATGCCATGCAAGTACCTTCGCTCTAAGTTTTTCACTTATTTTAAACACCATAAATTATTTGTAGCCTCTCTTTACTTCTGTTGGTATTTTTGAATGACATATACTATTAATGTGAAATTGTGTATTTATTTTTATTGACAAAGGTTTTGGAGAGTAAAAAAAAAGATACACAAATAATTTTTTAATGTTTAATTTTTCTTTTTTTTATAATTTTTTGAAATTCCGCATTTATGTTAACTGCCTAACGTACCTACAAGACCTAAAAGCTAAAATCCGGGCAGAAATTGCCAATTGTTTGAATAGATCCTAAAAAGTGGGCGGTACACAACCACTAGTAGATATGTATGAGGCGACCATCTATAAGATGCACACCATATCGAATTTCAAGCTTATATTGATTTAAATAAATAAGTTTTTCATACAAAAACACAAAAGATGTTGTCGCCGACCTTGCTGATTTATGACGATTTATTTTTTTCAAGTATATTTTTTTCTAATTCTGTCTAATATTTTCACGCCCAGGGGTCTTTGTTGTTCAAACCACCGCATATGTCCAGACATGCGGTATATTTTATTAAAAGAGAAAAATTAAAATGGATTATAAATAAAAATCTGACACACAAAAACTCAGAAATGCTGGGCAGGCCAGCATGAATTCCCTTAAAGAGGACCTATATGGAATATTTTGTAAGAAGTCACGTAAGATACTCAATATTTGCCATATCTAGCTTAATGAACAAAGACAAATTATTTTCTTACAAAAACTTAAAAATGGGTTAGCTGGTTTGTATGGGGGCTATCCCTTATGGTGGTTCGATCTTTAGCTAAGTGGGATAGTTTATAAGGACTAACGTAAGATACGCCAAATTGTGCATTTCTAGCGTAACTAAGAACAATTAAAAACCAAATTACATAGAAAACTTAAAAAAAAAACTTAGTTCAAGTTTTTAAGGTTGCTATCCCTTATAGTGGTCCGATCTTGACCTATGCGGCATATATTATATATTAGCATTTAAGTTAGATGGACCGAATTGACTTTTCAAGCGTAATTGACGTCAAGCGTCAGAGTTGAAAAACAGTTAACTTGAACGATACTGCAGGACATACAAATAGACACAGGTGAAGGTTCAGCTACATTTATTAGATGAACAGCCTGAATTTTATTTCTTGAGAAATCAAAATTTACGTCACATTGCAAAGGATAACTTGAAGACACTTTTAGTTATATTCGTTCATATATTCGTGATCAGTTTGATTTAAACGAATCGGTACAAGCATTAAAAGATGTTGGAATACCGATTTTATTCTGCAAGCACTACAAGAAAACGGTGTACGTGTGCTGGAGATATCACGCCACATGTGGCGATGAGTTAAGTAATTGGCCGATGTATGGTATTCCAGAAGTAACTTTCATGCGCTGCTTCGAATTTGTGTAAACAAGCGAAAGGCATGCAAGTTCCACACAACGATTTTGTAGAAGGCTGCTTTGGTGAACTATGATAGAGAATTAATTTAAAAATCTGTGTGTGTGTGCGGTGATTGGCCACAACATTCATCTGCTTAGAGCGAAACGTATCCTTTTGCGCTTAAAATATTAAAAATAAAGGCATTTATGCGTTGGAGACTCACCAGCCACCTATGTATATTTTTTGGTAGCGTATTTTGTCACGAAAAACAGCTACATACTTTTATTTGATTTGTATTCCCTACTAAATATTGTACTGTTTACTTATTTATTCGAAAACTAAATTAAATATTTTTGCGTTGCTATTTTTTTTTTACTTTTTCTAGAGAGAGGGATGTAATACAGGAATGTACATATAGTTACTTTCGTATATATTTTTGCATGGATGTGAGCACTTGTACTCAATTTACATTTCATTAGAAATGCGACCAACTAGTGACCGATAGGACATAGTGAAATTTTATAGAGTGTTAAGAATTCAGAGTTTGGAAACGTGGAATATTTTGTAAATTTGAATGAATATTTATTTCAACTAGTTAAATAATAATTGTGCAAAAACACTCGTTTGGCAAATTCCTTTAAATAATTTCTATTCTTGTTTTCAGTTGGATTTTTAGAAAGTATTGCAACTTGTTGTAAGTTTTGGCCGAGCTTGGTTCGATACAAGAAAGAAACAACCCAAGTCAAAAGACAAGCCAAAAACTCTTCACTTGCTCTCGATTCACTTACTCTTCAATACTGCTCGGATCTTCTCTCTTTCTCACTTTAGCTGCCGATCCGTTTGCATTCTACGAGAAAAAATATTGTTTTTATATTTATCTGCATATAATCATTTTTATGTAAAGAGGGTCATAATTGTCATAATTTGGTCAAAACGGGCAACGCTGTTGTCATTTGTGCTCTGTTTGGTTTGCAAGTTTATTATGCATAGACTAACACCAGAACGGCGTTTGCAAATTTTGGCAATATATTTCGAAAATTGTGGCTCAGTTCGGGAATGTTACCGTGCGCTACGTCCATTTTACGGGCGACATAATCGTCCTTCCGAACGACAAATTCGATTAACCACGGATCGTTTTCGCACCACGTATATTGTTCAGGCATGAACATGAGATTTCCTAGCGATAAGACCAACCGTTTACAGATGGCAGATATTTCTATGCGTGGAAACAAACACATGCGGCACTGTTATGACGATCGCCGTCTACAGTGCAATAAGTAGTTTTAAGATTATAAAATAAAAAAGCGGCCGCTGGCATGAGCGGCGTATTAGTACAGCCAAGATCGTCAGCGGGTTTAGTGTTCTTTCTGACTATTTTAAATTCACGATGACAAGTACTGTAGAAGTGTGTGCACTTAAGAGATAGTGTATACATATACTCTAAATAATAACACGCATCCGCAGGGATATCTTACAGTGCGAGCCAAAGAATCAATTGCTGTTCTAGAGCGTAGTATTGGTGAGGACCCATATGAATCAATCTGCCATCGGGCGCAGTATTTGGAGCTGTGTGCATGCACTTAATTAAAAATTTGACATAAAGATCTCAGCTTATGACCTTACAAGATCTAGCTGGTGGAAGAATTAAAGCCGAATGGCCATCGTTAATGGGCTGAAAATCAGCTGTGAGTCAACCCATTGTTTTATCGCAATATCCTGTTCTGTCCTCAATGGGCATGTCAATAAGCAAAAATGCTGTATATTAAAATCACTGGTTGGTGCACGTCATGGCCCAGTGGAATCATTGGTCCTACTTCTTTAAAAATGACGCCGGTGGTAAAATTACTGTCAATGGAGATCGTTATAGATCTATGATTAGCGTTTATTTCGTGCCCCAAATGAATGGGATATTTATAGAAGACATCTTTTTCTAAAGGGCGCTGCCACACGCCATACAGGAAACATTTGGCGTACACATTATTTGTCGACATGGACAAGTCAATCGAAAACCGAGATCGTCGTTGAAGTCATTGGTTTAGGAAAATAAACCAGCAACTTGGAACGACTAGGAAGACAACATTGTGCGAACAAATGACAAGATACGGAACCCATCGCTTCAAAAAGCGGTCGAAAGTTGGACTTCTAGAATGCTCCACATTAATTCATATTTAAACACTAATAGCATGTAATTAACTTTCTAATAAAACGAATTTCCTTGTGAAATTATGTTGGCTCAGTATTTTAAATCAATTCAAAAAACTACACCGCTAAAATCATTCCTTACAAGTGCAACTGCATCATTATAACTTGAAATCTTCACAATCTTTTGATTTTTGAAATATGTGCTCAAAACTTGCTTCGGTTTGTTTGGTCAAACGAAACATACGAAAACGAAAACAAGGCTTTACAAGTCCACACAAATTGGCAGCTCTTCCGCTGCGATTAAATTTTGTATATGTATTCTAACAGAAGATTGTAAGTATATAGGTACAACTTACAAAAATAGTAATGTAAATTTAACAGTTTTACTCTGAATCACACTGAACCATGCTGTAGAATTAACAATTAGAATTAAGTTTAACAAATTACTGCCACACTTATTATTTAGAAACATATAATATCCCTTTAGCTCGGCCATACTAGTGCAGGGCTAGCAAATTCACAAGCTACCAGTCGCAGGTATCAGTCCCCACCTTATCCACCCGAAACGCATTTGACTGCCGAATTTAACACGGCGATGTTATTGGAAGGGACCGAGATGTGCGACGTTGCAGCCACTTTTCTCAGCCACGCACCAGTATCAAAAGACTATTGAAAGAATATTGGGGGCTATTTATGTTCATCGATTTCACAAATTAGGTGAAGTAAATTCAAAGAACTAAGTAATGTGTATGACAATGTATATTTTTAGGGCTAGGTGTGCACTCCCGTTAGATGTCACCTCAACTTATCCTACAGCTAAGTGCAGACGAGCAACAATGGTATGTCGTAGTAAACTTGGAGATACCTATTAGCCTTTTGTTGTTGCAAACAAATAGTAAGAGCAAACGCAGCCAAATTGCGTACGTGTGCAGTCGTAAATCATTAGAAAAGCCAAATTAAATGCACATGTGTGCACTATGAGCTGCCCTGTTGTCCGTTTTCATGAAATATTTCGCGGGCTTAACCTTATATTTTTATTTTCCCCGCATTTTTTCATTCTTACAAAAATCTTTGTGACTCATAGATGTCCTTACCTTTCTCTTTACTAAAAAGAACTTGACATGATTTGTGTTTATTTCTTCAGATCTGTTTCGTTGTTGCTTTGTTTAAACTTTTGTTAGAAGTATTTCCTCTGCGGATATTAAATTTAAGTTACATTATACTGCTACTACTTGCTCCTTGCTAACTGTCACTGCTCCCGTGTTTGGATTCGCTCTATTTGCGGTCGAAGTAAAAATGTTGAGTCGTCAAAAATGACTTCATAAACTATGTCAAAAATGTTGATACATTTTTTAGTTGGTGCCTGTCTTCATCTTTGTCGCTATTCAAATTCTCTGCTCATATCTTGCGTACCAACATATTTCTAGATAGTTTTTTCTTTTCTTCTGCTGTTGCTATTTATGCATTTTTCAAGCAGACATTTATCTACTTAGTAGCATAGAACAAGAAACAAGGTAAAAACGAAGCTTCAATACGCTTCACATGTGACAATATCGAATCTCAAAGTTAAAAATTGAACATAATGACATTCTAAAAATGTGAGGTAGTTTTGTATAGGGGCTAACACTAAAGTGGGCGAGGTATAGTAGTTGTGATAGATTTTCAGCGTAGGAACACTCTATACCTGATTTCAGATCAATATAATCAATAGATCAATAATTTGTACAGACTTGTCTGCCATTCTGATCAGCTGATCAAGAATATACTCGTGTTTACTTTAATGTGTTACAAATTTTATGACAAACTGATAAAAATCCATTTCACGCTACGTGCAAACAGTATAGTAGTTATTTTAGAAATGTAAAAGAAGTTTACAAAAACAGAAAATAAAAATATGTATAGAAATAGTTGACTGACATAAACGCGTTCTTGATTTTTACTAACGCATGTTTTCTTGTTCTTATACTCTTTACTCGTATAGTATTAATTTTGTAACAAAGGAGTTTTCGGCCAAGTTTTCGTAAAGAAAAATGTGACTTTTTGTGGTATCCATGTTAAGTTTGAATAATAGAATAGCAATAGCGAGTTGACAAGTAAGTAAGTAAGTGAGTAGTATTATATTGACAATTGATTGCGCGCAGTAATATGTGATTTTTTTCTGAATCCCATCTCTAAAATTGAAAATTGCTGGAACCATGTTCTATACACGTTTAAAGCAACAGCACGATTCCGAATTAAAAGGTCCGGGTTGTTCCGAACAGACTGAGTAACACTTCCAGCGTTGAACCGGTCTCTTCAAACTTCTCGACCCAATATCGACCAAGGGCGCACGTAGGAACGGGTACCATTATATAAGACGCCGTGCACCAATTAAGTTCAGCTTTCCGTCGTAAACCTTTAGTACTATAGATTCGGTGTTCTGGATGAGATGACCAGCACAGTGCAAATCTCATCACACAGCTATTGGTTTATATTGGTCCTAAACCCGACCCCAACTCTAAGCGGATCAAAGACTCCGAAAGACGCAGTATCCGATGATGTCAGGATCCATGCTACTGCACCATAAAGCAGGACCGAGATTATCAGTGTCTTATAGATTTTTATCTTCGTACTTCTAGAAAGAGCTACACTACGACCTACGTCGAAGTCAATTAGCTTCTCTCCATTGCTATAGGTAGCGTCGTGACGACGAAATTTTCCGACTTTTGGGCCAAATATTTTTTCTTTCCCAATTTTGGCATTGAAATCTCCAAGCACGATTTTGATACCATAATTGGGGCAGCTCTCGTAGAGACGATTGAGGTATGTTTGTGATGGTTGGGACGCTTTCCAAAGAGTCGATTTTGGCCATTCCCAAATAAATCAATAATTTTACCCAGTAATGTGAACTTCGCTGATATTGCGAGCTGTAGCATGGGACTTAACAGCATTTTACTTAAAAGAAAACATAGTTAAGTTCCACATGAATTTGACCCAACTATGCAATGTTCTTCCCCTTCACATGGGCTGGAAATTCAATTGTCAACAATCAATATAAAAAGATCATATGGAAATTAAAGAGTTGGTATAGTTTTAAATTCATGTTATAGGAATTGGAGGTGAGCTTTTGGGGACCCAATTATTTTCACTCCACTCAATATTTAATACATACTGCAAGAAAAAGAAATAAATATTTCCCCTATTCCAAAGAATAGAACATCAAAGAAAATTTTACGGGAATTGACCAAATGCCACTCTACCAAAAACCAAAATTTGTAGATATTGAGCTATGCAAATCCAGTAGTGATCCATTCGCTACCGATACATCGTGCTATACTTCTTCAATAACGAACTGCAACAGTCACTGGCGCCCGATATTGATCACTATTCGTGAGATGCGCCTCAAATGATTAAAAAAGTGGTGAAAAATTTGACCGCCTGGATGCTGTTCGTCAAACGATTCCGTCCCATCCAACATTAATGCTAAAACATTATCGACAGTGAAATCGAAGCATTAATACCATTCGCACGAAGTTTCCAGCTGTGAACTTAGCAGTTGTAAAACAACAATACATATAAAATCTAGCATCCTAAAAGTGGGGTGTAAGTTTGATGGCGCCTACCCCTAAAAGTAAGCGTAACACGCCACTTAAAAATTAGGCAAAGCGTCCGTCTATACGAAGCCACCATAAAAAGGTAAAGTTGGTTTTGAATGAAATGAAAGAGTTTTTCATGGCAAATCTCAAAAGTGGGTAGTGTCTAGTTTGTATGAGTGCTGGCCCTGAAAAGACAGAATTACACCTATTTATCTATATAAGAAGCGTTCGTCCATACGAAGCCACTATATTAATCGCTTTATTGATTTTGAGTTTAATTACACAGTTTTTCGTGCAAAATAAAAAAGTAAGCGTTTAGTTTGTATAGGGGTTACTCCTAAAATTAGGCGGCACACAAGCCGTCATGTGAAATCTCAAGTCGATATTGACTGCAATAAAAACGTTACTCCATAAAGAGGGGATCACACTCATTGATGCATATATGAAGACCCTTTTCACAAAAAGCCGCAATAAAAACAAATGCATAAAAAAGTCAAAAGTGGGCGTTTATCGAAAATAGGGCGTGGCATGCCAATAGATAATCTACTTAAATGCAGGCGGATATAGCTAAACTTACTCGTCTCGCTGAACTTATCAAGAGTATACTATATGCTTTACGGGGTCTACGATGCTTTCTTTAAAACGTTACAAACTTTTAGTAAAACTAAAAATACCATAATACGCTACGTGTGATGGCATCTGTGCTATACAAGACGACCGGAATTATCAGCGTCTTAAAGTTTTATTGTTTCATACTACGAGAGGGAGTTTTGCAATTTGTACAAAATGTTCAACTAAATAAAGATACATACCGATGTATAATCGACCGTCTAATAATCGACACGAATCGAAAAAGCAAAACTTATTTGATTTGAATGGAAAATGCAATATGCCAATTCCCGTGTGTCCATTGAGATTCGTTTGCTAGTAGCTCTGAAACAATCCAAATAACGAAATAATTGGCAATATATCGTTTGGATATGAAGCATGAAGAGGCATATTTTCTTCTACTGTACCGCATGTGCCACTAACAAGTCAGCAAAAACCAACAGCACTTAAATGTCGTCAGTCTAAGAAGCCATCACTCACTCAGGCAACACAGCAACCATATTAGTTCACAAAGTCAAACTCGCAGATAGATTCACATACACTACGAAAAACTGAAGTTGAAGTCTTCATATACGGCAAGGAAGACTAATAGGTCGCGCAATTGTGTTGCGAATCATCACGCCGTCATCGAACCGACATAGTCTTCATTTGAAAAGCCACCTAAAATATTTTAATATAAAGCTTTGTGCTGCCAACGGTTGTGGTTCAGTTATTACTTGGCGTTTTCAAACAAAGGCGATTTAAGTTGTATTGCTGCAGGACGAACACCAAATTGCATGTGAGACAATATACACTTACCCTTACATTTTGAGGAGAACAAAAAAAAAAACATGATATACGCGACATACATACAACGCGACTATACAAAAACGTTTTACATTATTGACTTTTTGCATAAAGAACTAACACGAAAGAAGACAGCTGACAGCTAGAAAGATTGCAGGCCAATATCAAAACCTCATTGAGTCTTGTGCTAAATCGATTCGTCTGAAGGCATGCTTCGGCAATAATTCGAATTTCAGAATTTATGAATGATTTTGGTTAAAGCTGCTAAGTAACTTGAAAGTTTGCAGCGACCATAAGTATTTTATATAAAAAACGCTGAAAGTAGAGATGAGCGCGTGAATTACTTTTTTAGGCATGGCCCAACACGAGCACCAAGTCGATATTTAAGACGCGCACGCACGATAAAATTTTGGTAAAGGTAGGACGCAACATGAGCACGACGTTGACGGTCGGTCATCATGTCGTGCCACCGCAGCGTCTATACAGCCCGGATCTAAGGAGGCAAACCGGGGCACTTGCCCCGGGTGGCAGTCTCATGGGGGCGCCAAATCCTTGAGACAAGAATTCGAAATATCGAACAAGTGAAGCCTCTTTTGCTACAATCTTATAGGTTTTTATCAAGTAATCGAATCTTAATATTATATGTTTGAAAAACAAACTTTTGTATTCTTAAACATTGAAGGGAGGGGGGCGACACTATCAAGTTTCTGCCACGGCTCGAAAAAATCGTAGATCCGGGGCTGCGTCTATACAACTTCTTTGCTCAGTCGTATGCTCTGGAGGAGTGAGCGTTTTGTTCGCTCTCTTGCTCTCCGACTGTGGTGGCTGCACCATAGTTTTGTGGCTCTGCGCCTTCTCACGCGCTCTTTTCGGCGTTAGGCCTTGCTCAAGGTATATTATGTACCATTTCACTACCGCCCCACTCAGACCCCTGAGTTTGGGATCGTCAACGCCGCCAGGTTCTCCTAGAGGCGATAGTGGCGACTTCTTTGTCGGCGGAATCTTTCTGCTCTTACGGCTGTGTCCCATTGGTGGCTGCACCATGTACTCTATGCTGAGCATTTTCACACTATTTTACTTAATATAAATAACTATGTACACCTAAAATATATTTTTCAGTAAGAAAAAATGTGTTGAACATTATTTAATACATGAATTACAAAACGCAATGTTAAAATGAAATTTAACACATTGAATTCATTATGTTTTATATACACACAACCCTGCCAAATTTCATTTCAACAGATCATGCTTGGAAAGTATAACATCCTACTCATTTCGGTGTCATTGGATTATAGTAGTTTGTGGAATACACAAGGCGATATTCATTTAAGCATTGCATAAAATCAATCATTAGCAATGTGCGGCCAATCCGAATGATGATGGGTTTTCGCATACCCTGAAACACGTGTATCGGAAGCCGATCATTTTTCTCAATACTGAGATCGATGAAAATGTAGGCTACCGAAATTTTAAATTATTACAGCTATGTCAAAGATGTTTCCAATTCAACATGAAATTCTAAAATCAGATATTTATTAGGTATTTTTTTTTCTTTTTTTTTTACGGAAATACAAAAGGTCACACTCTTTGTCAACTGTTTTTTGACCTTCAGAGGTGCCACGGGAATTGATTTCGCTTGAATTTCGCTTCAATTTCAATTTACCATGCCACAGACCTCATTTCTAGCGAAATGCAAATCGCTTGTAACCTTGAACATTCGATTTGACTAAAAACGCTTCTAAAATATATTTTGTAAATTAAAAGGCCTATCGTTGCAGATAGGGGTACAATTTCTGATTCATTTACATCTAAACAGTTAATAATTTAATATGTTTTAATTAATAAATTAGCATTTTACTAAACTAACTATGAAATCGCTAGTTGAATTTGCCAGTCACAGTCGACAGACAAGCCATATGCATTTCACTTTTTGCCACTTTTTTTAAATAGATTTTCGAACTTTGTTTTTAGTTCGGTTATATGGCAAAGTCTCCATAGAAATGCAATAAATTATGAAGAGCGCAGCAAACATTTATTAGCGTATGCTTGAAAAAATGGTCCGATTTGCATCTGAGGCGCTTGCGGTCTATTGCCTCCTTCCTGAGTTGCCTATTCCTTAAGTCTTCGATCGCAATGAGTCTGACAAGCGGCATATTTTACAACTAATTTTTAAATTTTACATAATTTGGAATTTTGTTTTCACTTGCTGATTGCCAGTCATCGCGATTCATTTGTATACATTGTTTGTTGCCATTCACATGCCACCGTAAAAGTAGCGCAAAGCTGGTAGAGTTACCAAGTATACTTTTTAGTTTGGCTGTCAATTTATCAAATTTTTTTTGTTTGGAAACTACAAAAATAATGTCACATAAATGCAACTAACTTGCGTTTAACTAAATATCACTGTAAAATATCAATTTTTCAATTGAAAAATATCAATAATAAAAGCGGAACTAACACTAGACTAATTTATTCTTCTAAGTTCGAAAAGGTTTGTGAAAATGCTAAAAAAAATCAAATCGCTCGAAGTTCTGTGTCATGGTGAAATTTTTTTACCGAAATGGCAAATTACTAGTAGCCATTTCGCTAGTGATTTCTGTGGCACCCCCTATATGAAGTATTTTTGGTAGCAAAGATTTTCTGTTATCTGAGTACTCGATGAAAAACAGTTCGTGCCAAAATATTTTATTTTTGTTTGACAAAAATTTTCATCGATCTCAGTATTGAGCTTAAAAAAAAAAGTTGTACATTATTCCTTCTAAAATGACATTAAGCCAGCTAAAATTCATATATAATTTATTGTTTAATATGAGTATTACTTCAAACTGACATAAAAATTGGCGGGCATAGTCGAAAGTCCATCTCATGTCGAATAGGTTGTTTTCTATTTCACCTGATATCAGTTTGAACCCGATTTTGAGAAGAAGAAAAATTTATGATTCCATCTCATCTGATATTTTTGACAGCAACTCAGCTGAGAACTCTTGAATTTGTAAAGGCAGTTTAAAGACTGCTTTATTCAAAAATTTTCCAACCACTATTTAATAAAAATTTACATATTCCTTGCTCTATTTTTGCGGCAATTTTCTCAGCTGTTTTCATAGATCGCTTCACGATTGCCCTTAATCGATATGAGAGACTTAGAATCGACTAAACAATCGTCATCATTAGAGAAATTGAATTATCGGTTTACCTAAATAATCAAAATCAAACAGCATTTTCAGCGCAATGCTCAGCTAGCAATATACGAATCATATGCAATATCCAAATTTACTTTCGTCCATTTATATAATTAATTGGATTGTGCACTCCGTAATCGAATGCAATGTTCACTTTAATATAGTTGAAATGCAATTAAGCATTGATTTCTCAGTCGAATTCTATGATGTATTCTTAGTCGTCACTGTTTAGCTTTGGGTCATGCATATCAGCTTGCAAGCGTCATTAATTTGATAGTCATGAGTATATATATTTTAAACAGTACCCAAGTACACATACTTGCATACATACTGTAAACTTAAGCGAACGTAAGTGAAACCATTGCCTATGCAAGTTTTGGAATAATTGTAAATATTTGCTGTCGAAGTTGCCCAGAGCTGTGCAGCCTACAAATATCGTACTTACACATAAACACGCAAGGACAGTGCAGAATGTGAAGCTAGTTCGTAAACGATATTGACATGAACCTAATATTCGAATATCTATCCCATTAGCTCTTCTAATTGGGTTTCGGATTTCGCAACTAAACGCGCAGCTATTCTGTATATTTCGGCATCTAGTACTGTGTCTAATTTAATCAATTTTCAAATTAATATTCATATCCTTTATTCACGTCACTTGGATACAATGTCGCAAAGTAGTCATTGTACAGCATACTCAGTATTAAAAAAAAAAAAAAAAAAAAATACAAAGCAACGCAAGTGGCACTCAAGGCCGCGAAAAGCAAAAATGCGGCAGCAAACCTCAAAATTGAGTGGTCCTTGAGTCGTTGGCTTTCGGTGCTCATCTCTCAGCTCTTCAATTTTACTTGGAACTTTTCGTATACAAGAGGAGTATAAGGGAGGAGTATGCATCAACGTCGGTCGAACATAAGATTTAATGCTCTTTATCGTAATATGAAGCAAGAATTGAAAAAGCAATTTTCAAAAGTTAAAAAGTCACACCGAAAAAAAATGTATGTTAAGTGTTCATCGAAGCCGCATTTTTCTTCATATAATAAAAAAACATAATAAAAAAATCCAAGAGGAATCATACCAATTTCCAAAACATCATAATAATATTTTCCAACACAGAAAAGAAATATTTCTAAGATTAGAAGTACAAGGTGTGTCTAAAGAAAGTTCACACTTGAAAAATCGAAAAAAAAGTAAGTAGTTTATTGAAAAAATGTTTATTACATATTAAAATACACACTTTGGGAATTTATTTCTTAAAAATGATATTGTCCAAATGAAAACCGTTCCGTTCACGGCATTCATTTAATCGAGCACTAAAATTTCCTATGCCGGCTCGGCAGGTATTCTCCATGATGGCTGCCATTTCGTGGTTAAATCGGAACTTCGTGGAGTCCAATTTATGTCATCTCTCCTGGAGATCAATTTGCCAGGAAAATTTGTATGAACTCGTGGTAGACACCTGTTGGACGTGTGTGAAGTTGCTCCGTCCTGCTGGAACCTGCACGCTTCCGAATCGAAAGGTCCGGGTCGTCACGAACAGACTGAGTAACACTGTCTACGTTTTCGAACGTTCTCGAAGACCTTGGACGCCCGGATTTTGATTTTTCCAGCGTTGAACCGGTCTCTTCAAACTTCTCGACCCATTTTCGTCGAGGGCTTGGCGCCTCATTTAAATGACGAACATGCAGAATTTTCTACGCGCTATAGTTGCTGAATTACCGTTTTTGTAAAACCACGTACGCACAAAGCACGGTCCGCTCCCGAGAAAAGCTCCATAGAGACTAAATTCCCAAAAGCTAGGCTACCGATTGACATACCCTCCGCGCCCCACGGAATAGTTGAGTTCACGCCATCAGCAAATCAAATGTCAAATTTAGACAAATATGCAATTTTATACACGGGGGCCACAGAAATCTCATTAGCATGAATTTCACTTCAATTTCAATTTACCATGCCACATTTTCTAGTGAAATGCAAATCGATTGTAATTGAGCTAGCGGTTTGACTAAATACGCCTTTATTATTTTCGAATATCTATCCCACTAGCTTTTCTAATTGGGTTTCGGATTTCGCAACTAAACGCGCAGCTATTCTGTATATTTTGGCATCTAGTACTGTGTCTAATTTAATCAATTTTCAAATTAATATTCATATCCTTTATTCACGTCACTTGGATACAATGTCGCAAAGTAGTCATTGGAAATACGCATTTTACTAAACCATCTGGTAAATCGCTAATTGGACTAATACATATAAGGTTGTTGGATTTCTGAATGTTGCTCTGCTTAGTTTATAGTATAAATACAGAAAGCGCCATCGCCTCCAATTGTCTTAACTTTGTAACTGTAAAAACTGCTTGCAAATTATAACTTTCTCTAAATTCAAAGCGAAACCTTGTTGTTAATTAGTTCATTTAATAAATGTCATTTCGGTCTTGTCGGCAACTTCGAAAAGTGTCACTATCTGCCTCTTTCGCAGTAAAGATCTCTGATGTGCCTGTCAGATCATAATGATACTTTTATCATATTATTTTGCTAAATTTCCATATTTATTTTCGTTTTTGATATGTTTATAAAAATTGATCTGTGTTTTTTTTTCGGTGTATATATCATATAAGTTTAATGACCCACAAATTCGATGCTTTGAGAGCTCAAATACTCTCTTGTGATATACTCTCTACGTGAGAACTCGCATTGTCGTGCTGGCGGATAATCCGTCTTCCGCGGTTGGTTTTATTCAATTCTCTGAAATGTTTTGCCAAACAAATGGTTGTTAACCATTCCGAATTGACCGTACACCGAAAGAAAAACATGGAAAGAAGCAACAACATAAATTCTTAAAATTGCGTAAAAAACAGCAAATTGTTCTTTTTTTTGTTGTTGTTGTTCCTTTCACTATTTTCATTGGTGGCCAACAACTATTTAGTTGTTGTTTGTTCTAAAACTATTTACGTTGTTGGCCAACAACGTTTTTGAATATTCCTAACTGTAATAGATAGCAATACTTAAAATTTATGGTACGATTCGTACTAAATTTTCTTGAATCAAGTACAAAACGCGAAAAACTTATAATTCAAGCGCGGAAATACTTAGAATAACTATCAAATTTTTAAAATAAATCTAATTCTAAGAACTGATCTGTACTCAAGTCAAGCACAAAAGTCTCAGAATTTCAAATAAGTCCTTTTTGACTTAAAGTAAGCAGAAAATTCTTAAATCAGTGTCTGAGAGGAGAACAAAACCTAAGAGCAAAATCAATTTTCATTTACTCTCTTATCTCTGATTTTCTTCACACCGACAGTAAATGCGAAAAGCAATGGGTTGTGATTCGGCAACTCCATGTATTGGGTGCTTGTTAGCCGAGGGAGTAAAGACGATGTTCCTCCACCAAAGAACATTTCTATAGACTGTGTGTAATGGGCTTGTCACACGGTCTTATATTTTGGTGTCATATTATATGTCTTGGATTTCATGCAACTGTCAAAATATCACATGAAAATTTTACTTTGTGGTCAAGCGAGGCGCAATTAATTTGACAGCTACATTTTCAGTGTTAACCAGTTTATAACACTAATCTAAAATGGATGAAACACTGAAAATTTGTGCTATATTAGCAATTTATGTAGCTAATACAAAAAAAAAAAAATCAAATAAAAAATCAAAAAACCAGAAGGGAAAATGCGAAAAAGTCGTGTAAGTAGCATTTTGTGTCGGAAATGGTTGCTGCGACCAACAAGTCCAGAGAAAGAAGTTAAACAGCTGATGTTTACTTTTTGCGTGTTTAAAAACACTGATCACTACTTTTTGCAACACTTCACAACACTGTTAACAAAATGACACGAATTTTACACGAAATAGAAACGGAGCTATTTACAAAAATGTCGCACGACTATTATAGCAATCTGACCAGCCCATAAGTAAAACAAAGTTAAATTAGAATTTTCTAAAAATTGAACAAAAATAAAAAAAAAAACAAAACAAAAAGAACAGAACAGAAACCAAAAACCAAGAATTTTGTACCCCGCGTTTAAGAAAATCCTTACTCAACATACTATAGATACCGCTATGGATCAATACAAGAGAGTACGGAAATCATAATTCATACTATTTCAATATATGCTGAGAGTCCATTACACTAATTTAATTGTTTAAAAAATATTCCACCAAATTATACAAATTCAATACTTTCAACTTTGTTTCCACTGTTCCCGCTCATACCTCCTCTGTCATACAACGTACATTGTTGGCCAACAACTCTTTAGTTGTTGTTGACTTTTTCACGATTTACGTTGTTCGTAAACAAAATTAATTGTAATTTGTTTTTGCATCTCTATCGCGCATTGAAATTGATAGGCTGCTAAATTCAACAATGTTGGCGATGTTTTAAACTATTTTTTTATTATTGGAATGCAAGTTTAGTGCGATGTTTGTCAACTATGTAAAAACCAAAAATTGTAAAATCATTGTAAAATCAACAACAGACGAACATTTTCTTCGAAGTGAACACCTTTTGTTGGATTTGAGTTGTCTTGGAACAGTCATACAGTAAATTACTTCGGGCTCTTACGCATAGATCCAGGATTTATCAATACAAAATTGTACCTCTTGGGTCGAGTCCGAGCGAAGCCAATCTTAGTAAATAACTCATTATAGTAGATGAGCTTGCAATGTTCATTCACTTTATTTTTAATTTTATGAAGAGTATTCGAGATTCGGTTCTACCGAAATTGACATTTTCCTTTGTTGCAACAATTTTACATTTCCTTTCATTCATATACTGGGGAGCACGCAAAATTATATTTTACGCTACATGCGCCGCACAGTGCTTTTTTTTGTGTTTTGTCGGTTGAACTTCTAGAATGGCTGCCTCTGCACTTCCTGCGACATGACTTGCTGTAGACAGAAGGATGTGTATGTCTCCTGGTTTATGTGATGAACGTTGGCGTAGCTTCGTTTTCATTTAACTCGTTTTACTTCATAAATTCATTTTTTATCTTTCCCTTCGCTGAGCATAAAAGAGTTCGCGTTTTTGCTATATTTGCCTATGTAAGCCGGTCTACGTGCTGACTTCTTAATTCTTCTCCTTCTGTAAAAGTGTAGATACGAGTATGTGTGTTAAACGCGTATTTTGCATTTCTTAAATTTAACTTAGACATTTCTTTTTTGCTTGATGTTAGCAGTTATCATGACACTTTTCACCGAATTTACACAGCTCAGCTCACTGCTGATCTGACTGGCTGACTTATTTGGTTGCTTGGCTGGCGTCGTCGTTGTCTCTTTTATAAATACTATGTAAAACTTTGGTTTTTAGTGCAGCAAAGTCACATGTCATAATATAATGGCGCCACTGGCGCAACGGAAGTGGCGGATGCTGCTCTAGTTATATATGTATATACTTGTATCTTTATGTAATATAGAAGATAGTGTATCTATGTGTGTTCTGCCTTTTTAAGCAACTTTGTAAGCAAATTTTGTGTCATTAACTTAGACAGTTGATGAAATTTATGTCAGCCGTCAAGCGAAACGAAGCCTGCAGTCCCCGCCAGATCGGTCTTCCTCCAACACTCAGCTCCTACGCACATTCACATTCGTTTAAGGCCGCTGGTGCCTTTCGACCTCTGGGCAACTAGAAAATATTGAAAATTTCATTAAAAAAATTTGTCTTAAAACTTGAAGCGTGCCAGTGCGCCTATTTTTGCTCTTCACCCATCTTGCTAATAACACATTATATATATTTTCTCACGATTTCATTTAAAGGTTTTTCCATTAGGCGGGTCTAAACTTGCGAATTAAAGTACATTCAATAGCATTTTTGTTAGCGCCGTAGACCAGTAGAAAGTCATCTGGAAACCAAAACCATAACCACCCCTAACGACGGGGTAATGAAATCAACCCTAAACCGATTTGGAGATATGGCAATAACGAGCATCCGTTCGGCAGTTAGTGAATTATCGGCCGTGTTATCAGACGAATTTTCTTTAAAGCGCTTCGCTTTGCTTGTTAATTTACATAATACTTAAGTTATTGAATAAAATATGAAATGAAGATTGAATTGCTATTGGAACACGTTTTTTAGTTTACCGTATACGTCAGTACCAACAATTATGTTTTGATAATGATATCATTGAAATGGGCTCCGCGGCTTCGTTTACAGGACTCGATCCGAGATTTCCAAATTTGTATAATACTTTTCCATAAGTAGGGCTAAATCTCACCATTGGATTGAATTGGTTAATTTGCAGAAAAAAAGGGCGTTAATCGTACGATCTTGCCGACCACTGCACATCGCCTCTTCTGGAAATTACGCGCTCTGACCAACTCCAACTGACCAACTCCAATGTAACTCCCTGTGACAGGTTGCAGCGTCTTCCTGAAACTATACGTCATCCAGGTACATGGCATCCAATTGAGTGAAGATGGCGCCAAAGTCCATTCCAAGCAGTAAGTTTATATGGATGCAAAGGAGACTATACATACTGCTGTGGATTAGTCTCTTCCCAAATAGAGCTATGCTGCTTGTTCACGAAATCATTCAACCCAAAATGTGCTTCATCTCTGATGACGATTTGGACGATTTGACAAATTTGGAACCGTTTCCAAATGCACCAGAGCCCAATCAGCGAACTTAAGTATAACAAGAAAAAACGTTAACTTCGGTTAAAAAGGTGGTCTAATACCATTTACACGAAATTTCAAATCGTACTGTAAAACAGAAAGGTGGGAACAGAAATAGGGGGTGGGGAATAGGGTGGGAGACGTCAATTATTATATGTGTGTGAAGCGATCATTTATAAAAAACAACCCAAGTACAGATTTTTCATACAAAAATACAAAAGTGGGTGGTAGGTTTATAAGGGGGATTCCCAAAAAACTTTCTTATCAATATATTTACTCCACAAACTTGGGATCAAAATAAGTTTAAATAAAGAAATTAGACAAATGAGTAAAAAAAAAAAAAAAAATTTACAGTAATTATCAGACGGAAATGTCAGTAGATTGCGAATATACATTCCTCGCCATTTGAATAGGATACTTGAATAGGAATATAGTGTATATATGTGAGCCCTGCCTTTTAAAGAAATTCTGTAAAAATATTTTCTGGGATTAAGTTAGACAGTTGATGAAATTTATGTCATAGCCATCAAACGAAACGAGGCCTGCAGTTCCCACCAGATTGAAGTGTAACTTTTAACAATCCTGAACTATCGTTGCGCAAATGATTTGCATTTACAAAACTAAAAACTTCTCACTTTAGGGTTCTGTCTTATCAAAAAAAAAAAAAATAAATAAATAAATAATTCATTTGTCAAAACAAATTTTCTTCTTTATAAATATTTGGGGACTTGGGCATACGAAGTTCAACTTTGGACAATCATAGACAAACGATAGACAAACAACGTTGGACATTCAAAAAATTGAGAATACCATACCTCGAGTTGCTAGGACCACAAATTAAGAGTTTGAATTTGGAATGTTTTTTCCGTTTCAATAATTTTTGTAGGTTGGACAAACGACTTGGACAAACGATCTGCATTTATAAACATAAAATTTTACACTTCGAGGTGCCAAATTCACAGAATATACATTAAAATTTATTTCTTAACATTTTTTGGAGGTTGGACAAACGAAGTTAAACCTTGGAAAAACCTGGACTAACGTTGGACAAACGAACTGCATACTTTAAAATCTACAGGATACGAATTTTGTAATTGAATTTCCAAAAATTGAATTATAAATTAAAAATTGTCGGTGGGCGTCCAAATGAAGTTTAACTTTGGACACATTTCTCATTTCATTTTATACTACCAATTTCCAAAGAAATCGAGTCGCAAAATCATTATACATGTGAACAAACGGACCATTTGAATGAAATTGATTTCGTTCAAGTTATTCGGATCGATATCTAGAACAGGGGCGATAGTTTATATAAAGCAAAATTAGATGTAAGTCAAGACTAACTATGATAAAATATAGTGTCTTTAGGGCATAACATAGTCGAGCAAAACGATATTATATCTTATGAGACACGTTTTATCAGCGTTTCCAAGAAATAAGTTTTCAGTTAGTTGTTGATTGCACAATATTAATAATTACTTGTATTGATTGGCTAGAAGACAGGTGCAGTGCATATGCCGTGCTGTCATTATTAAGTGCATTTCGCACTAATTGGATCAAGTGTCCTTGCGACAAGTATTTAGCACAACTATTTTGTCATCAACTTCATCGTTCTCGTTCTCGTCCTCGTCCTTGTCATCGTCATCGTCATCGTCATCGTCGACTTCTACTTTTATATTGTTTGTGTTCGTTTTTTATTATTAGTTATTGCTTATAATGTACACAACTATACTTAATTTTAAAGATTGCTAGTGCAGAAAAAAATATCCGATTGGTTCACTGACCTACAAATTTAGATACTCCAAATGTAACTGTTCCGTGGTAGCGTAAACGTTATTATCAAGCCAGATACCCTGACTGTAGCATTTGTTCTTGTTTTTCATAGATATTTTCAATGCTCCAAGTTTAAGACTTCAACTATTTATCGAATACTAACTTACTTATTTGGAGCTACAACCGTTAATGGGTCACGGCCACGTAGTATGCCGCACCAGTGCACCTGGTGGTAGTTACTATTAATACCAATGCATGCTCGGTGGTCGTCTTGGACGTTGTCCCAATGTTCGTCATCAAAGGAGAATCGTATCAAATGCTTCCTCTGTATCTGCATTGTTAACCTTCGCTTTATTGAAGGTTTTTATGTACGTAAACTCATGAGGACTACCCGGGCAAATTATGATCAGTTTCATATAATTAGTTTGAAACTTTTTATGCTGAAACAGAAAAATTTTGTTTAATGCTTTGAATAATAAAAATTATTTCGAGCATCAACAAAATTATCGACTTGTTTGACATAAATCACTAAATAACTTTGGATGAGCAGGTTAGAGACCAAATTATTAGATTTTCCAACAAAAAAGTCAAAGACTCAAATAATCCGAATCAATAGTCTGTTACTTGGAATCCAATCACAGACAGTGAGTTCAAAGCAGTGCTACGAATTTTGGTAGAAATGGGTACTCAACAATCGTCACAAGAAATGCTAAGTGAGCTTTGGAAGCAAACTGGCCTCCCTCTTTATCGCGCCACTATGTCTGTCAATCGTTTCCGAAAGATTTTACGCTTCATTCGCTTTGACAACTATGTTACAAGAGTTGGCCGCCAGTCCAAGGATAAAGCAGCTCCATTTGAAATGATCATCTTCAATTTGAAAAAGCATTTCCGACTATATGAATGCATTACTGTAGATGAACAGTTATTCGTATATCGAGGTCGTACAAAGTTCACCAATATATTCCATCAAAACCAGCAATATATGGTATAAAGATTTGGCGGCCTTGCAATTTAACTACTTTTTATCCTCCCAATGGACAAATTTACACCTTAAAAGAAAGCCATTGTAGAGACGTAAATCAAGGCGAGCGTTTCGTGAAGAATCTGGTAGCTCCTTATAAAAATTCTGGTCGAAATGTAACAGTAGATAATTTTTTCACTTCGCTGCCGTTCTTAGAAGAACTTATAGAATGGAATATGACCATTATTGGCACGTTGAAGAATAACAAGCGATACGTGCCCGAAGAATTTAAAGCTTCCAAAAAGCGGGAGGTGTTTTCCAGCGAACTCGGATTTGGGCTCAGGGCTACAATGACATTCTACGTTCCAGCAAAGAGAAATGCCGTTGTTTTACTGTCGTCAATGCATCGTGATGCAATTGTGTCTGGTACAAAGCAAAAGCCGGAAATTATTCTTTATTATAAATCCATCAAGGGCGGTGTTGATACTATGGACAACTGAATATATGACCAAAAGAGCGATAACACGTTGGCCAATGGCGATGCTTTTCAATTTTTTTGACATTTCAGCTCTAGTTGCATATATAATTTACCTCACAAACAATCCGCATAGTAGTGTTAAAAGCTCTCGGCGGAGAATGTTCCTTAGCTCATTGGGAACAAACCTTTGCATTCCACAAATAAAAACACGAGCTGAAAACCCATTGGTAGCTGGCAAATTTTATATCAAGAAAGCCATCTTAGACGAGCCAATCTCGGCATCAAACTGTGAAGAGGAATTTGAGGCTGACAATGAGCCAGAAAGAGATGCTACTGCTATCTATTCGTCAAGCATGCATCAAGTGTCAGGACTATTGCCCAAAGAATGCGCAACAACATCCAGACAGACGTACCGTGGCTAGACCGACTCGTCAAACAAATTTATAATACCATTTTATATTATGTGTGAATGGTATAAAAAGAAATAAAATTTCGTGTGATTGAATATATATTTTGCGCCAAATATGGCATGTCTAATATTTGGGATAAAAATATTGTAGTAGATTTGCGATTTCTATAAAGTTAATTTGAAACTGCTGAGAACAAATAAACGTAGTGAAAAGCAAACAATTCTGTAGCAGAAACAATTCTGTACCCTGCACTTACAATAGAAAACGGATTTGATATATGCACGGTTTAAACACTCACTTAGCTTAGAATATGTTAGAACTGCTAGCGAATTATAAGCATAAATTCAAGTTTAAATGTTAATGCACCAAATAAATTGTGCTGCGTCATACAATTTCATAACTTTGATTTCACGGGTGTGCGCAATAAGTCTTTACTTTAGACTCACTATAGATTCGATGTTACGTATGTACATAAATATAAACCATTACGAAATTGAGTCTGCCTATGTATAAGATGGTGTTGTCGCAAACACTGAAGCGTAACGGCCAACGCTGGTGTCAGTAGTTTTGCGATTTAATAGATAATATATTGCGAAGGGAACTTCGCTCCATCCGGGTGTCCCACAACACCTCTCTTTTCTTTTTATAATATAGGTTCAATATCTAAAGTTTTGTTTTACACAATTTTGAAAATCATATCAGATAGATGATGCCCCTCTGTCCATTCACTGAAGAATCAGATTTCTGGAGTTTATCATGATCCTCAGCGAATGTGTCCGCAATTTTTGCACTGATGTTGGCATTCAGGTATTGTATGTTGACATAATCGCGGAATTTCAAAAAATCGCACAAAAAAAAAAAAATGAATTCACTGTCACTGCGACCTAATTTTCTCCAAACAAAAAAAAAAAAAAAAAACACGGTCCAATAATTCCAGCTGAGGAAATTGCACATCACATTGCGATTTATAGAATGCAACTCTCCAACAAAAGCCTGCCTACAAATACCTTGGTGTTATCTTGGAAAAAATGTCGTGGCTCGTATCTACCAACAACAAGCTGTCGCTTTCTAACAAGGTAGCTATCTACAAATGAGTCCTAAGCCCAATTTGGAAATATGCCCTGCTGGTATATGGAATCACTGCAAAAAGTCACATGAACAAGATACGTGTGACCCAGAGCAAAGTGCTCAGGAGAATCTGCAAAGCTCCCTGGTACTCGTATATGCACACAAGGGATATCGAAAGAGACTTAAGAGTCCCTAAAGTAGGCAATGTACTACAGCTAGTAGCTGTAAAATATGCAGAGCGACTTGCGGCCCATCGCAACGCACTCATTAAAACGATTCCATCCCAAGAACTTGCCCACCATACAGAATCTTCGTCTGAATTATTCCCTAAACATAAACAATTATAATAAAATAACAAAAATTTAACATATATAAAATGTACATATGTAAATATTAGAAAGTAGATACACCTACTACGCGTTATAATAGCTTTAATTAGTTTTCGTTTTTTTATATGTAACTTGTCAAGCTGCCACTTAGGGAGCAGAATACTCGTTAAATAAATAATTACAAGATTTAAAAACAAATGCGCAACAACAAACAGACGGATATGGCTAGATCGACTCGTCTAGTCGAGCTGATCAAGCATATGTATTTTATGGGGTCCTTTAACTTATAATACTCTTCAAACTGTTTGTGAATACGAGTATAACTAGGTGGACTTATTTACCCCATTCGACACTGCTACTACTCAGGTATCAGCGAGAAACTTTGTTACAAATTCGCTAATAGTTCCAATTTCGTACGATCTTTAACAACACTTAAGTGCTATCAAATCTAATATGAAGTCTTTGGAAGGCTCAGAGATGAAAATCCAACAATGCTCAGAATAACAACACTTTTGGATGCTCCATTCAAGAAAGAAGGTATTCGAAGCAGCATCAATGCTAGAAATTGAACTTTTCGCAATTTGCAAGAATTGTACAACCTCTCCTGAATTTATAGAAGCGCCAAAACCCAAAGTACACAGCAATACACAACAGCAGAGGCAATCATTGCACTAGGACAATTTTTGTAAAAGCTGCACGCATCGAAGGACTCGTAACCCACTTCAGTATTGTAAGGTAACGTCTGCCAATAATGGCTTTTAATAGTTAATTATATTTTTAACTATATTATTTACAACAAATGAAACGCAGGCACATGCATTTGAGGTCTACTCTATTTTTGCATTCCAGCTTCCTCAACCGAATCCGACCGGATATTTAGCAAGGCTGGATGCACAAACACGGATAGACGAGCAGCACTTAAAGCGGACGAGCTGCGCTTTGTTAACAAAAATACTTGGTTGACTAATTAAATTGCAGATCTAATTTCTCTTGTTATGTTATAAAAAAATGTTTTCTTAAATAAATTATATTTTAGTTTATGTAAGTAAAACGATAGTACTATCCATAGTGACGATTGTTTCGACTATTCGCATATAGAAAAGCGGATTAATTTTTGCAGATACACCGCGTAACTTGACATTCTCATTTGTCCCAACCCTAGTTTAGAGGCGACCCAAGGTTTATACACTTGTATGTTCTACCGGACTTATGTGCGCTGCTTGCGCCATTTCCAAAATAATCGTTTTTATTCATTCTCAAGTGAATAGCAATCAATAACTTTCCCCACTAACGTAGACTTCTGCTAACGATCTCATACTCTCAAAATTCGAACAATTCATAAAATATTTGTTCATTTCTGGCTTTTTAATTCTAGCTGTTACAATTACTGCAATAAAACTAAATGCTTGAAATTCAATATCAAATTATTGTTTCAATTATTTCATTTTCCAATATGGCATTTAAAGCTGCAATACTTAATTATTTGTCATTTGACGAAGCTTACTGGAAACTTGAGACAACGACAAGAAAATAAAGTGATTGAACATGAATGGCTATCAAAATACTCAGACATACATACACACTAATACATCAATAAGGACGGCGACCAACAGAACAAACAACGAAGCGGAGCGGAACGTTTAACTGAATTCCTTCTACTATTCGAGTCCTGCTGATGACGCCAAAATGGCTGCTACTGTTTCCGTTTCAGCATCGAAGCACCACAACGCGTGTGATATATGTATTGCATATATGTATGTACTTGACATGGCATGGCATGGCATTTTGAGTTCTCAGTGTATTCGCTTGCTTTCACGTTTCATGATACTTATTTGTTGTGTTTATTTTTATGATTTTTTTTGTTTGTTCTTTTTCTTATTTTTTTGTTCGCTATGCCACATCACTCCGCGTCACAGTGTAATCATCAATCTTATTTAATAGATGTTCACACAATTGAATTATTACATGTGTCCAAGTCGTCGCCCTTGCGTGAAACGGTTCCATTCTTATATTTATCGTTAAAAACGTTAGATGTCCATTGCTAAAGTATGTATATTTACCAGGGTTGGAAAACGGTACGGAACCGAAGCGCTGCAAACTCGGAGTGTTTTAGTTTTTAAGCTATTTCAGCTGGAAACCAAACCACGACGTTCCCACATGAGCTGTTTAAATTTAATGGCATTAGGCTATATTGTACTATTCGGGTGCGCGCAAGTCACACCCAGTACTTAGGCTGACTTCCGCACGTTGTGGTACCACATTAATCTCTTTTAGAATTGGAATAAAGACTGTTTCATTTAAAACCATTTGGTAGATGTGACAAACTTCGCTATGTTACCTACCTCAATTATGAATATCCCCATTATGTCGGTAACGAATTAAGTCACCAGGTGAACAGTCCGACACAGTCATGCTGGACGCTCCCCATCGATGTTGTTATAGCTTCTACAGTAGCCGTCTGAGGCGACCCAGTTTCCTGGGAAAATGCACCGTGATGACTCCTATTAAGTGCGCTGTGTTTGTTTTGTTCATCTTCTATTGCGCTTAAGTTCTTCTAAGATCGTTTCTTAGTGACGTCTGTTTTCAAATATTGAACGCTCTTTTCCTGGAACACTGCATATTCGCAGTATTTTTTTGATTTGCAGCTTGCAGTTCTCACAGGGCACAGCCTACCCCTTCAGCTGAATAACATGGGTTTTTGTGCCTTGAGTTGCAAGTTAAATAGCCCTCTATATCGTTATGCGCTAGCACCCAAATGTGGTTAAAACTTTTCTACTCAGCCATCTCGTTAAGACATTTACGGCATCCAATAGTGGTCTTGGACTTGATTAAGCATGAGTGAAGTGCTTTAGACGCATTTGTTTTCTACCATCCACATCATTCTTGGTGGGAGGGAATTTTGATATCACATTTTTTATTGAATTCTAGTTTTGGGACGTAGTAATCTCTACTAAATAGTAGAATGTCCTGTTTTATCATTTTTCCGCATATTGCTTTTCTAAGCCTAATAGCGGCTATAGAGGTAATTTATTTTCCAACAAATCTACGGGGGAATGATGTATTTCAATATTCAGTGATTCTGAGGTCGTAGTGCGTAGCACACTTCTTTGAACTTTATTAAGGCGACTACCGGTTGGGGATTTTTCAAATTTGCACGTATACTTCTTTTTATTCCAGTTTAATAGAGTGTCAAGATTGTGTCAAGACCAGCCACGCCCACTTTTTGGGGTAGTCCCCATACAAACTCACTGCCCACTTTTGACTTTTTGTATGAAAAACATTTTTATTCTAGTCAATATCAACTTAATAATTGATATGGTAACTTATAGTGGTCGGATGGTTGACATATACATTAATGGGTGGGACCCGCCCAATATTTGGTATAGCCCTCATACAAACCTACTGCCCACTTTTGATTTTTTGTATGAAAACTTCTTTATTAAAGTCAATATCAGGTTGAAATGCAATGTGGTGCCTTTTTATGGTCAGCCGCTTAACATACATAGACTAACGGGCGTGGCCCGCCGACAATTTGGGGTAGCTGCCATACAAACCTATGGTCCACTTTTGACTTTTTGTAAGAATAACTTTTTTATTAAAGTCAATATTAAGTTGAAATGCGATATGGTGCCTTTTTCAATATTAGCTTGAAATTTGATTTTGTGGATTTTAATGGACAACCGCTTCATATACATATACAAATGGGCGTGTCCCGCCCACTTTTTGTGGTAATCCCATATAAACCCACAGCTCACTTTTATGCATTTGTATGAAAAACGTCAACGCCCTCTTTTTTAGAGTAGCCCCTATTTAAACCACCACTTTTATGTATTACAATACAATTTAAAGTGTCGTGCTGAGTTTCAATAGTCAAAGTTCAGTCACTGATCATCAGTGGTTTTTTATATAATATTTTATAGATTGTTTCATGAAAATAGCGAGTTGTAGTTTGCAGGTCGTCCCGTCCGCCTGTGCCTTCTCAGCAGTCGCCTAGCTAGTTGATTCGAGTGTTGTTTATTTCGCTCTAAGTATACCGTAGCATGCTGATTAAGAACATCTCCAATTTTGGCAAAATTTAAATCACTTTCTAGGTTCGCCGTTCGCATATACCACGGGGCGCCAGAGAAGTTGATCTTCGAAAGATGTGACCGAGCAGCAATGCCATAGACTAGCTTTTCGTAGCCCCAGGCATGTGGATTTACGGCCTTGTAAATGTTTACCTTGTTCCTCAGCGAAAGCTTATTTTTGCCGTTGAGGAACCAGTCCTAAAGGATTTCGCGATTCTACTGATGTGGGTCATGTATTTGAGCCTTCTATTCAAATAGAAGTCCAGGTAATCGTGCACAGGCTGGTGATGCAGGAGCTGATACTGGAGGTAGACTCCCGGGCAGTCATCCCTGCACAGTGTGTGGGTCACGCTAACGCATTTGTCCAGGTTTATACCGATGTTTCAGCATTTTGCTCATTGCACAAAATCATAAATATTGAAAATTTGACTTTGCTGTCAAATCGCCACACAGCCCCCGCTCCGCGAGTACGACAACTTACATTAAATTGTCTGCGAGGCATTTGTTTTTAACGATTGAAAAAGAACAAAGCAAACTATACTCACGAAATGAACGCTATGGTAAACGATTCAGTTCGATATAATTATTTTTATAGATTCGCTCCGAACTGTTTTTCGAAGCTGTTAGGACCACAGAATCGAACAACATGCCAAATATTAAGAAATTTACAGCCCTGGTGTTCATTTCTTTTTTCATCTAAAGTACTTTTCTTGCCAATCCTACTTCGGTGAATGACACTTAGAATGTGCTCACCGACATTGAACACAAAGCTGACATTAATGTCGTTTGCACTGCGCGAAAATACACTAAAATACTTACACATTAATTATTGATGTTATACAATATGAACTCGAATGTCATTGAAGATACTTTACGTTTCGACTAAACATTTCATTTTATTGTTTAAACTTAATTGAAGAGCACATTTGCACACGCTCGCTAACCTTTAGCTTAAGTAACAACTATTAAATTATAGCCTAAAATAATCATACTTTAGAATTTCAAGCGCCACGCACCCTTTTCGTCCTTGTCAATTACAAACAACATCAGCAGCATGAGCAGAATTGCAATGCAACAAAGTTTTGTGCAACAGCGAAAATTTTCGCGAACAAATTCCTCCCGCCGTGCAAAATCCATTAAATGAGTTGAAAGTAAATATCAAAATTTTCAAGACACTGTAACAAAATAAGAGGGGAAATAAGGAAAAAATGCAACATCAATTTTTTCATACAGAGAAAGTTTTTAATAAAGAAGCAAGAAGCAAAAACTGAGGCCAGAGTAGCGACAGAAGCCGTGCAGGAGTACCAGCACATGCAGAGTTGCCGGAGTTCGAGGCGCAGTTGTTGGAACTTTTAAGTGAGTCGCATTAAAAGTGAACCAAGTTGTCAACGGGTTTCAACAAGGTTGCAAGTTTCACATGCTTTCTACCTAAATGCACTCCCTTCTAGGATACATTATTGCAACGCAAGCTGAAAACCAGCTACTACTTAAGGAAAAAGTTTAAAAGGCAATTGAAGAAATTAAAGGCAACACATTTTTACCATTTCCAGCTGTATGAGTAGGGTATTCTCATTGACATAAAATGTGTAATGCATTGAAGTATCGTAACCCAATAAAGTAGCCGTCTGGATATTCATTTGCGTTTTATTTCGTCATATTTATAAATATTTTGTAAGCAAAGAGAATAAAAAATCTTCGTGAAATATGTACTGTGAAGTAAATATAACCTATATATAGAAACCAACCGACCATTTTACAGTTTTTGTATGGAAATCTTTTTTACATTAATAATTATTTCTTACATAAGAGTATTTAGTCCCATACAAACCAATGATTCAGGTAAATTTTGTGAAATAACTTTTCTATAGCCTGTCAGGGAGAGCATAGAGTACATATATTCTTAGTCAGCATCAAAGTCTAGTCGATATAGTTTTTTCCGTCTGTATGTCCGCTTTTCTTATGAAAGAACACCGAGATCTGGAAAATTCTAATGTATAGAGCTAAGTACCTCCGATTTTTAGATGTAGCTGACATATAAAAACTACATGGTGCTAGTGAACACAATACGTCTATTTGATCTAACACATACGTACAGTTGTTATTTACAGGGGTCGTTGCTCTAAGTGTTACCAACTTCACGCTACTGTAGCAATCAAACGGTTAATGACAGCGTGCTCTTGCTTTGCCAAGCGTCTATTCTGTTTTGATATTTACAATTCTATAGAAGCATATTCAAACGCACCGATCCGGTCGGAAAATGTACTGTTTCAGCAATTGCTTGACCTCTAATATGTTACGATAAATTTATTTATGGAAACTGAACTATGCTTTTCTAAACTAAAAAAAAAAATGTTTAATAGTAAAATGTTTGTACTGAACACAAATGCTGTTAGGTTGTTAGGGGAACGTTCCGCAGTACTTCTACTTCACTGACAGTCTTTCGTTCTTTGCATTTCGTCGTCGGACAGAATAAGAGTGAAATTTGCGGAAAAAAATGTCTCATGGTAAGCAAAACAATATGAACCAAAATATTCATGATAAGAAGTGACTTTTGTTCTGCAGAAGAGATTATGAAGCACGACGGCGGCGACGGCGACGACGGCGACGACCGCGGTGACCACCGCATAAATTTGATGATGAAACAATTTTTACAGTGGGTTAACACTACATCTAGCTCGCCGGAGGAAAAGTATGTACACCAAAGTCAATTTACAATATATACAATGCATTGGACTAATGAAAGCCATTTCCTACAGTACAGCTATGTATGACAGCCTTATGGCGCAGCTATCGAATTGCCAACTTTCAGCGTGCAAGAATGAGCGTACAATTTCAATGCTCGAGAAGGAGCTGCAAGAAGTAAAAACGCAAAATAGCACTTTTGAGAAGAACATTGAAAATGCGAAAGTCGAGATCGGAGCTCGCAAAAAGGAGCTAGAAGTTGCCAAGGAATTACACAAAAATAAAATGGAGTATGACATTTTGGCAAAATCAATTGAAAAGCTGCCTGATCCCCTAGAGACGCTAGATAAAATCGAAGCCGTTAAGTTGGAAATAGATGAAGATGTACAAAAGAATTTAATTTAGAACTGAAAATTGAAAAGCTTCAGAATGATTTTTCGTTGCTGGCGTTCTCTTTGCACGAGCTTGAGAACTCTAGTGATTCTGAAAATGAAATAAATACTGGCATGGTGGACGTTGCCTTTGGTTTTTTGAATATTTGCGATGACGAGGAGACTCTAGGCGCTGATGAAGGCAGTAATGATAACAAGTATAACAAGGGAAGTATTGAGCAATGTTCATCGATCTCGAAAGATTCTAGAAACTAAAAATCAATTGACGATGATGTCGAGTTAGAGTTAAGCGTCTACAAAGATGCAGTTCAGAACACTTTATGTATTCATGCAAAATTATTATTTAATGTAAAAGCATTTTTAGTACTTACACTTTTAAAACGGCCAAAAGAAATAAAGAACGAACATATTTTCATATGTACAGCATATTATATTTCAGCGTACTGAAAAATCACACCAACGTAAATGAATAAAAAAGTAGAAAACATTTGTTATACTCCTCACACATTGTATGATTAGAAAATGAAATCTCAGATACGATTTCCTTTTTAAGTTTAGGTCGACCTCCGCAAACTTGGTATAAACAACAACTGACACTAGGTGCACTGCAACGCCTTCCTGCGGTCATGACCAATGAACTGCTCTAGTGCCAAATAAGTAAGTTTGTGAAGCATTAAATGTAGCATCTTAATTTGTACAAAGTGTATAAATATTTGAAACATCGGTCTGAAAATGGTTATGAAGACTTTTATTAATGCTAGGCTAATCATAAAAATGTACTGTGCCGCAACCACTAGAAGGTATAGCTGGTATTCAATATCGTTGGCACGAACGAAAGTTGAGTTAACCAGACGTTCTCGGGTATTGAGAGACAGGCAGGTCACCTGGCCCTAGCGGTGAACGAGGATAAGGCGAAGAACTTGGTGTCTACTCGCAAACCATCGTCGCATCTTGGACGGTCTTTAAGATTGGACAATTTCAACATCAATGTTGTCGAGAACTTTGTGATTACCTGGAGATCAGACAAATAATCACGCTTCCTAAACGCTGATACTTTGGGCGCAGCACGTAAATTAGAAGTAGAGCCCTATCTTGTAGTACGAAAGTAAAAATCAATAAAGCGATGCAGATCCCTGTCATGATGTGTGGCGCAGAAGCGTTAACCGTCCGCATAGCATCTTTGTGAAAGTTTGAGAGAAAGATCCTTCGTAAGATTTTTAGAACTTTCGAAGTTAGCGAGCGGCTACCAGCTGAATCTTAAGGCAAGCATAGTGCAGCGCATAAGATTCCAGCGTTTGTACTGGGTGGTCATCTTATCTAGATGAACTGCGAAGCTCCAGCACTAAATGTTTAAAGTTAATTGGTACGCAGCATCAGAGAGGACGACCGAGCTTACGTTGGAATGACCCGATTTGGGATGACCTCAACAAACTTGGCACTGGCCCGATATACGGTTGTAGTGCCATATAAGTAAATAAACTTGATATTGCATTTTTAAATATGCATAAGTTCTGCCATAAAGAAATATGTAGTTAAAAACGTAATTATTTTTTTTACTTTTTAATTTCTTTAGATTCTACTAAAAGCGACATTTGAATTGTATAAAATAGTTGGATTTATATAAAATTATTTTTGTTAATTGCCGACAATTTAGTTCTTCAACAAAAACCCATTATATCAACATCGTAGAAATAGCACAATCGGTATCAACCCTCAACTCCAACACAAAATTATTTAATTTTTCTGGAATGTTTTGCAATTAATGAACTTTTCTTAGCGGGTACCTTGATTTTCATCACTGGTAAAACTTGAAGCACCACCATTGTCCTCGTCTTCGCTAATATTGACCATACTATTATCTACTTCTACGGCTGCACTCTTCGACTCCAACTTAAGTTCGTCTAAAGCGTGTGTGAGTAGCACAAATTTACATTAACGATTCTTAATCTTTTGCTCTAATTTGTCATTGTTTTGTTTAAATTGATGGATTTGCAACTTTACATTTATATATATATATATATATATATATATATATATATATATATATATATATATATATATATATATATATATATATATATATATATATATATATATATATATATATATATATATATATATATATATATATATATATATATATATATATATATATATATATATATATATATATATATATATATATATATATATATATATATATATATATATATGTCGCCTGAAGTGTAAAGAATGAAAGTCTTTTCGAGAACAGCTATCAGCGCCAATCACCATGTAAGTCACTTAGTAATCCAAAATGTTAGAGGTGGACAGTAATGATAACTTAACCGGTTTTGAACCGGTTTTCGAAAGGATTTCGCTAAATACTTTTAACTTTTAGCCTTATTAACGTACACTTTGTTTCACGAAAATGGAACTCATGGTTTTTGAGTTCTGAGATGATAACTTTTTGTTTTATGCAGATATTAAAATCACCAAAATATATATAGTTTTATTTAAATTAAAAACAACCAAATAAAAAATGTTTATAAGTTCTAATGGAATTTTTCTTTTAAATAACAACTTTTAATTGAATTATTTTGAACAAAAAATAAAGAATGTATCCATCTTATCGCCAATGAAATTGGTGAACAACCATTTCTTTGTTTGCACTTAAATTATGTAATAATGAGTTATATATATATATATATATATATATATATATATATATATATATATATATATATATATATATATATATATATATATATATATATATATATATATATATATATATATATATATATATATATATATATATATATATATATATATATATATATATATATATATATATATATATATATATATATATATATATATATATATATATATATATATATATATATATATATATATATATATATATATATATATATATATATATATATATATATATATATATATATATATATATATATATATATATATATATATAAAATTATACATATATATATATACTTTGTGGGGTCTCTGATGCTTTCTTCGCTATGTTACACACATTTTGACAGTACAACAAACTCAATATATTCTAGTTTTTCTACAGAGTATTGAAAAAGAAAACGAAACATTTTCTTCCAAAAAATTTACTAATTTTCAAATCGTTAGTATAGAGGCCACCCATAAAGTGGGTCATCCACGAAAAAAAACACCGTACCGAGCATCATTTCGATATTGACTTAACTAAAGTAGTTTTTCATATGAAGAGATGCCACCATATCCAATTTCAAGCTGATTAAATAAATAAAATGATTATATAAAAAAGTTTTTCATACAAAAATATTTAAGTGAGCGCTGAGTTTGTATTGGAGCTCCCTCAAAAATTGAGGGTGTTATATCAATATGGATTATCTAAAAACAAGAGAGCAAAAGAAGCTTAAAGACCGGCATTCAACCAGATGTCTACAAAACTATCAGATGGACATGAATAGATCGATTCGTTTTGATCACGAATATATATACTACTTTACATGATCTTCTTTAATGCGTTATAAACTTTCAGTCAAACTGATAAAACTATTTCGCATTGTGTATGAATGGTACAAAAAATATGTTAAACTTGTTTTTGATCGAATTGCAGCAGCTTTAAGCGCCATGAAGGCCATAAGAAAAGCGCAGTATATGACTTTATCTGCATATAAGTAAATATTCGTCGATTGATTTGAGTTGGTTCTTATGTATACGAGTATTTACGCTTATCTATGTGAGTTCGATCAAAAGGAAATTATAGTAATATTTGCAGTATCAAAAATTCCATTTTAATACACTTACACTTCTTGCATTTGTATTTTGCTCTGTGAATTGTTGCAATTGGATAGGGTTAGTTTAAGCATATCGTCTGAGTTTAAAGGAATGCAAGCAGCTCCATCCGTGTCTAACTTCTCTTGTTCGCTCAAGTCAAGGTAAATGCTTCCGCCAATTTAGTTAATAAATCAAATTTTCAAGAATTGCAAATTCGAAAGCATACTAAAAGCATTTTAAGTTATTAAACTTATAAGCATACACTGCTGCAAACATGTACATAAATGAAGCTTGAAAGCAATTGGTGCACGAAAGTGGAAGTATAATACCAGTGTTCGAACATCTCCATGTGGGGTAAAAGATGAAACAAGAGTTGTGGAAGTAACAGGATACAAAACACCTCTCTATACTTTGACGTACGTGTGGAAGTGCTGTCGAATTTATGAGGTTTATTGTGTTAGTATGCAACTTGGCTCTATAGAAAACGGCTAACTGAAAAGCTGCTTAAACATTTGGCGAAAGTATGATTTTGTCGAAATTCATACTGAAACTTCAATGAGTGAGCGAAACTCCAAAGAAGTTTTTATTTTGAGGTGCATGCAAACAGAGAAATGCCATTGGTGTTTGACCAGTTAGTTTGATTTTTTAAAATTTCTTTGGAAAAATTCCACTTTGAAAAGGTAAAATGCTTTCGTTTTGGTGCAGTCAGCGTAATATGATTTCTTGATTTTGGCACGTTCGCTGTTGATCCGGAATTAATGTTTCAGAACAAAATGTGCATTCTGATGTGGGAGTCACAACTATTTGGACTAAAAATCAGCTTAAGAAATATAAGTATATACAGAATGGGGAAGATGCACTGTTTCAATTTGGGTAAACGCGTTTTAAATACTCAAAACGTACTTTAAGTGTGGCTCTTTTCGGATGAGACTCATTTTCACCTCGGAGATTATGTCAGCAAAACTGTAGAATTTGGAAAAATTCATTCCTCATCTTAGAAAAGTCCATGCACCGAGCCACTGTGTGGTGTTGATTTTCGAGTGGTGGCGTGATTAGAAACTTTTTCTTCGAAAATGAAGCTGGCCGCGCCGTTGCGACCAATAATGACAGCTTCCGAGTCATGAAAACTAATATTTAGTGCCAGGAATTGGATGATAACGATATCGATGAGGTGTCTAGTTTCAACCAGACGGTGCAACTACCTACCTCTCGATCGTTACAAAATATCTCAGTGACTATAAGAGGTAAATAAACCAAACTTTAATATATGGATTCCACACTCAGTTCAGAAGCAACAATGCGGCAGCCGTGAATTCACGACTACGAAATACCCTGCGGCATTTCATATTGTAATAATTCATTTTTATTTAAAAATGCTTATTTTTTAAATTAAAAAAAAAAAAATTAAAAATCTCGTTGTTCAAATATACGAAGTATGGACGAACAGGCGGAAGGACAGAAGAACTTCACGCTTATGTACCAATCAAACGGTTAATGACAGCGCGCTCTGGTTTTGTCAAGCATCAGTCTGTTATGTTGTTTACAAGCCTACGGAAGCATATAGTTTTACGTCGCAGTTAATAAAAATTATCGAAATGTAATTCAAACGCAGCAGTGTTATTGTTTTGTATATGGCCATTGTTAAAGAGCTACGTCATTTGAACAAAACGTTTGCGTGTCATATCATTACACGTCACAATGATACTGGTAGCATCTAAAAACGCCATGGAGATGGACATCCAACAATAGTAACATCGACAGAAATGGCTAGAAAGGTGAAAGCCAGAATTTAAAATAAGTGCAAGATTTAAAACTCGCACAAAAGGCAGTACGCCTAGCAACAGCAAAAATGTTAAGACTCTTGCACGTTAGAGGCGAACTGTAGTATTTGCGGATGTATAGCAATATGTAAAAAAAAAACAAAATTTTGACTAAAGAATTTCTCTGCGAAAGCAGCACCTGCATCAGTGTTGGTTGGTCCGCGGTATCTGCCACAGGACGCTGACCACTCGTTTTCATTGAGCAGGGAGTAAAGTTAAACCAACAAATCTCTGTTAAAAGATGTTAAAGGATGCTTTGTTACCTTGGTCATGCAAACAATTCGGTAGAAACCATTAGATGTTTCAACAAGACTCGTCATCCTTCCAAAAAGCCAGTAGAAATCCAACGGTTTTGCAAGCTTCATTTCCTTACAACAATGGCCACCATATTCCCCAGACTTAAACCCAATGGATTTTTCCATATGATCCGTTCTGGAGGAACAAAGCTCTTTGCTGAGAATGGGACTAAATATCATTGTAACATATTCGTGCAACGTGTGTTGCATTCACGGAAAAACCCGATGCTATTATCCGCGCTGAAGGTGGCTACATCAAACAATAACATATTTTTCGTAAAATTTGATATATTTTTACCATATACAGAAGTTTTTAAATATTCTTGATCAGCTCGTCGAGATACAGTTAGTGCAGGCAACGCAAACTTTTTAGGTTGGCCTACATACAAACCACCCATCAAATTTTGCATTTTTGTATTCACAATTTTTTTATTGTCGTAAATGTCAACTGAAATTTGGTATGCTAATTATACACATAAATCAAATATTTATCAATGGGCGTGATCAATGAGCGCAGAATGATGAATGAATGAATGTTTTATACGAAAAGGTGTTAAAGTTTGCAAATCGAATTTGAATGTTGATAATGCATTTGGATAATTTACGAAAGTCGTGTCGACGTGAATTCATTCAAGGCGAAATGACAAAGCTTACTGGAGGCAAAGCACACTGCATGTCAAGGCCTCCATGAGCTGTCAAACTTCTGACAACCTTATTGGTAGAACCGATATATGAAAAAATCCATTATTTAAGTCCATTTTGTGAATCACCCGCTATCTATAAGTCTCTGGCTCTATTAAGCTAATATTTTTGCCCACACGCTTGCGCTAATAGACTCATCCGTCATTTTAATGTTGTGCGACATATTTAATTCTGTTCATAATGACCACTTCCGCTCATTAAGCATTTGAATAATTAACTAGCAATAACTCAGCTGGCGTCAAGGACGATGAGTGTGCAAGGAGCCAATCAAACGCACGAACAGACCAAACGAAACGGAAGAGCGTCCGCCATATGAAAGTTTTCGTTGGCAGACATTTTTTGAACTTCTCTTCAGATTTTGCATACATTTTTTGTTAAAACTGGATTTTAAACTTTCCGTGCGTCTGGTAGACATGTTTATAGTATTTTAGACATGTTTTTTTTCAAGCATTTCTAATTGATTTTTAATACACAAGCAACAATTTCAAACACTTCAGACGGCATGGCACTTAGACAAGCTAAAATAAGTATTTTCTTCCAGCTTCTTTGGTAAAAAATCAATTTATCTATTTTACAGCTGCATGATTCTCAGCTACTGAGCACTTTGTATTTTGCAGTAAAACTTATACTGTTGTTTGTCTTAAAAACAAATTTTGTACATTTACTCGTATACTACAAAACCAAGAAATATAAAACACTACACGCTACAGTCCTAGGTCGAAGCAAGGAAGAATGCGGAATTCCAAAGTGTTTGCTGAGCAAACAGGATTTAAACAAGACAAAACAGGAAAAAATGTTAATATCGATTGAACCGAAGCCTTAATACCATTCACACGAAATGTCAGTGTCAAACATAAACGTGCGGTTTGCGCTGGTATAGAGGCTACCCCAAAGAGTAGCGGGATCATATTAATACCATCCATATTAATACTTTAATTAGTTGTAATAAGAAGAAGTCCATATGACGAATTACCACTGGATATCTTAAAAATTGGTCTTCAAAAAATGCGCAACAACATCCAGACAGAAAGAATGATAGACGAAAAACGAGGAAAGATGGACCTATCTAGCTACATCGTCTGTCTGTCTGTCTCGACGAGCTGATCATATATATATATACTTTATAAGGCTACGATGCCTCCTTTAGTGCGTTAGAAACTGTCAGACAAACTGTGTGACATATTTTAACGAAATTAATATAAAAACCATCCAATCAATTTCAGTATTTCTCGTTGAAGCAACAAACAAAATAAAGGTTGGAGACGGTATAGAGACGGAGGATGAGCAGATATAGATATCTATATCGACTCGATACGGAACAAGATGTTGTAGCTAAGGGCATCTGCCTGTAACATTCTTAAATTTGCCTGTAACATACATTTTCACAAACTTAGTATATGCACTTTTATAGGGTATAAAAGCTAGAAACATAAGAAAAACAACAAGAATGTAAGAAAAACTAAAAATAATCTCGTTTTTACGTTTATAGAAAGCAGTACTTGCATTATTGATGGGCGGGAATCTATTTTATCCGGGCTGGTAACATGTCTGCTGACAGACATTTGGCCATTCGTTTGTTTCTCTAATCGATTCATTGTTTATGCCATTGAAAAAACTAAGTAATAACAGCTATAAAGGACGAAAGAAGTGCAGGATGAATTGAGTAGAAAGAATAGTTGAGTGAATAAAGGGCAACCTGCAGCTGATTCTAGTGTATTTACAATTTAATTAATTTTCAAGTGTTTGCTTTATCAAGTGTTGATTTTGTCACTTCTTTGAACTTCAGTTAAAGAAGTCTTTAAGTGTGAAAAAAAAAACTTTGACAGCAAAAGATACAACATGAACACAAACAAGGATAATGCAATTTGTATTTAATTTCAATAGACATAGCAATTGACGCCAAGAGCTCTTAATTATTGCCCTTTATTTTTCTGTCTGCCATCATCGGAATTAGTTTCTATTTTTACTTTTTTATTGCATAGATTTATATTTAAATTAATTGCACGCAAGTAAATATTGAGCCGACAATAAGGTCCAGTGGCAACACCAAAGCTGTTGAGAGATATTTAAATGGCGATAATCTGAAATTAGGCGGAGTCGTTTGCATAAGTCCACATTAGTGGAGAAAGCTATTGAGTGCTATTCACAGGGAATAGAGAAAATGCTTTGCAATCGGCCCAAACAATGTCCGTTAAGAGACGTATCCCTTCGGTATCCCCTGAACAGCCATTGCGAGTTGAGCAAATTGTGAAATGTAATTGGCAATTCAGTGGTGTGCTGGGTACGCAACACTACATTTACACGTGAAGCCGCAGCGAAAGTCGTGGAAACGTTTCTTTTTTGACACAGAAAAGTCACTTATCTACCCTTATTGGAGGCTACGAAGCGAATATATACCAACAATTCTAATTTTAATATTAATAATTGCATTCAATCAAACATGTTCGATACAACAAAATAAATTCAGTGTTTTTATATGGGAGCTGTACCTTCTAGTGCTTACTTGTGGTTACAAAAAGTCAGGAACTCACAGACAGACAGACAAACAGACAGATAGACTCGGTTTATTATGCTAATCACGAATATATACAATTTATGCCAACTCCGACGCTTCCTTTAAGTCGTTGCGCACTTAATTTCATATTCATCTTCTCTTAATGTTCCTTATAAGAGTGCTTCTTACATTCGATTAGTTTTTAAAGTTTATATCTCATCAAATCAAGCCAGACACTTATCAAATATTTGTTATATTAATTGGGAAAACAGTTAACATTAGAGGTTCGACCGTATTATTACAGCGTTAAACATCGCCTGTTTTTGGAGTTTTTTCAATTATAATATTGTGTGTCAGTTTGTAATTGAAATCATAATGTCTCGCAATTATATAATAATTTATTTGGTTTAATTTTTCAATTACATAAATTATAATCGTACACATTCATACACTTCAATAGTCTGGCAACCAAATTAATTTAGATACGTTATTCGCACGCCATGGGCTAAAAATAATAAAACAGTGATCCTAAAATTGAATAATTTGACATAATTAAAAATATTTTAGTGCGTATCTAAATTTTGGATATATATTTTCTATTTTATTGCACTTAACTTCGTTTGAATGGCAACAACAAACATGAGCAATAATAAATAAATGATTCCGAGTGGACATCTATTTAATAATTTATGCACATTTAAAACAAATACTTTAAAATTTAAATAACATTGTATATAGATAACCTCATTTGGAAATCAACTAAATAAACAAACATTGAAATTATAATAAATGGATGCTTACACTAAATACAAATTTGCATAAGAGAATTTTTGTTGACATCTATAGACATTTTGTTAGATCCGCAGGCAAATCTATGTACTTGCTTGACCAAACAGAAGAATGAGAGTATCGTTGGTGTATTTCAAAGATCAAGATGCTTGCTCAGATTGCAAGTTCAAATGAGTACAAGTGAGAGTAAAGAGAGAGCGAGATGATTCAGCAATATTCTTTCGAATGTTTCCATTCCCTCTTCTCTTGTTTTGTTATTTCAAAAATATTTGTCTTGACGTATGTATAATTTGATGTTTTGTGCTCTAATATATATAATGACTGCTGTTCAGTTGTACTTGCTATTATATGAATGTACGATATGAAATATGAACTAAATTTATTCATAGTTTTTGAAGTTAATATTAATAAAATAAATAAATAAAATAATAAACTACTACCAAATAATAAATTAAAATAATAAATACCTAATAATTGAAGAAAAGAAATAAATAATAATAAAATGCATAGAAATAAAATATGAAATTTCGTGTACTGCAGTAGTTGAAGAGTTTTCATGTAAAAAATCTTTCATTAAAAAGTAACTGAATTAAGAAACTTTTTTCGTTTGCCTTGACTATTCATTCGACTTACTCGTTTCTTGCATCGAACCAAGTTCGCCACAACGTAAAACTTGTTTGTTTCGGTACTAAGTGAAATGAAGAAAAGAGTTACTTGTATGCGCATGCAAAGCTCTAGTATGAATATCCCAGTAGAAACCACGAACTACATGTTTCTAAAGCCTACTCAGACTATCTAAAAAATTATTGCAATAAGACAAGCCAGACAAAATTAACAGTAAGTTTCGGATATACCAAAACCCTCATCAGCAGTTATTTGTTTGTTGCGCCATTCACAATTTTGATTTGCTTTAAATTATACTTCCGCTAGAACAATTTATGTATCATAATATGAACACGGTAACATGTTTGGAAATTAATTGTGAAATAGGTTTTGCACAGTTTTGTATTCTCGGCTAGAGTTAGTCTCATGGCCGTATTTCGCAGTTTTTAAGTTTCTTTATTCCATTTTCTTTTTAGACTTATATATTCATAGCTCACCTTTTAGGTGAGTTGCTGCTACCTGAGTTGTTTCTGGCCATTCACACTCAAAAATTTAACCTGCATAAGAGAAAACAGAAATGATTAGCTGGCTTTTCAGATAAGTGTTAAATTGATGTGCCGGTAAGATAACTGACCAGAAGTAGTATCATATCATAGTAATTCTTAACTCATATTTCTTTAACTTGCCAATTTGCACAGATGATCACAGAAATCACACAGTACAGTCATAATATACAATACATAATAATAGTCAATACAGTTATAATCACACAGTACAGTCATAAATCACACAGTACAGTCATACTTTTGAATTTTGGGGAAAAATTCTTGCGAAACAAATTTTTAATAAATAGTTTTTTACACTAGTCTACAGCAGAAAATTGCATTGGATTCCATATTTTTTTTTCTTATAGAATATAGACTGTTGAACACAAAAATAGCCCACAAAATATTTGAATTGAATACATTCTCTGGGTCTAATTTTTATACCATTCACAAATAGTGTGAAATGGTACTATCAGTTTGTCTGAAAGTTTGTAACTCATTTAAGGAGACATTGTAGACCCCATAAAGTATATAGTATATTCTTGATCGGCTCGACGAGACGAGTCGATTTAGCCATGTCCATCTTTCCATCTGGCTGTTGTTGCACATAGTATAGGGAGAAATTTTTAAGACATCTAGTTGTAAATTGGCACCTAGACTTATTTTTATATCAGTTAAGTAGAGTATTCACATTTACATGCCACGCCCACTTCTTTGGGTAGCTTCCATACAAACCACACGCCCACTTTTGTATGAAATTGTTTTCTATTGCATTCAATAGCACCGTCTTTATTTTTATTGTATATGATCCCCACTTTCTGGGGTTACCCACAAACAAACGACCCGCCCACTTTTGCTTTTTTATATGGGAAACGGTTTTCTTATAGTCAATAACGACTTGAAATTTGACATGACGGCTTCTTGTGGATATGACGGCTGCTTCACAAATAAAAAGGGACGTATCCCCTCACATTTCGGGGTAGCTCCACACAAACTTGCGCTTAATATCAACTTAAAATATAATATAGTGGCTTCTTATGGACGAGTACGGACATATACAGAAAAAGGTGAGATTCCCCCATAAAAACCCTTCACCTACTTTTAAGATTTTTCATAAAAAAACTTTTTCATTTCAGTGAAAATCAATTTGACATTTGATATGGTGGCCGAACTACAAGATAATTGTTGAAAATACTATGCTTAAGAATTTTGCTAAAATGAGTAAACGTTAGTATGTCTCTCAAGATCCATTTCTTTAACTCCCACTTTTTTGCAGATGTTCCCGGTGTCATGTGTGATGAACATGGTGAGATGTTTCACCCAAGAAAGATATCCATATACCGTATCTATTAGTTCGCAATATGCAAACTCTCAGCTTTCATATAGGAGAGTCATGTATAGGAAAACCTCTCCCATCGATATCGATGAAAATTAAAAAAGAGCGAGAAAGTCTGATTCTACAATAATAATATTTTTAGAACTAGAACCTTTCTGTAAATTTTATTCATTTGGTGTATCTCATTTTCCTTATAAAAGTTCATTCTGTATGCAAAAAAATACAAGACTGGGTAAACTTAAGCGATTTCTGTTTTTGCCTATTTTGAAAGAAAATGTTTGACCTCATTTTTGTAAAAAAAAAACAGTTATTTTCAAATATTCAGCTTAAACTTTCAATCTAAATATTTTAATTATGTAGCTGTGTTTTCACATCAAAGAGATGATATTGATACATTCAATTTAATGCAATTTAGTCTGTTTATACTGTCAATTAGTTGTTTAGCCTGTTAACAGTTTAATTTACGTTACTGATTCTAAGCTAAAGTGAAATATTTATTCTACGCTGACAAGCAACTAATTGGTTGTTCGGTATCAGTATCTATATTATTTGCAGTAGTTGCTGCTGTTTAAGGCGATGAATGTTTTATTAACATTGTATGCAAATATCATCCATGTTGGTTAATATTTTGCTTTAATTAAGATTGAAGATTTCTTGAATATTAGGACATAAATTTCATTCTACATTTTTTATTCTACATTTGTATTGTTGTGATTAATTTTAACGTGTTAAAAGCCCGCATGAGGTATTGGGGCTCGTGCGAGACCTATTACTCTAAACTTATTTTTTATTCATTTTTGGCACTATATATCAATTGGTGTGAACTCACCTCTTTTTGAGGTAGCCCCCATACAAACCACCACCACAAAAAAATAAAATAAAATAATTGTATTAAAATGTAACATTTATTGTATGTATGTTTTACAAGATGTGTGAATAATATTAAAGCTTCGGTTCAACCGAAGTTTTTTCTTATTTTTATTTGAATTATTGTGATGGATTGCAATATGTAATTAAGCATTCATTTTCCTATGGTGTGGTGAATATTTGAGAAGACGCTTTTATACAATATTAAATTTCTAGCGTGAACATTTATAATGCTCGAAATACACGGCCATCATGACCATCATTTCGGTGAATAATGCTCGAGTCTATTTGAACTTCGACATTAAAGAACATTCGACAAAAAAAAAAATTGATTGAAAGTATTTATTTATCTATACTAATATTATAAAGAGGTAAAGTTTGCGAGTTTGTGAGCTTGTGAATTTGTGAGGTTGTAAGGAATCTCTGGATGCACTGAACCGAATTTGAAAATTCTTTGACCAATAGAAAGCCACGTTATTTGTGAGTTTTATAGTTTATATACTAACCCCAAAAATGGTATTCGGATGTGTAAAGTAAGTCGGAGAAAAAACGGTCGAACGAAAACGTTTCTTCCGAACGCTGCCTTAACAATAAGAGATATATGATTGAGTTCTAGAGAAAAGTTGTAGGGCTTGATAATGCCTACAAAAAAGCATATGTCTAACTTTTATATTTAAGTCACAAAAAATAGTTTTTTGTATTCAAAAAATAATATCAAAATTAATAATAAAATGCATATACGAGTTAAAGGGGTCGTGGAGGGCATGGGAGGTAGCGGAAGGGGGAGGAAAAGAAGTGTTATGGGAAAGGGGCTAGAGGGGCAGGGGAAGGAGAGGTAGGAGAAAGGGAAAGAAGAGGGACAGGGGAATTAGAATCGGTGGTAGGGTAAGGGATCATAGGGAAGGAGGAATGAAGGTACATAAACACGCTGGGTACCATTTAAGATAGAAGGATTAAATGTGAATATACATGTTATACATAGAAGGGGTCAGGGAAAAGGGGCTGTAAAGTAAGGAGTGGTCCGGGAAGTGGGCAGGGGAATGGGTGGCAGCGTAAGCTGTGGAAGGGACAGAAAAAGAGGGGTAGGAGAATTGGTGGTAGAGTAAAGGGGCATGGGGATGGTGTTTCAGGGAGATGGTGGGGCGTGGGGAAGGAATGACTGTGGAAGGGAGAGTCAAGGGGAAGGGCAGCAACGCGCCGGGTACCAGCTTGCTTATAATATTTAAAGTGCTTAAAACAAAAAGTTTCATGAAACAATTTAACAATAGAACAATGGTAATGTTAAGAGAGTGAGAGAGGCAAGAACGACTGCATGTGTGAGAGGAAAATAAAAAGAGAAAATAGAATTAAATTTACACACAACATATGCCGGAAGTTATTAGTTTCGAATACCAAACGTTCCGTGACATTCGTCTACGCTCAACAAAAGGCTTGCAGGCTTCGTATTTTGCTCGTTGGTACAGTTTGAAAATGTCTTTCGGGCGATTCGGATGTCCCTTCATGTTTAACATATCTCCCTAGGGACTTTTAACACGCTTTAATTTACAGATAGCAAGGAGCATTGTGTAAATGGCACGCTGTTCCACACTGATAAGCGTAAAAGTAATATTTTAACTCAAAAAAGAATTCTAACTTTTGTGCGTGTGTTTAGGAGTGCGCAATTCAAGCAAAAAAAAAAAATTTTTAACTTATACAAATTGCTCTTCAAGCCATGATTTCATTTTGCTGCATCTTACGGCGATATTTGAAAAAATTTTTGCGGTGTAGATTAATTTTTACATGACTACTCATAGGGGTATATTTTGTATTGTACTCGTATGTCTATATTTTTGTTATATTCTGTAGCTTAATAGCTTGATGGTTTTTAAAATATGGCATGTCGTTCGATTCGTCATAATTGAAGATGTTATTAGGTATAATAATGCGAATAAAAAAAACAAAATGTAACCAAAATGCTTTAAAGCGACTCAACGAAGTTTGCTACAAAATTTAAAAGCAAGCAATAAAATCGTAGCATATTTTTAGGCAGTGCATATGTTTATACTACTGATTTCTTTTCGTTTCAGTTAATAATTTTGAATCCATATGTTTTCTTTTTAACAATTACTTGTTGGATTGGTTATTGGCAAAGGCTTCCATACCAGTCGTATGAAGATCCGTCGATGTGTCGAATTGCCTGCAATGCTATTAAAATGGACACACCATAGTTATCCCTTCGACTTTCTTGACTTGTTGTAAAATGTTCATTCAATACCGGTTTACGATGTGTTGTCGTCATTGTCAACGCCTGTCATGTACATTGTACTTTAAGCCTTTTTACGAAATTGTACGCTGCTGTACCGCAGAGTGAAGTTGCTGCATGCTAATAGCTCCAACGACCAAATTAATCAGCTACAATAAGCGCCACAGCAACCAATTTAAAGTTATGCATATCATTATGTAGTCTCTTTGGATCGTTGAAACGAGTAAAAAAACAATGCCTTTAAATATAAATACTATCGTAAAATGAAACGTGCGAGGACTTGAAAGCAGTAATAAAAGAAGAAAGCGCAGTACAGTCGGGTCCGCTCAACTACGAAATACCATGTATAGGGGGAATATACAAAGTAAAGGCTATATTATTTAGGCCCGATTTCTCATCTTGTGTATAAAGTTGTGTTTCACTAAATCAGAGATAAGTTTATAGCAGCGATATTTTTGTATGACAATTTATCATCTTGTGTTTAAATAAATGTTATGTATGTGTGAAAAAGTGGCAACGCCAGAACAGTAAAGTTACCTCCCTCAACGACGAGTTGGTAGGACAAGTCGATAAACTCAAAAAAAATAGCCAGGTGGGTTAATACCACAGCTGGTTGTTTTTGTTTACATTGTTAGTAACAGTTGTTACTGTGTTGAAATCTTACATCATATCACATGCATAAGTTATACACAAGATGAAAAATTGGACATTAATGATCCAATGTGAAACATAGGTAGATCCTATGCAACTGCCATCACACGAAATTTTAAACCGTATTGTAAAACATAAACGTGTATGGGGCGGTTTAAATAGGGGCTAACCCAAAAAGTAGATGTGTATGAAGAGACCATCTATAAGATGCCACCATATCGAATTTCAATTCAATATTGACGTTTTCCACACAAATGCTTCAAAGTAAGCTGTGGGTTTGTATGGGACTACCTCAAAAAGTGGGAGGGACACGCCCATTTGTATATGTATATAAAGTGGTTATCAACTAAATTTAATTTCAAGCTAATATTTGTTTAAATACAGAATTTTTGCATAAAAACACAAAAGTGGGCGTTGTATGGGGTCTACTCCAAAATGTTTGCGGAGCACGCCCATTAGTCCATGTATGTTAAGTGGCCCCACATCGCATTTCAACCTAATATTGACTTTAATAAAGGAGTTTTTCTTACAAAACACAAAAGTGGGCTGTAGGTTTGTATGGGGGGCTACCCCAAAAAGTGGGCGAGTCCCACCCATAAATGTATTGATACATGTGATGCGTCCGTCCGCTAGAAGCAACCATAGAAACTATTAAGTTGATATTGACAACAAAAAAAAAACAAATTTCATACAAATAGTCAAAATTGGACGGTGGGTTTGTATGGTCGCTAATCCAAAATATGGGCGTGGCGGGTCAATCTTGATACTCTATTAAACTGCAATAAAAAGTTTATGTGCCAATTTTCAACTGGATAGCAAAAAAAATTTGTGCCCAAAAAATGCGCGGCCACATCCAGACAGACGGACATGGCTAGACTGACTCGTCTCGTCAAGCTGATCAAGAATACATATATATATTCTTTATTGGGTCTGCGATGCCTCGTTTAATACGTTACAAACTTTCAGACAAACTGATAATACCATTTCACACCATGTGTGATTGGTATACAAAAAATTTAACACTTCGTGTGGGTAGTATTAGAGCTTCAGTTCAACCGAAAGAATAGGGCAAGAGAGGTAGGAGAATGGAAGGTAGAATAAAGGGGCATTTGAAGGAGTGGCAAGAGGAAGGGCAGCAACGCGCCGGATACCAGAAGCAGTTGAAAATTAGGGCGATTTAAAACTAGAAGTCACGATACTCACTGCTACTCAAAAACCACTGACAAGCTCATCTCTCGTCTTTGAATATTTTTTGTGCAAATTTGTGTAACAGGCAGAATGCTTGGCAGACTCTACAAAGTATGTATATTCTTGTTCAGCACAGGAAGACGAGATTTTGAACATCCCACTCCCAAAAACTTAATATACCACTTATATAAACAATTATTAAACCATTTGACGATTATACGTATCAATAATACATTAGGACAACGATGTAGAAATGAAAAACGTTGTGAAAGATATATAGATATGAACAAACAAAAAAAAAAACCAATGGAAATTGACCATGAATTTCATAGAAAAATCATCTTCTGTCATTCTGAGGCGAATTTCTGGCAGAATGGCTTCGAAAATAAAATAAAAATCCATGTGACATTCATAAAACGGCTTTGCATATTTAGACTTACCTTCCCACTCTTCAGATAACTTGTGTTAAATGAACATGCCAATCCTATTTTAATGTTACCCCAAATGTTGCCCCCAAATCCGTCATCATTTCTAGTTTTTGTATAAATTTGGTTTTGTTGTTTATAACGCTAGGAACGAAAGATTTGGTTTATCCAAGCTAGAAATGCCTAATTTGACGACAATCCTTACAAAATATTCCATACAGCCAAAGATCGGACCACATCAAAAGGAACCTCCACTCTCGCAAAACATGCTCACCGTTTTTGAGTTTGTGTAAGAACATTTTTTGTTTTTGTTTTTATTATAATACTAGCTGGTATCCGGCGCGTTGCTGCCCTTCCTCTTGCCACTCCTTCCAATGCCCCTTTATTCTACCTCCCATTCTCCTACCTCTCTTGCCCTATTCTTTCCACCCCTTCTCCAACCACCACTTACTCTGACCCCATTCCCCTTCCCTTTTCCCTACCACTCCTTAGAGTACCGCCCCTTTTCCATGCCCCCTTCGATCCCAATAACATGTATACAACATGGTTCCCAGCGCGTTGCTGCCATTCTCCCTGCCTCTCCTTCCTTTACCCCTTCATCCCTATGATCCCTTACCCTACCTCACATTCCCCTACCCCTCTTCATCCTTCTCCTACCTCCCATTCTAATTCCCCTGCCCCTCTATATATATATTTTTTTTCTTGATTTTTTTTATTTTAATAGTTATTCTGCTATTTGGAACGAATACGAATTCAACAAATCAGACATCATTAAAATCGGTCCAGCAGTTCTCGAGTTATAAATGGTGTACCTAACCCGACCTTGTTTTTTACATTGTATATAGATTTCATTCATTATCATAGATAAAAAACTGTAGGAATTTCTTAGACTTTTTGGAAAATTTGGGGTGAACCACTGTTACAGTGACCTAATTTTGTTCAAAACACCGTGGTCCAATAATTCCAGCTGAGGAAAGTGCTTACCACACTGTGACTTTAGGTGAATGCACATATTTAAATAAACAATTGTAATAAAAATTGTGGCTTTTAAGGAACCAAATTAGGCCCTTAAGTGACGCAAAACAACAACAACAACAATGAAAAAATGGCGCCATTAGAATATGGTGCGCCTATTTTCTGCGTCCATTCTACTTTTTCATCTCTTCTTCTTCACGATGTCGCCTTCAGATACAATCATATGGGCGATGGAAGCTCGGCAATCGCAGTCATTTATTACAATTAAACTCAATGGCGACATTAGTTAAATGCTAACTGCTAACATTCTATGCGAGTGTGTGTGTGATTTGATAGATATTTAGAAAGAGCCTTTACACACACACACACATACACCGACATGAGAAACACTTTAATGCTCACACAGATAGGCACCTAAACCATTGAAGATTTTGCCACCTGTGTAGTTAGTTAGTCAACTTTCAACGTTTTTTACATAAGAATGTGTGCGAAATTTCCGCCCACTTCGAAACTAAATAATTATATGCATGCAATTCTAGGCACATTCATAGGACTTCAAGGATTTCATTTGCTGACATTTACATATTCTTGTGTGTTAGCCTGAATTATGTGCCGCATCGATGGTGCCGAGGCCGCTGCACTGAGTAATTGCTCTCAGTACTGAGCGAGTTATAAACCTGGGGCACCACTCATATGCACTCCATAAGTCTTCATCTCCATAACTAATGACTAGCAGCCTATTTAAATATCTACCTTACTGCTGACATTGCCTGATGTTGCTGTCGCTTGTTCATCAGAAACGAATTAAAAGTTATTTTGAAATCGTGACACTTGTCTAATTTTGCAAAAGACGCATGTGAATACGCAAAATATCCTTTGAATTCCAGTAAGTAGGTATGTGTTTGAGTACCTTCGTCCTTGCTATAGCTCTAATATGTTTAAGTACTGTGAATAAGTTAGTCTGCTTAAAATGTAAGTGTGTGCGCGTTTATGTGCGCGCTTCCTACTTCCGATTATGCATGGAACTGCTGCAAGGCCGTGACCCAGCCTCAGTCGTTATGATGGGGTGTGAGAGTGTGAGTAAAAAATAAAAGCGAAAACGTTTGCATATAACAGCTGCCATCTTATAACGTTGCCGAATAAATTAGATGCTTTGAATGTCATGTACTGAAAATATTTAACTACGTATGTACATGTTTCTCTCTTTGAATTTCAAATCGGGTAATATTAAACTCCTAAAAATTCAATGGGACATATTTTATGCCATTCACACAAATTGTGAAATTGTATTATCAATTTGCCAAATCGAATCAGCTCGTCGCATTTTTTATTATAATTTTTGGAAATATCAATAGGCGTGGCCCGCCCTTTTAGGGATAGCTATTACACAAACTCATCGGCCACTATTTTGTGATAAACTTATATTGTACAGTTGATAAAAATTTGAAATAAATTTGATATGATAGCTTTTTTAACAAGGCATTTTATTCATATCTTTATATATAAAAATCTCCTCCTAAACGGCTGAACCAATTTTGATGAAGATTTTTTTGTGTGTTCATAGGGATTCGAGAATGGTTTAGATTCACAATTTGATCCACTGTGAATGCATGCGAGTGTTCCTGTCCTAAAAAATTTAAGAAATAGGGATGAAATGTTGTATATGGGATCGAATAGGGAAAGGAAAGGGGAGTGTTGGGGAAGAGGTGTTAGGGAAGGGTCGAAAGAGAAAGAGGTGGAAGGGGAAAGGGGGAAGGGGAAGGGGAAAGGGGCAGGGAAAGAGTTAAGAATGGTAGGGGAAGATGGGCAGGGGAGGAAGGGTAATGAAAGAGCGGCAGAGAAATAGGTGGTGGGGAAAGGGCGCAGGAGGATGAAGGGTAGGGGAATGAGAGGTAGTTCAGGTAGGGGGAAGGGCAGTAACGCGCAGGGTACCAGCTAGTATTGTATAACAATATGCGTCTCAAACCAACTTTAGCGTTTATGTTTAAAAAACAATTTTTTTTATAATCAACGTCAACTTAAAATTGGAATAGTTGGTTTTTTTGGGTACAGAAGGTTCTGGCTCTGGGTTTTATGGATGTTTCAAAGTAACAGTTGATTTCGGTAGTTTCAGAGAGGTTAGACATTTGTCAAATTATACTTATTCAGTTTATATCGCCTTGAGTTTTAGAAAAAAGCTTGTTTATTATTACAATATCTTGAATATGTCTTTGTTAACACAAGCAACATTTGCGGCAGGATTTCGTTTTCTGCTTTAATTATAGGAAAAGTGCAGCTGAAGCGCATCGAATGCTTGTGAAAGTATATGGAAACATATGCTCCAACTGCTAAATTATAACTTTTTTTGAAACCGCAACCGCATTTTACCGAAATAAAATAAAATCAGTGACCGTACCGGAATCAAAACAATAAACAGCTGATACATTTTAGTTGCCCATGCCCTTGTCAAAAAGCTTCGCATGATGTCATTAAGCTAGATAAGAAGTTAAAGAAGATCCAAATTGATTGTCCTTCTCGTTGGAGCACGACCAATATGACTTCTGGGCCAACTTTCCGGTAGCCAGTAATGATTTTTTATGGAAAGAAAAGTCTGGGATACTATTATTGAAATTTTTTGCGTTCTCGAACCAGCTAAAATTTCAACAACTAAACTTCACAGTGAGATGTTGGTTTTGGACGATTTTAACGCTATTTGGCTTCATTGTAAAATTCAAATTGGTAAAAAAAGCTACTGCTTTAGCCAAAATTTTAGAAAAACGTGAGTCTACTCCATTCGAGAATAGTGTCTTATATGTGGCATATTTTTAGAATTCTAATTTGAAAGTATTTGTACTCGTATAGATGCTTTGACAGATTTATATTTCAGAGTTTTATCCGTAGCTGCAAAAGTGCAAAAACTTGAAGAAAATAGTGCTAGCTCACGTTATCTGGAACTGGAGACGAACTCGATGCATACGTTCGATTGTACAAAAAAATGTGTTATCAAATAATAGTCCATTGGCTTCAATTAAGGATTTTCTTAGACTAAAATGATTAAACAAAAAAAAAATTGAAATGGGGAATAGAAACTTTCCCAGAACATTTCGAATTGTCAAAAGTTGCAGTTCCAGCAACGCAAGTAAACGGAGAGAGTTTGTTTTCAGGCGTCAAGTTTATTATGAATCCGCTTAGGAATCGGTTGGACGGGAAAACTCTGAGTACCATAATGTTTCTAAGATGTAATTACAATTAAACAAGAAAAATGTTAACTTCGTTAGAACCGACTACTATTGACACGCTTTAAACAAAATTAGTGCCAAGACCGTTGGGCTTATGAAGGCTATCTCTAAAATTAGGCGAGCGATGCCAATTAATATATTATAGAGGGTGTCTGAAAAGAAAGTTCACATTTAAAAAATCGATAAAAAAAGTAAGTAGTTTATTGAAAAAATGTTTATTACATATTAAAATACACACTTTGGGAATTTATTTCTTAAATATGAATGTAAACCGTTGCTTTCACGGCATTCATTTAATCGAGCTCTAAAATTTCCTATGACGGCTCGGCAGGTATTCTCAGTGATGGCTGCCATTTCGTGACGGGTATTTTCTTTCAATTGTACCAGGGAATTCGGTTTGTTGCCGTAAACTTTAGATTTGATGTAACCCCACAGGAAAAAGTCCATAGGGGTTAAATCGGGACTTCGTGGAGGCCAATTTATGTCACCTCTCCTGGATGTTCTCGAAGACCTTGGACGCCCGGATTTTGATTTTTCCAGCGTTGAACCGGTCTCTTTAAACTTCTCGACCCATTTTCCAATGAGTCGAGGGCTTGGCGTATCATTTAAATGACGAACATGTTGAATACTGCAGAATTTTCTACGCGCTACAGTCGCTGAATTACCGTTTTTGTAAAATTCACTTACGCACAACGCACGGTCCGCTCCCGAGAAACGCTCCATAGCGACTAAATTTCCAAAAGTTAAGCTACCGATTGACATACCCCCTGCGTCCCTCGGAATAGTTGTGTTCACGAAATCAGCAAATCAAATGTGAACACCCTGTATAATGTTGATATTTACTTTCTCTTGGATAAAGAATTGTTTCTTTCATTAAATTTAAATACCATGTTATTAGTTTGATGACTTTTTTTGTTTCAAATATTTATTGTTTCCTCTTCTTTTAAAATTTTGCAAACTAAAATTCTATCAAAATCACACTCAACTAATGCTCGCCAACATATTTGCAAGAGCACCCACAGAACTTTCGAACATAACGTCGACCTGCTCGATCGACATGCTCTACAATGTGAATCGTCTTTTACTATATTCTTCTAACTGAAACCAAAGGGAATGAAAGAAACAGAAAGATAGTAGAAAAATCTGAGAGAGATTCTTCGTGATTGGCCAAGAGCGTTTTTACCAACTTTAGACGAAATACTAAAAAAATTATATTCGTACGCGCTCCTCTTCACATTCTTGCACAAAAAAAAAAAAAAAAAAGAAACGAATGAGTTGTGGTTAAGAGGATTAGTTATAGTGTGAATGAAATCAAAACTAAAAATGTAACTAAGATGTGTTTTCGACGGTGTGCTTTTAGACGGTGTACATAAAAATTATTTCGGATGTACCTCCAATTCCTTCCAAATACTCAGCGATAGAAAGGCAATAGCAAAACTCATAGCGAACGTTTATAGTCGTTGTAAGGTTACCACCCATGTGATTTGAATATATTTCTAAAAAAAAAATCTTTTCAATAGCACAGTTTAGTGGCAATAATCTAGAAGTGAGAGACAATGCTTTAGATTCTGGTCTAGAGTAGCGGAGATACAATAAATAGAAGGAAATTATAATGTCTTGGGTGTTTGAATTGGTTCGTAGCGTTTCCTAATGGCGTAACTAGTGCATTTACAATATTCCAGAGTATACTTCTCCGTAAACATACTGTCATTTAGTGTCGTTTTTATTATGTCATTTGGTTGAAGTAATAAATAACACTTTTTATTTCATTGAATGTGTCTCTTTGTGCCGCTTAAAGTATTTTTGTGGGGAGTTCTATTTTGTTACTTAAACATGAAGGAAACGAAGGGAATTGTGACTGGCAATAAAAAAATGGATCTGTTAGTCAAACTCAAAAGTCATGGGTTAACCTCGGCCAACTATCAACATCAACAGCGAAGCCAAATATCCATTGATCCAAGCTTTTGCTCTCGCTCGAAATAAAACGATACGAATTAATGCAAACACCTAAGAGATAGCTAACATATTATATTGACGTGAATTACCGAGTTGGATGGGGTAGGTGTGGCTGTGGTTGCCATCAATTTCAATATTTATACACCATTTTTATGCTGCGTTGCCGCTGTAAACGGTATTAAGTGTAGACTGAGAAAATAGGCACACAATAAGCAGTTGTCCTTTGGTCGAGCATTGCTAAGGATTCGACTTTTTTATTACATATTTTCTTTTGTGTTTTCATTGCAACTTTTCTCTGTTTTATTATTATTTTTTTTTTTTTTAGATTTAAATGAAAAGGAAATATATTCTATTATAATTCTATTTGGAGAGATTAGCTTAATCGAATTCGCAACAAATTGGCAATAAATTTTAATTTTAAGCAATTAAAAACTGGATCGAACAACAAACAAATGAAGAAGACAACTTCCAAAAGTAGGCAATGGTCGACGCTGGGGAGGCTGCCGATGAGCCCATATATTAAGAACAGAATTTCAAATGAGAACAATAAAAAATGCAAGCAAAAGTATTTGAGCGCCGAAAGTATGTAATTTTCTATTCACAGCTGTGGATTTTGCGATTATGATTATATCGGCATGAAAAAATGTAAATGCCATAACCAAGTTTTTCTATTTAATGCGTTGCTACTTTAAATCAGATAAAAATTTCATTATCTAAAAGAGTGCTGTTTACCTGAAAGATTTGTTAAACTACTTACAGCCCACGTCATCCAACTCAGTACATATTATACCGAAACTGAAAAACTACAATTAGGACGATAATGAATAAGCGACTAAACAACAGCAAAAATATTACACCAATATTTCTCAAAACGCACTGAATAGGAGAGTAGAAAAAAGAGAATAAAATTGATAAGCAACAAATTCACATTTTTTCTATCAATTTCCACCCGATCTGTCTAACCCGTAATAGTGGCAGTGATGCCCATTGAACCAAAAGTGATGACCACAAGTGCTACCTGAGAGTCGCATAACTTGGCAGCACTTCGATTTTGAATAAAAAGATAAGGGAAAGAAGAGACTGCGAGACGAACTAGGAAAGAAATAAAAGGGTTTTTTTTTTTGTGCGAATATAACTTAATTTTGGCGCGAACATTTTTTGGATTGCTCCCACGTCTGCGCAACCACTACCGCTGATTGCTGTCCTAGCCTCGTTTGTTTTTACAAGTATTCATCACTTCTATGAATGTACATACAAGTATATGTAAAAATCGAAAAGAAAAAATCGATTATTGAATTTAAAAAATAAATCGATTTATCGACTTTAGACAACAGACAATCAACTTCATAACCATTGTTTACCAATTTCATTGGCAATTCTTTATTTTTCGTTCAAAATAATTCAATTAAAGTTATTTTATGTTTCCACTAACACGCGTTTCGTTATCGAGTCCAAGATTTATCGAAAAGGGTCGAATGGTGTTTCCATTGAATTCCGCGACCACGTCCGCGTCCAGACAGCTGATCGTGATTAATTTGTACTTTATTTACATACTTAATTTAAACATAAACTTCATTTATTGACATAGCTCACAGATATATATTTATATTTAAACAAAATTTAAGTCTTGACAATGATATTACTTTATCATAAGAGTAAATTGTTTTAATTATGACCCAAACAGCAGTCGGCCCACACATTTTTTAAATGGCTGCCATTATATGTGTGTTTTTTTCGCACAACCCTCAGCCCTTGAATGCTCTGCTCTTCATTCCGTTTTTATCACATCTATAAGAACAAAATAAGTAAATAAAATAATTTAAACTATACTCAATAAGAATTTATAGTACCTATTGCTTGCTCCATTTTTGCGCTTTATTTGTCAGCTATTTTCACAAATATGTACGCTTTGCGATTACCCTTAATAGATATGAGAGACTTGGAATCGACTAAATAATCGTTGTCATAAGCGAATTCGAGTTATCGGATTACCTAAATAATCGAAATCTTAAGCAAAAATACCATAAATAACTGCCTATGTCTTCTGCATAATTTTGGACGCGCGTTCATCAAAAGAACTTATAGATATTTTTTATTTGGCTTTGTTAATTTTATTAAATACAATGTTCAAATAAAACTTTTTAGTTTTGGTGATTTTAATATTTGTACAAAGTAAAAAGTTACCATCTCAGAACTCGAAAACGGTGAGTTCCGTTTCCGTGAAACAAAATGTATTATGCTATATAAAATATAATTATGCTATAAAACTTTTAACGAAATTTATAAGTTATCGGATACCGGTCCGAAATGGGTTAAGTTATCATTACTGTCCACCTCTAACATTTTGGAATACTGAATGACTAGCGAAAAATGAATTCTATTCATGGTGATTGGCGCTGACAGCTGTTCTCGAAAAGACTTTCATTATTTACAATTTAAGTGACGGGTGGAATATCGAAAATTTGCAATAGAAAATGTCTGATGGTGAGAAGAATAATATAAAACACAGTGTTCATGATAAAAAGAAAGTTTTTTTTTTTACAGAAGAGATTATTAAGCATCGCCTGTTGCTCAACGACAATGCAGACGACGATGACCGCCGCATAAATTCGATACACAAGGAATTTCTTAAGTGGATAAACTCAACTAATGATTCGTCGGAGGCAAAGTATGTACACAAGATCATGTTTATGTTAGAAATGATGCAATAATGAAAATTATTTAATTACAGTCAAGCGATTTACAATAGTCTGATGACGCAGCTTGGGCTATGCCAGTTGTCTGCGCTCAAGAATGAGCACACCCTTTCAGTGCTCGCCAAGGAGCTAGAAGAAACTAAAAATGATAACATCGACATTGAGGAAAGCATTAGACTTGTCAAAGGCGAGATCGAAGCTCTCAATGCGGAATTGGTGATTGCCAAGGAAGCACGCAAATGTAGAATGGAATATGATACATTGGCCAAATCAATCGAGAAATTGCCTGGTCCCCAAAAGTCGCTGGATAATATCAAAAATGCAAAGTTGGAAATCGAACAACTTAAACAAAAGAATGACAAATTAGAGAAAAAGGATAAATATCGCCAAGGTAACTTGATGCTACTTACACACGCTTTAAGCGAACTTAAGATGCATCGGGACGAATGTGATTTGGAGTCGAAGGGTGCCGCCGTGGGGGTAGATGGTAAATATTAGCGAAGATGATGAAAATGCTGGTGCTTCGTGTTTTAGCAGTGATGAATACCAAACTACCCGCTAAGCAGGGTCCATTGATTGAATATTCTAGAAACTCAATGTTATTTTCAAATAATTTTGTGTTGGAGTTGAGGGTTGATACAAATTGTGCTATTTTGATGTAATGGGTTTCTGTTGCTCAACTCAATTGTTGACAGTTAACAAAAATAATTTTACATAAAAGCTACTATTTTATGAAATACATACTACTACTTTCGCTTTTAGTAGAAACTAAATAAATAAAATAATAATTACATTTTTAACTTTTGGTTCATTGCACAATTTATGCATATTTAAAAATACTATTTCAGATAGAGGTCATCTCGGACATGGTCAGTCTTCGTTGTTTTCGTCGTAAATCTTTTAGAATTCATCCGGATAAGATAACCACCCCGTGCAATCGCTGGAATTTTATACACTGGACTATGTCAGCCTTATGATACAGCTGGTGGTTTACACGGGTCCTAAACTCGTCGACAACTATAAGGGGACCAAAAATCCTACGAATAATATATCTATCGAAGATGGTATATCCCAGGTTGTCACAGTCCGTTCGTTCCGATGATGTCAATATTATTTGCATATGCGAGTAGCAATACTTTCTTGTGCAAGGAAACTTTCAATTGTATTTTCACTGAATTTTCTTGTACTGGATTTTCTTAAAGATAGGACAAAGAACACAGACGCATCGCTCTTCGCCAACAGTCTTGAATATCTCAGCTGGCAGGTCATCGCACCCTGCCTCTATGTTATTCTTCAGCTTTTTAATTACTGGCTGGACATTCTATACAAGAGAGCCATCCTCAATTGGTGATTCTATAAATGCTTCTCTATCGGTGGTATTATTCCATTCATAGGCGACACTCCTCGTCATACCAAGGGTTCGTCACAGGTCTGGTGTACCCAATGACCTCCTTGGCAACCATATCCATGGAGTGGGAGATATGTCTCCACTGCTCACTTACACCTTCAGAAGCCGTAGAGGACTCTCGGAACAGTTGGGAGAGTCTGGCTGAAACGGCTTTTGTTGGCAATATGTTGTGATTGCAGCTTTCCAAGGTCTAGGTTTTGTTGAATGTTGGGACGTATGGCATGCATTATGCTGAGCCTGGTACGTACCTTGGCGGCCACAAGGTAGTCGTCGGAGTCGATGTTGGGACCTCGTACCGTTCGCACATTCAAGACGCCCTCACATGGCAACTATATTAGATGTCACAGGATGACTTTTTTGAGCATCCCTGTCCTATCCATCGTATTTCCCGCATTGCGGTGAGGTCAGCCTTGTCAGGACATCAACCAGCTATATATATGCACCAGCCCTGTGCAGGGACAGGACATTCCAGGTGCATATCCGTAAACCATCCATCAACCATATTCGTATATCATGGTCATTAAATTGTTTGCTGGGGTCGTCATCAAAGGGGTATCGTAGGCATTGTTATTCCTTCTCACAATATGCTCACCACGAAAGCTCCGTGGTTTACCCAGGGATTACGTATCCTAACGGACGTTTGTGAGCTGTTTTATGCCGTTTGCAAACCAACGTTATTTGGCCATTCCTAAGAGAATGTCAATCAATAACTTTTGATTTCTGAAAACGACGCTATCCCCTTGTTATTTATTTGACTTTGCATCTCTACAGCAGCAACAATAATCGCTTCAACAATTACATAAATAACAATGAGACCGAATAGCGAAGTCAGCAACATTTCCTGCTTCATTTCAAATTGATGCATAGACATACTCAATATTTTATAAGTTACTCTAATTCAACTATTGAATTTCCATGCCAACTACTAGTGAGATGAATGGATACACAGTCATTTCGATCAAATATTTACTATGTATGTTGACTATATTTCAAACTTCTTACACGCTTCTACTTTCAAATTGAAGAAGATTTCAGGCTCTCTAAGATACCTTTGCAACAATCCGGCAAAATGTTCAGGATGCTGTGAGTTAAAATTGTGCAAATGTTGTGAATCCTTATACTTAATATAGTTCTTGGTCTTTTGTTTAAATTTCTCAATAGAAAATTTCCAATTAGGTATGATTTATTTATTAGCTCTAAATTGATGTACACCAAATGCGGCTTATGAAGTTCAAATTGAAATATATTGAGTATGCAAAATAATTTGCATTCATTATATCCTCAATGGCATTTTTAGATATTTGTCTTGTGTTCACTACTTCGTTTATTATCGATGTGTATGTTTAGTATAGAGATCTCCTGTTAACGCCTCCAATGAATTATGTATCCCACATGAGAACTACTTAATGCCAAGTCAGACTAGATTTAGTATGTTAGACGAAAATTTAATAAGTTAGCTTTGAATATTATTTCAAAATCAAACAAATTTTCACTGACAGCAAACGAAATCTTCGAAAAAATGTAAAGCAAAAGAGATGAAGGAAAAAACATGGTGCGACAGAGACGGAATGTGTCGAATATAAAAATAGAAGCAAAATATTTTCTTTGTTTAGCGACTTATCGTGGTTAGAATGCCAGCTCATACACCAGATAAAATGTTTTTAATCGTCCGAAAACTCAACAAAATTAAATACTAATAATTGTTAGCTCGAAGGACGAAACTACTACTCAAACAAATACAAAAATTGTATTCTATAGCCAGTATATATTTTTTGTTAATTGTATATTAGTATTAAGAAACTCACTAAGGATATATGTGTGACCTTTATCAAGGGGTCCGCCGGCGTATCCTAACCTAATATTAAGAAAGATCATTTTGATTTGTTCGAAAATATCAGAATGATTTTCGAGCATGTCATTTAGATGATTTTAAGATTAACTAATGTTTGATAAAAGTGAAAAAAAAATTCATTTCGATGATATATTTTGGTAATTTATTTACACTGTATTGCATAATCTCGTAATGGCCGGTCACAATTCGCTCCTTTCAGTAAGTGGGTGGGGCTCGTCTAATTACGTATATATGTATATCTAAACAATACGTATCTAAAAAGCCACCATATTCATTATCAAATTAACATTAACCATACATTTTTTTATTTTGCATGCAAAACCCAATAGTGGGGTGTGGGTTTGTACGTTCCTAAGCATCCTTATAAAACTGCAATTTGATATCCACCGTAAAAAATATGTTTTTCCCACGAGAAACCAAAAGTATGCGATGGCTCTTTAAGGACAACACTTTAAGGACAACATTACCTTATTTGCAATTTGGAAACTAATGACTGTCTAGAGCAGACAACCCAGCCATCTTCTCACATATATAATATATGCTTGCATGATATAAAAACAATAATATACCGAATTAAAGTATACCAATTAGGTGTGAAGCATGTGTTTGTATCAGCATATCTACTGCTCTCAATTGCAATTTATGAGTAATTTGGTAATTGACTTTAATTATGATATGCTAAAGACAAACTTCATCTTATATGATTGCTAGTAGACTCAATATAAACTAAAGCATAATTTATTATGACTTGCCATTTGCATGTAGAACATCAGCCACTCAAACTTTGTATAATTATTTCTAACGAAACTTAAAAGCCTTTAATACAAAATTTCTACACTAAGAAATTTTCAAAAAGTAATTAATCATTTTGGTATAGAGTGAAATCGAGCCAAGTGAACAGATTATTTTTGAAATGACGAACAATGAATATCAATTTTAATTAATAAATGTGGAGGCTAATAAGTAAACTGGATGGATGGAAAAATGATTTATAAAAAAATGCTAAAGTATAATATGAAAAAGAATTTTTATTTTAAGTGCAATATACTTACTTTTACTTTTAAATTAAATCATGTAGCGCCATCTATTTAACGTTTCCAGTGTTAGAAAGGTGCATTTATCTTCTTTCGAAAGCAGCTAAGTTCATGCTTATTGTTTGACAGGTTACAAAATTACAAACGTTTTAATAACAGCAGTTTTTGTAGCTATGTCTGAAAAACAAAGAGCAAATATCTATCTATATATACAGGGTGTCTCAAAAGAAAGTTCACATTTGATTTGCTTATTGCGTGAACACAACTAATCCGTGGGGCGCGGAGGGTATGTAAATCGGTAGCCTAGCTTTTGGGAATTTAGTCGCTATGCAGCGTTTCTCGGGAGCGGACCGTGCTTTGTGCGTAGGTGAGTTTTACAAAAACGGTAATTCAGCGACTGTAGCGCGTAGAAAATTCTGCAGTATTCGACATGTTCGTCATTTAAATGATGCGCCCAGGTCTTCGAGAACATCCAGGAGAGGTGACATAAATTGGCCTCAAACTCACGAACACATATCACCTCCTATGACTTAAAATTAAATTAAAATTACTGTAAATATGTAAATAATTTATTAATACCATCATCTACCAAGCCGAAGGCCATAGCAGCCAGCAGCCAGTGCTTTAGTCATTAGTCAGTGTTAATTTTAATTATATCTAACTTTATTATAAATAAATAAATATAATATTAAAGCTATGCTTAACAAGTTAGGTAAGATAGGTCAAGGATATAACTACAGTAAAAACTATTGCGGTACGCTCCACGATTCTTAAAATGTGCTGGTAGGCATAAGAGCATTTGATTGCACTAAACTCAGCTCTCAAAAATCAAAATGTTGGAACTTTGGTAAGAACATCCATCAAACTATCGAGGATGTAAAGTTGCAAAAGAGCTTAAAAAATAAGAGCTAAAAAAATAGCCAAAAAAGCTGCAACGAGAGAAAATACACCGAAAACAACTCAAAGAATATAGAAACCACGTTCACCAACGATACTTTATAGAAAAATATCCGCTTTGCACAGATAGTAATACTGCACAGCAAAATCAAAGTTCAGACCATGATATCTTGATGAAGATTCTAACGAAACCTTCAAACCAAGAAAAGTGTACGTAGTACTCGATAAGAGATTAGGAAACACACAAAAATGGGTAAACATCTCAATATTACTCGAAATAGTTTTAGTTATAAAAAATGTAGACGTGTGTTTGATATCCGAAACGCACGTCACCAATCAGACCTACCTAAGACATACGTACATAGTTACTTAGGTGGCTCTACAACCATCTATTATGAAAGCGCACCATTCGGTATAGTTTAGTGGGCGCCGGCGCCAGTCGCTTCCTCAGGTCATCATAGACCTGATCTTTCCATCTTAAGCTCGGAAGTCCTCTCTGACGCCGTCAACCAATCAAGTTCAGGTTTACGTCGTAAACCTTTAGTGCTGGAGCTTCGGGGTTTATACGGATGAGGTGACCAGCCCAGTGCAGCCGCTGGAATTTAATGCGCTGGACCATGTCAACCTCATCATACAGCTCATACAGCTCGTGATGCATATGGGTCCTAAACTCGATGCCAACTCTAAGGGGACTAAAAATCCTGCGAAGAATCATTCTCTCGAACTCTTTTTTAAACACGCTGTTTCCGTTGATGTCAGGGTCGTTGCTTCCGCGCCATACAGCAGGGCCGGGATTATCAGTGTCTTATAAATTTGTATCTTCATAGTAAGAGAGAGGGCTCTACTTCTAATTTGCTTGCGATTCTTCGTCTGATCCCTCGGCCATTTCATAATAAATAGACTTACTCCGGAACAACGTTTGCAAATCGTGCAAATTTATTACCAAAATACGCTATAGAGCCATGATTAATGACTTTTTCGTGCCTGAATTGGAAAATGTTGATGTGGACGAACTTTGGTTCCAACAAGACGGCGCTACATGCCATACAGCCAACGAAACAATCAATTTATTGAAGGAAACTTTCGGTGAGCGCATTATCTCGCGTCGAGGGCCTGTGGCGTGGCCTCCAAGACCGTGCGATTTAACAACGCTGGACTATTTTTTGTGGGGTTATGTGAAGTCGCTTTTCTACGCAGATAACCCCGAGACGGCCCCAATTGCTGCAAAAAGTGAAAAAGTTAATGCATTCTCGGAATACCTAGCAGAAGTTCTTAAAATTGCTGGCGACGAGGATACCCTTGATAACCTCGAAGTCACAAATACAAACGTACAAGGCAATAACATAGCGTCTACAACAGAAATCGATATATGGTCTATTTTACACAGTGACCTAAATGGAAATAGGCTGGGGGATTTGATATGATCACAGTTGAAGTATTCAACAAGTCTCCATAAAAACCATTAAAAAATAACATAAATTATAAATGCTTTAAATCATATACAGAGTTAGAAGTATGAATTACTATTATCCAACTTAAACATATCCACAATAAAGAAGTACTATACTTCGTTTTGGTTGCGTTTGGTTATACTACTCATGCAGACCTTTAATTCGCATTGCATTTATATTTTGAAGGTCAATTGGTCGTATGAAGCAAGTCACCACTACACTCGCAACTTGTTGTTAATATCCGAACGAGTTGGCAGCTCCAAAAGTTTGGTAAAAAATAGTGATTTAAGTTTTTGAATAATGTCACATGTGCCACGTGTATAAAATTCTCGTAAATTAAGAATCAGTAGACGCTGCGTGACATCACTTTTTATTGAAACATAAGAAAATATACTGCGCCGCTATGTCGAAGGAAAATACTGCAAAATCGTTTAATGTTGGCGATTTGGTGTTTGCCAAATTAAAGGGCTATCCAGCATGGCCAGCGAAAATCAGGGAACTTCCGGATGTTAAAAATAATTTGTACAATGTTTACTTCTATGGCACCGGCGATACGGCACATATCAAAGCCAACGATATTTTTACATTTGCGGGTAACAAGGAAAGATTTGCTACAGCGAAAAACATGAAGCGTATAAAGTTTAGTGATGCCGTCGAACAGATTGAAATGGCCGCCGCGGGCAATGATCCAGGACCACTAGATTCGCCCTGCGGCTATAATGCCACTGACGACTCAAGCGAATACGAAAGTGAGACAACAACAAGAAGCGAAACATCCGTAAAAAGTGTTGCTGCATCTCCAATCAAGCAGCAGTTGACTCCAACCAAAGAAGATGTTTGTCGACGCGTACGACGTGGTGCGCGCATTAAGAACGCTAGCAGTCCTTCCGAGTCGCCAGAACGATTGGATAGGGCGCTCAAAGGTAAATTCTGTATACTTTCTGTATTAGAATGTAAAAGTCCAAATCAAATTTTTGTAAACTTGAACCTAACGTAACCTAACTTATTTTTGTAGACATTACAGCAAGCAGCAACGTCGAGAACGGCGAAAGGCCTAATGAAATGACGACGCGTTCCGATAGTACAAAAGTAAGTTGAAATTATTCGGTGTGTATTTTAGTTCAAAAGTTGAACTAATCGTATATTATTTTGCACACAGATTGATAAAAACATGTTATTGGTCTGTTTGCCGGACGCCGCACACTTTGGCATCAACCTTGACTATGGCAAGCCGCAGAAATTTGATAGTATTGCAAAAAAAGTCGAATGGAACCAAAATGCAATCGCCGATGCTTCGGATTTGAAAACGATGCTCGAGACAGAACAAATTGACATAAAAAGCATACGAGAGCGTGTCTATTTACATCCAAAACGGGATGACGTCTCAATTGACGAGTCTGAACGCTTCGTTGAAGAGTTAGACACAAAATGCCATGTGATTTCAATAGAAGAGAGATTAATTTTGCTTGCAAAGGAGTTGCACAAATTTATAAAACTACCGTGTTCCAATGTGAGCGTATTTTCCGACCTTCTGGGAGAGGTTCAAAAATTAAAATTAACGAAACTTATGTTGTTGCGTAATCCGGAATGTGTGGATATTATACGACACCTTCGATGCAAGAACGCCAAATTTGAGTTCGATAATGAGGAAAGTAAGCAAAATATGCGCGAATCTGCCGAAAAAAATTACATTTCATTTCAAAATTTGTTTGCACCGATGGAAACGCAAAACTTTTGGAATGCTTTTAGAGAGGAAGTTAAACTCTTTGATAGTATCACTTTGAATATGAGTGAAGCTTCACGTTTGATGTTAAATGCTAAAAGCTATGACAGACTACTTAAAGATCGAAAGTCGACATTGAAGAACTAAAATATTTACGGAACACGCGATTAACACTGGAATATACATCTTCAATAAGTTATAAGTTTAGCTATATCGTAAGTTAGTCACATGATAATCATTGGCTTTATATTACTTTCAAAATCATTTTTATTAAATGAAAAATACATACATATATACACTACTTTTATCATCAATTGTAACACACCGGCAAAAATACTATGCTATATGCACGTAGTCCCATTCGATAATATAATATATAATAAATTGGTATTACCATTATTTTGAACAGAAATATGAAATTTTTTAAAGGCATCTTTTGCATTTTTATTATAAATACTCGGTTTAATGGCGTGGTTTACGAAATTCGATCCCGCCCGTTCCGAAATAATTTCTTTCCTGAACCCGCCAGTCCATCATGTTTTTCCAACTATTAAGTTAAGTTAACTATCAAATTACCCAAATAATACTTGCGATCTAATATTCCAACGCCGTTGTAGAAGATGGGTATGAACTAAACTCGGTTCAATCACCCGTGTATATCCAGCTGTACGAACCTATGCCTCTGGTTGATCAGAAGCCCTTTCTGATCAATAAATTTACAGATTGGGTGTATTCTCGAAAAGTGCTAGACGAACACGTTGAATTGTCTGACACTATTAACACAGTGGAAGATTTAGAGAACGAAGTTTGCAGCATAACAAATAATATTCAACATGCAGCATGGAGTAGCACACCCACTTTCAAAGAAAAACTTACCAAAAACCATTTTCTTCCAGAAATATGTAATATGAAATATGATCGCAGAAAAGCGAAAAATTTGTGGTCGCTCTTATCTTCCGGATAAGATAAAGCTTAATAAATGCAAAAAGTGCTAAGTCAACAAATAAAAATATTGCAAGATGAGATCTTTAGTAAAAATCTAACCTCGCTTTCAAGTTCTCGTGCAACAAACCTACTCCTTGTGGAAGTATACACGGAATATAAAACGACCTATTTTGCACCGCACCAGAAAGAATGACAAACAATCAATGGGCTAGAAGCAGCTGTAAAAATGCTAATGCATTCTTGGAATACCTAGCAGAGGAATTGCTGACGACGAGGATAACCTTGAAATCGCAAATACAACTCTACAAGGCAACAGTTTAGCATCTACAACAGAAATCCAGAATTGGTCTATTTTACACAATGACCTAAATTGAAATAGGCTGTGGGATTTGATATGATCAACCAATCTCCATAAAAACTGTTTAAAAAATAAAACAAATTGTAAATGCATCATTACATCTACAGTATGTACCGACATCGTGGAAAATATCGGCAGTTAAAATGATTATAAACCTGGGAAAAATCCGAATCTCGTAAGCTCATATCGGCCTCCACGAAGTCCCGATTTAACCCCAATGGACTTTTTCCTGTGGGGTTACGTCAAATTAAAGTTTACGGCAACAAACCGACTTCCCTGCCACAATTAAAAGAAAATATCCGTCACAAAATGGTAGCCATCACGGGGAATTTCTGACGAGCCGTCGTAGGAAATTTTAGTGCTCGATTAAATGAATGCCTCGAACCCAACGGTTTAGATTTGGACAATATCATTTTTAGGAAATAAACATTTTTTCAATAAAATACTTAATTCATTTTTTATCGATTTTTTAAATGTGAACTTTCTTTTGAGACACCCTGTATATAATACCGAAAGTGTATACTTATATATATTTGTATGTCCGTTATAGACAGATACACGTTCCAACCATTTGCCGTGAAAATTGGTGTGTATATGCTTTTAGGAACAGAGAAGGTTTTGCCGATATAAAAAAACCCCCCCTCCCTCATTTCTTAATCACGATTTTAGTATTTTTGTATGAACAATTTTATAACTAGAGAACGGCTGGACAGATTTTAATGATCTTTGGAGTGGCCTGGGAAAGGAGAGGCAAGGGGAAGGGCAGCAACGCGCCGGGTACCAGCTAGTTAAATTATATTTTAAACTCGGTAAAAAATTTTCTGAGACTTATAAATCGTACTCAAGTTTATACGTGGCATACAAGATTTAATAACGGTCGTGATGATTTAAATGAGCTGATCATCCAAGACCTGGACGACCCGAACATATAATCGTGCTGAGTTAGATCATTGAACAATTTTTTATGATTTTATAATGTTACTTCTAGTTGAAATTTGTAGATATTTTATGCAGTTGCGGATGGGATAAAGGGTTGTGAATAATTTTGCTACGCCTGAAATGATTAGAGACATATTTAGAAAGAATTAAATTAAAATTTAAAGAAATCTGTGATCGAGCGAGGTTGCATAGACGCTGACATCATTGAGAGTGTTCGAGAAAAATACTCTTCGTAGGATTTTTTGTCCCAGTACAGTTTTCGTCGAGCTGTATGAGCTGTCTAATGAGGTTGGCATAGTCCGGCGCATGAATTTCCAGCGGCTGCTTGGTCACCTCATCCGGCTGAACCCCGAAGCTCCAGCACTCAAGGTTTACGCCGGAAACATGAACTTGATTTGTGGACGGCGTCAGAGAGGACGTCAGAGCTTGAAATGGCATGATCAAGTCTACGGTGACCTGAATAAGCGTCGGATATCCAGCGACTGGTACCCTTTCCTATGTGCTTCTTTGAACGATAGCTGGTTATAGAGCCACCTAAGTAAATAAGTAAGTACTTTAGTCGATATCGCAAATATGTTTCGATTATTGTTCGCTATAAATTAAATATGTTGGGTAATCTAGCAACAGTCAACGTAACAGATGAAATTTAAAGGCACGACCCGCGAATAAAATGAAAAATATTTAATATTAGTAACGTTGTAGATACTCTATTTAGCAGCTAAGTTTTCTAAATAAATATATTTATAACGGCCTACTAAGTTGCCAGCTGATACAGTTTATCCCAAAAAGAAAGGACTTCTTCAAACACTATTATCAACATTCTCGTTGCTGGCAATGCGTGTAGCTAAATTTTCAATGAAGCTTAAATTGAACTGCTGTTTTAATTATGCCACAGCTGAAACAGCCACAGTCACAACGGCAACTGCAACCGCACAGAAAAATGCTTTTGCAACGCAGTAACTCGATAGCGAGCGGCATCAGGATATTCGTAAAAGGATTTTGAGTACATCGCGTGGATTTTTGCTAATGGCAAAAAGCGGCAGACAATCTATGCCGTTTATCCTAACAGCCTTATGCAAAGCCAATGCTGAGATTATCAGTGAATCGGGAAGTAAACTACGTCGATGTTCCGCAGTACTTCGCGGTTTAACATTGTGCAGCGCAAAGTTGTAAGCTCAACAAAGAAAGGACAAACGGTGTGCTTGGGTGGAAGCATAAAAGTAACGAGCTGTTGAAAGCAACCAAACCAACCTAGCCAACCAGTGTTCAAAAACAATTTGCTTCAGATTATGAAAATTGCTCAAGAAATTAAATTGTAGAATAATATTCAATGAATGCACGCCCTCTCTGTGAACTCAGTTGAATATTGTACGAATGCGAATTGAGCAAAGCGAATCTACGCTCTCACTTACGTCCTTAAACTGGCGCAAAGGTCGTTGAGAGGTTTCGCAATATGTAGTCCTCTTTTCGTAATTTCAAAGTGGAAAATTTGCATTTCCATTTGAGGTTTTCCAGACACAGCATGGAGCATGATGACGACCTGGCGTCGGCGGCGGTTTTATGAACGAATGGACAGCCAAGTAAAGTTTATTTTTTGCCTTTAATTTGCTTGTTACATCGGTCTAGCCAGGCAGGCCAGTTGAGGCAAGTTAAGTTCAGTTGAGATACCGTGAAGCAATGCTTCCATGAAACCAACCAAAATTTATACAAAAAAACAAAAAAAAGCCCTACATTGTGGTCCTCCTTTACTTATTAAAGCTGCTGCTTTAATAAGTAAAGCGTAATAACTAAAGGGTGTGTGGTCTAATTATTAAGTAAAAAAGCATCGACGAGCGTAGGAAATTGAAAAGAATTAGAAAAGAAATAAGCGGCTTTGGACAAATTCAAATCCTATTAGAAATAAACATTTTCATTTGAGTCTATTTGCATTAAGTTTTCATGTTCTGAGCATTTTTCTAAGGAAAGTTTACAAACATTTTGAATTTTGCTCTTTGGTTATCGTAGAACGTGAAATCGCACCACCGAACAAGAAAAGAACCCTGTTTCAAGCAGGGTAATGATGATTTTGAGAATGGCGTCCAAGAATAGATGAAAAAAAAAATAACAATTCTGTAAGATACACTGCCAATAAAAAACCTAAAAGAACATTTACTTTGGTAGCATCGACGTTTTATACCATTCAAACGAAATTGTAAATAGTTTAACCCAATCGAATATATAAAATATTCATACAAAAACGTAAAAAAATGGAGGCGAGGTTTGGATGTAGACTACACGTTTAGGAGGCGCTCGCATGTACATACATGTAACACATTTTATCTGAAGAGAGAAAGGAGAGTCAAAATATCTAATCTATCTATCAAGTCTCCGAGATCTAATCATTTAAACAGACGGTTGGACTGCGATTCAATCACGGCGACTGAAAAATCACTGATATCAGTTGCTACTCGATATTGTATATATCAGTGATTGCGTAAAATTTGTTTCTTACTAGTGCCACTGTGATTCGCGGCGTATGAGTAATATTTCATAATATCGAGTGGCAACTGACGTTAGTGATTTTTCAGTCGATGTGTTTGAATCACAGGCAGTTGACTACCGCTCATCTCATATATTGTATCATACACGTAGAGTTCACAGGAAAGTACTTCATTTTTAATAAATCTGTTTAAGCACTTCTTTTGAATTCAATCATCATGTTTCGTTGGCTTTTATCTCTGCAAGCACATGGTTTCTTTCACTTTAGTGGAAAATGAAATGTTTCTTTCTGATTTTTTATTGGGTTTTTTATATCCAATTCCCTCTAGAAAATCAAAACATAACTTTTTCAGTATACCATTGCGATTTCACGTAGTATTGCCTCCCCAATGATTGCAACTATAACCAACACTTCACTCTTGTTTTTATGCTATTTTAAGCTATTCTCTCCAGAAAATGGAACCAAAAGGAAGACATTCTAGGAGATGATTGATGTTTCCTAAGGTATGAAATTAGTCATAAAGAAGCTGCGCCACTTGGAATATATACAAATCAGGTGACTTCCTAAAATACCATGTTCCCGCCTCTATTCCTAAGATCTTACTAAGAAGTCCATATCATGTTGCGGGAGTCCAATGATCCCGACTATCTTCCACACTATATAATGGTTTCTAGTCCTATTTTAAGTCAATTCTCTCCAGAAAATGTTAAACTTCCACAACAGCAAATATAATAATCGATTGGTTTCATATGTTAATCATTTAGCGGCGGATCTGGTCGTTAATACATGTCGTAGACGGCTCCAAAGATTTCGTCCAAACGATATTCAAAATAGGCATTAAGCCTTATATATATATATTTTTTTTTTGTTAGTTATATTAATGTGCAACCTCTAAGCTAAATGCCGTAATGTCACTCTTTAACATGTTGTAATAATCTATATATAAAAATCGAAGTATGTGAGTATGTGGTAGGTGGAGAGGACCACACAATTTCACATAAGCGCTAGCAAGCGAACTAGATGTTGTTCAACTCAACGCTAGATGTCGCACTCGCTGGTCATGAGCTAAAGCGGTCGATGATCATGAGTTATATTTAAAATGTATCTTCTTCTTATATATAAAAAATGAAGTATGTATGTATGGTCCCTATAGACTCCAAAACCGCTCAACCGATTTTGATAAAATTTTGTGGCAATATGCAAAATAGTCCCGAGTGTAATCCTGTGAAGTTTCGTGGCGATTGGATAAACAGAAATATTAGATTTTCTTTCCGTTTTTTTTTTTGTTTCAATAAGAAGGAGCATGTGGAAGGTGGGGAGGGGGAAGGAGTGGCACGGGGAAGGAATGGCAGGGGGATGGAGAGGTAAGGGGAAATGTAGCAACGTGCCGGGTACCAGCTAGTGCATTATAGTTTTTAACTAAACTGATTGATATTGACGTACGATAATACAAAAAAAAAAAAAATGTTGCTAGATACCCATCCAGTGCTATATCTGGCTATTACGCTTGTATACTAAAAAAAACACATGGTGTTGCATAAATTCTGTTTTGTAATGCCAATTTCCGGAGAGGCCTTGGTTAAAATGATACAAGAAACGATTCGATGGCGTGGGAGGTACTCGAAATCATTAGGCTCCCGTACAAGAATATAGACTGCTTACAAAGATTTTGGGAATTGAGGCGGGAACAGCTTATATCAGATATCCTACTAATATTATAAACGGGAAAGTTTGTATGGATGTTTGTTACTCTTTCACGCAAAAATTACTGAATGGATTTTAATGAAACTTTACAATAATATAGCCCATAAATTAGAATAATACATATGCTATAATATATGACTATATACATATAAATGTAATGAATAAATGTAAATGTAAATGAAATGTAATGTAAAGTAGTTAGTATGAACGAGATGGCGATAATTAAAACATGTTGTATATCTGAAAGCCACAGATTGTAGAGCGTTCATGTGTTTGTCTCATATGGTCATGTGTGCGTGATCAAAGAGCAAAATCGAAAGTATTCGTATATACGAAGTAAAATGCGGTAAAAGCATTTTATCGCAATGGAAATGATCGATTAAAAACCATTTTGTGCATTTAAAAGTTCATGAGATTGCAGATGATCTGTGGTCAACTCATATGAATGTGTGAAAAAAAATTTGTTCGAATATACAAACATAGTTTGTGTTCGTGTTCTGTTTGTGTTCTGTTCGTCATTTTTTGGAAGTGGGCGCATACAACGTTGCGAGGGCCAGCTAGTTCAGAATAAAGAAGACTATGCATAAGAGTGTTGGTTTATTTTATTAATTAATGAAAAAAAAAATATAGATAAAATTATGTTTCTTTTTACTTTTTATTTAACAGTGATCGCATTAGCAGTTAAAAATCACGGTGATTTCAAAGTAGCAGTCACGATGATCACTGCTACTCAAAATTCACTGACTATCTTATCTCTAATCCAAATCCACCGTTTTTAGAGTTTAAAGGGTCGCCCCGCATATTGCTCGACGCAAAATGAAAAAGGCGCCAGTTTGCTTTAACGACATAAGGAGGCTCGCTTCGAATTTTGCAAACAAAATTTGCGCACTAATTGGACACAAGGAACTTTGAATGCTTGGATCGTATTTTTCTGATTTGAAAAAACATGGAACTTGTATGGTCCGGACAGAGTTAATGATTATTGAAGGGATTTAAACAAAGATTCTTTGAATTCTTTGGTGAAGGCAGTTTGATGACTTGGGGTGCATTTCATGATGATGGTTTGCTTGAATTGGAGGTTGTAACAGGACGAATCAAAAGCAGAGACTACATTACAATGTTGCAACGTATTTTATTGCCTTTATTTATATTCAGTGGGTCTAACACGGCTTCTTATGCATGTTACATATATTTGCACAAATTTAACACACCCTTTAACCCTATGAGTTCAGGGTATAAATATGCTTTTGTAACAATCAAATTGCAACCTTCCATGTTGAAGCTGAAGGGTTATCCGGATGAGACCAGCCCAGTGCTTTGTTTTCATCGGCGTGGGGATTGCACCCTTTTATTCGACAAATAGGTGCGTGTATCCTCCAGCAAAGGATAGCTAATTTGAGACAGATGTTTATTTTATCTTCTATCAGACCATTATCATATATCCCGACTATTAAAAGACACCCTTTACATTATTTTATAATTCATTTAAGGAAACCATTATGAGATAGTATACCGAATACTTTATATTTTCGTTTATAAAAACATTTTTGGTATTCGATCGGAAAATCGATAGAAGGGTATCAAAGCTTCTTCACCCGCGAAGTTAACGTTTTCTCTTCATTTTCTTATAAGAAAAGTTATTTCTGCTGTGATTACTTTTAGTTTAATTACGTAAACCCTCAAAAAACGAGCGCACTATCAACCTTGTTATAGCTTCTTTACTTAAAAAAATTCTCTTCACTTTTTCGTTCTAGAACTTACGTAGATATATAATAAAATCAGATCACATTTTAAAATTCCATTTATATTTACCTCTTGTCTAGGATCGTAAATCATATTTAAGTCTTTAGGCGACACGATGCCTGCCTGTCTGTTTACGTATTATAGTTGTAGACACATTCCGCCGTCCTATTTGTGGTTTAGTTGACGAAAAATTACAAAAAGCAAATCAGAAAGGAGCGAATGGCGTGACTGAAAAAAATTGCTTGCGAAATGGCTTTGTAGCTAGACGCAGCCGACAAATGTTGCCGACGGAGTCGTAGCTATACAACTAAACTGGCTACTTTTTACTCTATATTGATAAAAGTAAGAGACAAATTGCAAATAGAGAAGCATTGGACCTGTTTAGTGGTATGACTTACGGAGCTACATATTTAGCAGATCCAATTCCGACAGAAGTTAAGTACAAACAAAATCTATCTATGACCATAAAGAAAACACCTCAATTATGTAATAGATAAAATTTGTTGTACGTTTGAATAGTATCCACTTCTGATAAAATCGGCTTTAAATTGTTTATTAGTAATTCTGAAAGTGTGATATAGTATTAACAGAAACTTTATAACGCATTAAAGTAGACATTATAGACCCCATAAAGTATATCTACTTTAGCCCTGTGCAATATTACCGATATTTTCGACAATATCGATATTTGTAATGATCGATTCTATCGACATTTCATTTGATATTATTGAATGGATATTAACGATTGGAATCTACAGTAAAAAAAATATAAATATGAATATTATATTATATTATCGAATCAATATTATCCATTCGATTTTCGATTAAACTCGATTTTACTCTTGATTCGATTACCTAATAATAGTATAGGGTGCTCGAAGTGTTACCAATTAAAACTGCTGTAATTTTGTCAATTTTTATTTTCTTTTATTTAAAAACTTCAGTATATCGCAAAACCGTTTCAGTTTTTTGTTTTTAAGAAACATATGTTATAGTTCGGTGTAGCCACCTTTAGCGCGGATATTAGCATCGAGTTTGTCCGGGATGGCTTTATACGCTGTGCTCGAATGTGGTACGATGGTATTTTGTCACATTCTCGGCGGAGAGCAATATTTTATGCGTTGACCGCACCATATTTTTTAGTTAATACCATGGCCTTCAGAATGGACCATAAGGAAAAATCCATTGGGTTTAAATCTTTGGAATATGTAGGTCATTGTTGTGAAGAAATGAGGCTAGAAACATAATTTTGTAAAAAACGTTGGGTTTCTCCAGCTTTATGGGATGGTGCCGAGTCTTGTTGAAACATGCAATGGTTTTCACCGAATTGTTTACGAACGCGCGCGCGTGCCCAAGTTAACAAGCCATCGTTTAAAATCTTTTCACGGTAGATTTGTTGATTTACGTTTTCGCCCTGTTCAAAGAAAACGAGTATTGAGCGTCCGAAACCATCACTGATGCAGGCGCTTGCCTTCGCAGACCAACTCGCTGGTCTAAATTGTTTTTTGATTTGCACTTTAACCATACACGATCGATATTGCTGAACCTTACAAATTTTTTCATCAGAAAAGACTACATTTTCAAGCTCGCCACTAACGTGTAAGTGATTTAACACCTTTGCTCTTGCTAGGTGAACTGCCATTTGTGCAAGTATTAAATATTTCACTTTTTGTATTTTGTGGGGCTTCAATCATAGTTCCCTTTTTAATATGTGCCTCATACTACGAGCAGACACATTGAGTTTTTTCGCCAATTAAACTGCGCTTTGTCGTGGGTTGCGTTGAATTCTGGCCATCACCTTTCTAACCATTTCTGCCGATGTTGCTGTTTTTGTATGTCCACCTAGATGGCGTTTTGTGTTGCTACCAGTATCATTGCAACGTGTAATGTTCCGATACACAATCATTTTTTTCATATGTAAATGACGTAGCACATTAACAATGGCTGGTTGAGATTTTCCAGCCAAATACAATGCAATAACACTGTTGCGTTTGAATTACATTTCGATAACTTTTATTAACTGCGACGTAAAACGATATGCTTTCGTAGGCTTGTAAGGAATAAAACAGACGCTTAACAAAATAAGAGCGCGCTGTCATTAGCCGTTTTATAGCTAAAACAGCGTGAAGTTGATACAACTTCGAGCGCCGACCCCTGAATTCACAGAATACTGTATTATTTTTGCTGCAAAGTTTGGAACACCCAAAAGGTGACGTCACAGACCCCTTTGAACAATACGAATTTATGTGTGTGCCGGTTGCTTGTTTCAAATTCAAGCGGGTGCTGGATTTTTAAAAGTTTTCGCATGCAATAAAGGACTACAATGCTAGTGAAGCACTTTTGGCAAAGACGAAATTTTGCGTAGTTCAGCATAAATTCGCATAATAAATACATATAACTAAATCATAAATACATACAGTATATTTGTGTCTCTGTGTGTTTGTGTGAGTATAAAAATATGCAACATATCTGTCTGTATCTATTCTATCTGCATGTAAGTACTTGTAAAATTAATAATAAATTTCATTCAACGCTGTTAGGTCTGTTGCTTCTGCTGCTCGAACTGATTATTATGAAAATATTTATGTCAGATACTGTGTTTTATGCTTAAAATGCGGCAAAAAAACAAAAAGACTTGGCATTGCGCAGACTCCTGTTGGCACAGTCTCTACGTGAGCTAACGAAGCGTACTTAACTGAAGTCAAGTGCACAGTAGAAGTCTACACTACACTACACTACAATACATAAAAATCAGCAACATCGCATTGGTTCAAGTGGAAAGGTTAGTGTAAAATTTGAATTTAAAATGCGTTATGTGCAGCTTTAATGGCGACGACCGCAATTTTAGGCCACATGAACAGTGAATTTGCTTATATAAATTAAGTGTCCTGCATTATATTGTCTTAGTTGTTGGCAATGCTGAAATAAATTAACTGTTGTACATGCATATACAGCAGCTCAATGAAATATTTCAAAGATACAATTCCGCTTGACCGACGACTCTCAATTTGTGTAAACTTTTTTATGTAAACTTTGATGCCTTGTGAAGTGTGAATATACAAACATTTATGTGAATACCATTTTTATACACTGTACAACTAAGGAAAAGGGTGTTTTATGTTTGTGCAAATGTATGTAACAGGCAGAAGAAGGCGTGGCATTATGAAGGACATACATTCTTAATCAGCATCGGAAGACAAGTCGATATAGACATGTCGGTCCGTCTTTCTCGGATACTATATAAGATAGAAACTTTATATTTTCGAATGAGATTATGAAAGATAGAAACTTTAAATTTGGACATTTAAACTCTCGTTTTCCCTCTTCTTTGTTGGTTTTGTTGTATATTACGTAAATCCTAATAAAATATATCGCAAAGGTTAAAATCGGGAAGCTGTAAAGGGTTGTCCCTATGCAAAGTTATATATTTTTTTTTTGTTTGTTTATTTATGTTCTTCATTTGTCTAAAAATGCTAAATATTTCGAATCGTACGCCAATATTCCATATAGACCCACATTAGGCCTCTTGAAAAGGTATACCTATAGGCTATAGCCCCATGCAATATTGTTCTGTCTATTATATCCTTCACATAGAGTGTGAAACGGTAATATCAGTTTGTCTGAAAATTTGTATCGCATTTAAGAATGCATCGTAGACCCCATTAAGTATATATATTCTTGATCAGCTCGACGAGGCAAGTCGATCTAGCTATATCCGTCTGTCTGTCTAGATGTTGTTGCGCATTTTTTTGGCACCAATTTTTAAGATATACGGTTATAACTCAGCACATAGACTTTCTTTTCTTGCATTTTACTTAATGGAGTATCAAACAAATCACCCCTTTCGACTGTTTGCATGAACAATTTTATTTAATGTTGTCACCTTAAAATTTATTGGTTGTGATCACACATTATTTGACGTAGCCCCATAAACCACCTGCCCACTTTTTCTTTTTTGTATGGAGAACTTGTAGGAGAAGTCCCCATAGAAAATTATTGTCCAATTTTGAATTTTTGTATGAAAACTCAACGTTTAGGTTGTTCGATTTTATAAATATATATTTTTTTTACATCTGCTATGTTCACAGCTTGAAACTTCATGTGGATGGTATTAAAACTTCGGTACCACCGAAGTTAACATTTTTTCTTGTTTTTACTTAATATCTTTTTAACTGCCCACCGTCAAATGCTTTAAAATTTAATGATTTCGAACCGTTTTTTAAAGTCTAGGCAATAAATTTCACGCAGGCTGCGATTACAATGCAAAACATATGGCTTGGTGTTCGAGACTTATTACAACTAGAGGAAGAGAGCTCTATAATATTCTACAACAAAACAACATGAAATTCGCTTCTATGGGTGAGCACACCTATTGGCATTCAGACGTACTTAAATCACCAGATTTCATTGACTTTTGTATTACTAAAGAAATTGCTAGAAACCAAGTAGGGATGGAATCAATGCTTGATTTATCCTCAGACCATTCGCCTATACTTATAAAGCTATTTGGTTCAATATACAAGAGCGAGAAATATCCAACACGCAAAGAACAGAAATTGGGGAGTATTCAGAGGTATTATTGAAGATACTCTAGTCTTGAACGTTCCATTAAAAAAACAGTGAGGAAATAGAAAATGCAGTCTCCATCTTTAACCGAACGATTCAGCACGCAGCCTGGGTGGCCACACCTTCTACTTCAACAATATTGCGGCCAAATCTTAGTGCACCACTGAAGGAACTTATTTCCGCAAAACGAAAACTAAGAGAAAAATGGAAATTCACACGACACCCTGAAGACAAAAAGTGTCTGAACCGACATAGAGAGAAGTGAAGGAGTTGCTCGAAAAAAATAAACATGTTGACTCCACTCAGAGATTTCAAGGACTAACAGCGACAAAAGCAACAGATTATTCACTCTGGAAAGATACTCGACTCGTTACCCATTTAAGATGGCTAACGGATAGCCGGCAAAAACGGACAAGGGCAAGGTTTCTACGTTTGTAAAGTCTTCAAACCACTCTAAAGGAATGCAACACATGAAGTATACGACAACCTCTCGCAGTTCTTAAATCCCCCTGGACAATTTCACGATTCACTGAATCGCAAGTATAAATACTTGTCATAAACTTACAGCAAATAAATCTCCAGGCTTTGATCTAATTACTGCAAAGGTACTTCAGGAGCTACCGCTAATTTGATTCCAGTACATGATCCATTCTCAGTGGAAGGTGTCTGTTATCACTGTTATCCCTAAGCCAGGCAAATCGCTGGAAGAACCTCCTACAGGCCTATTAGTATTCTACCTGTAATAACCAAGGTTTTTGAATCGTAACTATTGACTAAATTGAAACCAATTATCAGTCGAAAAAAACTGATTCCCGACCATCAGTTCGGATTCAGAGAAAAACACGCCACAACTGAACAAAGTCATCGAGTTTTTCGGACTATACGAACCTCGATGGAAAATCGAGAATATTGAACAACGGCATTTTTAGACATCACACAAGCTTTCGACAAGGTCTGGCACGACGAGCTTCTTTATAAACTTTAGAAGTGGCTCCCATTCCCGTACTATGAATTATTAAAATCGTATATATGCGACCTCCACTTTGTTGTAAAATTCAACGCAGAATTTTCAAAGTTGCAGGCAATCCACTCGAACGTTCCACAAGGAAGTGTCCTTGCTACCTTATTGTATACACTCTATACGGTGGATCTACGTACCCCACATATACCTCCATTGCAATATTTGCTGACGATACAGTCATTATGTCGACACACTCCAATCCAATGATGGCATCAATGCAACTGCAAAAAAGGACTAGACAAAGTTTCTTCGTGGCTTCAAAAGTGGAGACTAAATGTTAAATCTAATATAACATTTACGCTTTGTCGAATAATATGCAATTACCACCAGAGCAAAGTGCCAAATATTTAGGTCTACACCTGGATAGATGCTTAACTTGGCAGAAGCATTTATTCTCCTAGCGTAAACAACTTGGACTGAAGTTAACAAAGCTATACTGGTTACTGGGAAATAACTCTCACAAAGTTTTGATTTATTCAACAATTCTGAAACCAGTTTGGACATTCGAAATACAACTTTGGGGCTCTGCATCGCAGTCAAATGTTTCTATTATTCAGCGATTTCAAAACAAAGTGTTGCGCCTTATCACAAGTGCACTGCTGTATGTCTCAAACGATAGACTACACCACGATTTAACTACTGTGAATCAAGCAATACAGCGTCACAACCAAAGGTACATCAAACGTTTGGAGAACCATCCGAACTGTCTAGCGAAAGCTCTAAAAGACCCATCACAAGGAACCCAGAGACTGACTAGGTTCAGGCAAACTACACTTGCAGTTACAATATAAAAAAAATAATACAACAACATACTTAATTTATTTATCTTGTAAAGAGGTGCTGTATTGGTAGCTTCCTCTCAAAGATTCTTATTGTGTTAATGTTTTAAATTAATTATATATACAATTTTTTAAATATCGGAGTGATAGATGCAAATAAAATGGAGAAAAAAATATATATGTATATATCTTTGGTTCATATAAGGAACCTTAAACAGGGAACAGGGTCTATAGAAGTCGAGCACACTCGACGGCATCGTTTTTGTGGTTTTTTAATGAATTGTAAATCAAAATTAAAAAGAAAAGAACAGTTTTTACGTTTATTCAATTTTCTTTTAAGTTTTTGAAAGTGAAAGGTCAAATTAAGTACACATTTTGCTTCTCACTTTTACTAAAAGCTTCACTCGGTAAGGCCAGGTCAGACGCTTTTATATTTACGTTTCAGATTGCTAGAATATTCGCGCTACCTCGAGTGACCATGAAAAAATCTAGATTTCCGAGTCATTTTGTTAACAGTGTTGTGAATTGTTGCCAAAAGTGGTAATCAGTAATGTTTTTAAACACGCAAAGCAAAAATTATCCGTTTTACTTGTTTCTCTGGTCGCAGCAACCATATCCAACACCAAATGCTTCCTGCACGACTTTTTCGTATTTTCTTTTTACCGTTTTGTTTTTTACTTGAATTTTTTTAGGTGCTGCATAAATTGCTGATATAACACAAATTATCTCGTCAGTATTCATTTTAGAGTACAGTGTTGTAAATACCATGCTGCTGCAATTGGCTTACACTAAAAAATGCATATGTCAAATTTCGTGCGCACTCGTTTGACCACAAAGTAACATTTTTGTGTGATATTTTGACAGTTGCACGAAACACAAGTCAGATAACATGACACGGAAATATTAGACCTTCTGACTAGGTCATATTACTAAATTTAAAGTAGACTTTTTCGAAAAACTCAATACTAAATGTTTATTAGAGATAGAGACGACTTTAAATTGTTTATTAGTAAGGCTGATAGTGTACATACTTAAGAGGGCTGCTATTTATATTTCGGGAACTGGCAACACTAATGTTAAAAGCTAAAATCTGGCAACGCCATAATAAAGTTTGACATTTTTTGGCATAAACGTACTCACGCTTTTTTTTTTTTTTTTTTGTTTACAGTGAGTTAAGAAAATCAATTTGCCAAAAAAATGGAAATGTCAAGAGAAGGTTTTCGTTGGATTATTTTTTACAAACTTCGACGTGGATTATTTCAACAAGAATGTGTCAATGAACTCAGTTCTTTGTATGACGATAAAGCACCAACAAAAACCACAGTATATCGCTGGTATAGTGAATTCAATCGTGGTCGTAGTTCGATCGCCGACGAATTCCGTGAAGGTCGTCCAAAATCGGTTGTTGTACCCAAAAAGATCGATGCAGTGCGTGAACTGATAATGCAAGATCGTCATGTGACACATCGTGAGATAGAGGTACCCTTGCACATTAGTTCCACTTCAAAACATTTGATTTTGCATGAACACTATTCCGCTTAAGCAACGTAGGACGTCAATTCTGAGTGGTACACGACCATTTGTTTGCCGGAAGTCTTCGGAGAAATTCGTAAAACCAACCGCCAAAGACGAATCATTCTCCATCATGACAATGCGAGCTCTCAAAACATCAAATTAATGACTCATCCTCCATACAGTCCTGATTTGGCACCCAATGACTTCTTCTTGTTCCCAAGTATCAAAGGTAAACTGCGTGGTCAACGATTTACGAGCGCCGAAGAAGCAGTTGAAGCTTTCAAAAACCATGTTTTGGAGGTGTCTCAAGAGGAATGGAAAAACTGCTATGACAAATGGTTTGATCATCAATGCAAAAGTGTATTGATCATCAAGGGGAATATTTTGACAAACAATAAACCCATTTTCATTTCAAAATGTTTGTTATTATTTGCTATTCCCGAAATATAAATGGTACCCCTCGAAAATGTATATTAAATTTTCAGCAAAGTACTTAAAAGAGTCTAAACCTCCAAAAAGAATAAATATTCATGTTCTGCTGGATGTTAATAGTCCATGTAGCCATGTCCGTCTATCTTTGTATCACTAGTGCTAATATTCCTTTACATTTTAGATGAAGCTCCATACAAACCTCCAGCACAATTATAGTTTTTATTAAAACACTTGTTTATTACTGCTAATATGAATTTGAGATGAAGTGTGGAAGCTACATATAGATGTTCACTGCTCATTTGGCTAGATTCGCGTGATTAGATTTGGTTAGATTGCTATGTCTGTTGTATTTTTTCTTTAATTAGAGAAGTTGTCAGATGACACTACTATTAAAACACTATTGACAATTTTCGAAGTAATTGTGTTACTAGCCACGGGATAAGGCAACAACAATACATAGAGTGAGAAATAGAGGCGTACTTGCAAGAGTGTAACAAATAAAGCATGCTTGGAGATTAAATTCGACTATCCTTCGATTCATATAAATGGGATTGTTTGCAGAAGTCCACATTAGTGGAGAAAACTCATTTATTGGCTTTCACTTGGGAACGGTTGCTTTGATAACGACCCGCGTAAATGATTTAAACACCGTGATTTGCAGATATGCACTTGGAATGTCCGAACCTTCTATAGGGAAAGTGCAACTATCCAGATACAAATGAATCACTAAAACTATGGAGAAGTCACTTCTGAAATCTACTCGGAGGCGGTTGTGCGAACAATGCCGACGATAGAGAAGCATATCTTAAACTATTAAATAATGATGGTTTTCTTGCAGCGCCATTGGAACTAACAAGGCGTTGTCGGAGATTGAAAAACACTGAAGTCTCATGGATCGAGTGGTGAACAATGACAAGGCGAAGTAAACCATCGTCGCGTCTTGAGTGGTCTGAATGAATGGAGAGTTTTAATTTCAGTGTTGTAGAAAACCTTATCTACCTTGGAACAGAGATAACAACAACAACAACGTCAGCCTGGTGATCAGGGGAAAAATCTCGCTTACTAAACGATGACACTTTGCGCTTAGCAAAGCAAATTCGATGTTAAGCCCCCACTTGAAGTACGAAGGTAAAAATTTATAAGAGGCTGATAATCCTGGTCCTGTTGTTTAGCGCAGAAGCGTAGAGCCTCACAACAACGTATACAATGTCTTTAGGAGTGTTCGAGAGAAAGATACTTTGTAAGATTTTTGGACAATTTAGTCGGCTACGTGTTTCGGGTCCGTATTAACCACGAGTTGTATGAGATTATGATCAGGTTCATACATAGTCCAGCGCATACAATAACTTATAACTTAAAACACAATATTTACTATAAAAAGTAACTAGAGGAGATCAGCTTGTCGTTGAAGAGGGTAACGCCGATGACTGTTGGTCCCAACAGTATATACGTTTATATATATTTATACAAGGCTAATCCAAAACGCTCTCTTGGGTGAACTTAACTACTACAAAAATAAGTATTTTATGCACTGAACAAAAATGCTGTTGGTGGAATGGTTTATACATGCATGAAACACTGGCAGAACAGCAAAAAAGGAGTTTGTGCTTTTACCTAGACAAACTTTTCTTGATGAATGTTAACGTTCTAATTTCTAATACGGGATCATAAATTCTGTCTGACCCATAATTTTGTAGTTTTTGTTAGAACGAAACACCTTAAAATATGAAAAATTACGAATTGCTGTGATCTTAAATATTTCTGGGGATAAGTGTTCTGACTCCGGATTGGATACACCGGAAGATTATTACCAGATATATGAGACCCTGTGAAAGTGCCTTTACGCATGGTCTTTTATCTATTTTCACAACAATTTATTGGTGTTGTAAGAAAAGTCCGCGCTGAGATGCTCTCGCTGTGGTATTTGAACTAGAAGCTGCTTTGCTCTATTTACTTTTCCGTGCGAGTGCTGCGCATTAAGGCGCTCTGAGTCCTTTAGACTGTCTACGGCAGAAGCGGCACTTAAATGCTGTTGCGATTCTCAGGCATTCAGTCAGATGGGATGGGCAGGCAGGAAGACGGCGCTGCAGTATTTCGCGGTCGTATTAGCGTCATCATAAAATAAAGTTAATGACAGCAACAAGGTCGTAAAATCAAAATTCTGCCTTAAACCGCAATATGGTGAAGCTTATGGTGGAGGTGGTAAGCTTATTATGGAGCACGAAATATTCTGAAGGGCACAGCGAACTGCGAAGTCATAGATTTGCACACAGTAAACAAACTTTCAGACATTTAGCCTCCTTTTGTTAGTTAAGTTTAGTATCTCAGTCTTTGTATATGTATATTTGTTTAACTGTCTGCTTGAGTAACTGTTTGTGATGAGGTTCAAGTAACTGACAGACTGCACTGAGAACTAAATCAGTGGTGTGCCGCTTATATCTCAAACTGACAAAGTTTACTTAGGTATATATAAGTATAGATGTGTATAAGAAACATTGAAAATGCATACGTATAGATGGTATAATACATACATATGTAAACATTCAGTGTTATCGAATACTTAATCTATTTTAATGGCAAGCAAACGATTTGGGTTATTTAAATAAATTTCACATTGAATGTGTTGTAAATTTCTTTGAACATCTTACTACAACATTTTGCCAGGACATCGTCAGACATTTATAGGTGCTTTTAAGGCATCGTGTCTGACTGTCTGTCTGTGTGTCTGTCTGTGCAAATGTCTGCTGCCTTTATTTAAACGCTTGTCTATATGCTTGTTTGTGTTTCGGTAAGGCGTGCAACATTTTAAATATTCATTTGAATATTCTATTGCAACCCATGTTGCGGCCGAAGTAGGTCAGGGCTGCCTTCTAGGGAAATCAAACAGCTTTGGGTTTGGCTGATGAGATTGCCAGCTTCTGGTCTGTCGTACGGTGTCGATTTCCAAAGTGAGAAATGACATTTGAAATTAATTTAAATCACCAAGAATTTATCCAACTGACATGAATTTTATGTAAAATTGAAAAGGGATCAAAGTTGATTTGTTTTCAGAAGCGATTCGATGTTGTCCTGACAGCACTGACATATAAATATGTTACATAAATTGCGGCGGATTACGATTTCTTTGTTTAAGTAGATAGTCTATAAATATATACACATATGCTTGGTTTAATTCAATCTACACTTTTATCAAGACACCAAATTTTTAAGATTTATAAAAGAAAAGGAGAAACTGACTGTAGTAAATCACAGCAGCCGTTCAATGATTCCTTGTGCTAGATTCTGCTTAGTTACTTAACAACATAAATAGTATGTACACTCAAGAAAAGTTTTGCGAAAAAAAAATGTATATTACTTTCAAAGGCGTGAAAAATCGAGGGAACTATATGTCCCAATGATTGTCATCGGTAATATGAATGTGGCTAAAGGTGTGGTTATGTTGGCGTGGATGGATGGTATTGAAAAGCCAGATTGAGTGGTCGTATAGGTGATCGATTTTCGGCTATTGGAGCGAGGAATGTTGCCTAGTTGCGGGCAACATTCCTAGCTCAAAAAAACTTTGAAAACATTGTAGTAAGAAAAGGGCAGAGAAAAAATTAAGTTTATTTCGACTTGGAAAATTAGGTACTTTCTGACAGTCACATTCATTACCTATTGAAAGACACTTCGTTAAGGAAAAGCAGTTCAATAGTTTTTCCAGGAAAAATTCGAAAGGAAAAGGTTACCGGTCTACCAATGGACACTACAAACCTGTCACTTTTCACTTCTTTTTTTTTTTTTTTTTGTTATGTATTTTGTCCCACAACACTCAAAAAAAACAATAAAATCAATGGAAAACGTTAACTTCAGTTGAACCGAAGCTCTAATACCATTCACACGAAATTATAAATCGTATCGTAAAACATAAAAGTGGTGGTTTAAATAGGGGCTACCACAAAAAGTGGGCGGTACGCCCGCTGGTAGATGTGTAAGAAGCGATGTAGTAAATGTGTAAGATGACGCCTTATCGAATTCCAAGTTGATATTGACGCTTTCCATAAAAATGCATATAAGTGAGCTGTGGGTTTATATGGAACTACCTCAAAATGTGGGTGAGGCACGCAAATTTTTATATGTATATGAAGGGATTGTCCACTAAAATCCACCAAATCAAATTTCAAGCTAATATTGATTTAAATGAAAAATTTTTTCATAAAAAACACAAAACTGCACGGTGGGTATGTATGGGGGTTAACTTAAAAAGCGGACGGACCACGTAAATTAGTCTGTATGTTAAGCGGCGGTCTATAAAAAGTCACCATATCGCATTTCAACCGAATATTGATTTTAATAAAGATGTTTTTCTTAAAAAAACACAAAAGTGGGCAGTATATTTGTATGGCGGCTACCCCGAAAAGTGGGCGGGCCACAATCATTAGTCTATTTATGTTAAGCAGCTGACCATAAAAAGGCACCATTTTGCATTTCAACCTAATATTGACTTTAATAAAGAAGTTTTTGTACAAAAAGTCAAAAGTTGGCCGTAGGTTTGTATGGGGCCTACCCCAAATAGTATGCGGGTCCCATCCTTCAATGCATATGTCAAATATCCATCCACTAAAATGGGAACCCATGTCAATTATTAAGTTGATATTGACTACAAAAAAAAAGTTTTTCATACAAAAAGTCAAAAGTTGGCAATAGGTTTGTATGTGGGCTACTCCAAAAAGTAGGCGTGGCGGGTCATATTTGATACTCTAATAAACTGGAATAAAAATAATCGTATGTGCTGAATTTCAACTGGATAGCATAAAATTTTGACCCCCAAAAAATGCGCAACAACATACAGACAGACGGACAATCAGACGGACAGACAGACAGACGGATATACAGACAGACGGACATACAGACGGACATGGCGAGATCAACTCGTTTCGTCGAGCTAATCAAGAATATATATACTTTATGGGGTCTACGATTGCTCCTTTAATGCGTTAGAATCTTTCAGACAATCCGATAATACCATTTAACACTATGTGTGAATGGTTTAAACAAATTTTAAATTCACTTAAAAGAAAAAAACAAAAATAGGAAACGTCAAATTATACCCAGTTTCTTATGCTTTCCATATAAACCGGATTTTTACGAAGAACACAATATATTGATGAAGATATTGATGAATATAAATCTATTCAGTGGAGGTGTCAAATATGGGGTGTGTCACGCCCACTTTTAGGGGAAGGCTCCAACAAACTTACATCCCACGTTTGGGTCGTTAGATATTACAAATATTTAGTTACGCCTGCTAAGTTCACAGCTTGAGACTGCATGTGAACGGTATTTACATTTCGATACCACAAAGTTAAAGTTTTTTCTTGTTCTTTGCCCATTTTGTTAGATTTCGATCAATTTAACGCCCAGTTCAGTACTGAATGCAGAGAATCGTCGATTGCTTGACTTATGTAAAGGAAAAATCTTAAACTACGGTTTACGTCACTTAGTTTTTATCTCGTCAAAATGTTTTTTTATTTGATATAATATATATATATATACATATACGTCATTGATGTCATTTACCGCATTTCCTTGAGGCAGTTTTAAAAAAACAAACGCCACGATTTCATGCATGCGTGGCAACTTACAGAGCGGCAGAAGCTTAAAGAAGGACCTGGTACCGTCGCGGTTAAATGAACGAGTAAACGAATTAAATGGGTCGCTTGTGACAAAGAGTGGCAGACCTCAAGTAAAAGAGTGGCAAGGACACTCATCTGAGCCATCTCGTTTATTTGTATAACAATTGCCCGTAATCAAGTAATGTGCATTGTGTAGTAAATAAAGCCGTATTCGTATTCGTATTCCGCCTTGGATGTCAAATGTGTCATGTTTATTCCAGCCGAACAATCTGTGAACAAGCGCAAAAGTTTGTGGAACGGGCAGCAGAATCAACATCAGCAAAACAGTTGAAAAGTAAGCAACGCCAGTAGCAGATACTTGTATGCGCAGGAAGAGTACGAGTATCTTTTGCGTAATTACTTGCTGTAAGTAGAGAAGTGTATATAGTTTTGTACGTGTGTATCTGTGTGTATACTATATTTACTGCGTGTGTGTGTGTCTTTGACACATTATTCAATTGAAACGTCCAATTACTGATAAGCATTTTAAGGTATTTTTAACTTAATTCAAATATAATGTAAATCTGTTATGTTATAAGCTGGTTTCTCTAGAAAACACATTTAATTTGTGTGACAGAATGAGTTTAAATTAAACAATAACTGTATTGTCGCAAAATTTTAGAAGCTGCAGTCATTCGAAGAATGAAGCATGGATACTCCAATAAAATTCCGAAACAGACTTTGTGTCAAACAAAATGTAAAACATCTTCAAAATAAAAATTGACTAAATGTCAATTTTTATTTACATACATACTTTTTTAACAAACCAAAAATTCAAGCTTAGTATGAATTAGGAATACATGTATGGGAAAATATAGATATTTTATTGCAGGCATCGTGGAGCCCAGAAAGGATGAACATTATTGATGAGCCATGTCCGTCTGTCTGTCTGTCTGTCTGTCTGGATGTTGTTGCGCATTTTTTTATGGTATCCAGTTGAAAATTTGCACATACACTTCTTTTTACTGCAGTTTAATAGAGTATCAAGACTTACCTTCCACGTACACATTTTGCACTAGCCCTCATACAAACCCACAGCCCACTTTTGACTTTTTGTATGAAATATTTATTTTAATGAAGTCAATATCAATGTAATAATTGATATGATAGCTTTTAGTGGATTGACGCTTCACATATACATTAATGAGTGGAACGCGTCCACTTTTTGCAGTAGCCCTCATACAAACCTACTGCCCACTTTTTATTTTTTATAAAAGAAAATTCTTTATTAAAGTCAATATTCGGTTGAAATGCACTGTAGTGTCTTTCTATGGTCAGCCGCATACCCTACATAGACTTATAGGCGTGGCCCACTCACTTTTTGCGGCAGCCTTCATACAAACCCACCGTGCAATTTTGTGTTTTTTATGAAAAAAATCCATTATTTAAGATAATATTAGGTTGAAATTTGATTTGGTGGATTTTAGTGGACAGCCGCTTCGTATACATATACAAAGGCGCGTGTCCCGCCCACTTTTTCAGGTAGTCCCATACGAACCCACAGCTCACTTTTAAACATTTGTATGAAAAACGTCAATATCAACTTGAAATTCGATATGGTGACATCTTATAGATGGTGGCTTCATATATATCTACTAGGGAGCGTGTACCACGTACTTTTTGGGGTGGCCTTTATTTAATACCAAACAATCAAGCAAGCAATTCTACACAAGGTGGATTTTTTTTTGGTGGTACATTTTTCTTCTTTCGAAAGCAGCTAATTTCATGCTAAGCGTTTCATATGTTTTAATAACAGCAGTTTTTTAGTTAGGTTGTAAAAGTATATTGGAACAAAGAGAAAATATTAAATTGAATAACATACGAATTGTTAAAAAAAGTTTATGGTTATGATTGTGAGTCGTACTCAAGTTTACACGTGGTTTACACGATGTAAAGACGGTCGTAATGATTTAAATGATGTACCTAGACCTGGACGACCCGTAGAGAAAGTAAGTGAAATAATCTCTATCGATTCCAATTTCGTTGTTAGAATGCTGGCATAAGAATCATATTCATCTTACTGTACAATCTACAAAATATTAACTTAAGATTTGGGTAAAAGAAAGGTGAATGCACATTTTGTTCCACATCAGTTAAATGATGATCAAAAAATCGCTCGTGTTTAAAGAAAACTACTGAGTTGTCTCATCGACCACCCTCCGCATTAAACTGATCTATCACCGTGCGATTATTTTATCTTCCCAAAAATTAAAACTGCAATGAAAGGAGCTTTTTACGATTTCCAGCCATACAATCAGCCGTGACACAGGTGCTAAAGAACATCCCACAAAGCGAGTTTAAAATGTCTATGAATACATTGGTTGAGCGTTCCAAACGTTGTATTGAGTTAAATTGAACGTTTGAAAGATAGTATAAACCATGATTGTTTTATTTTATAACTAAAAAGTTCGATTATTTTTAGATCACACCGTGTACATCCAATCAAAAATCAGTACAAAGCGAAATTTGAACCACTGTGCGTCGCTCATGTGACGACTTCAGACACTATACGGTAGGTTAAGACTGTATTCTACAGCAATATTTTTAACCTCTGGCAGTGCCGTTGTTTTTTTTTTTAATTATATGCAATATTTTCTATTCATGCTGTCAGAGAAAATATTGTAATAATACACAAAAATTTATGAATGAATAAATAAAATGAAATAAAAAAAATATGAAATTAATTTTATTTAATAAATAAATTGAATAAAACAACAACTTACCAAGCGGAAAAGAGATAATATAGAATTGTAGCCTGTGAGAGAAAGAGAGCAGATACATTCTGCAGTCACATTATTTGTTCTATTTTTCACCATTCTTTATTATTTTCACTTAAACATACGCTTCGCCCGAACTCAAATTGAAATTTGATTTAAATGCATTTTATATTTGCAATAATTATTTGAGAATAGATTTTAACTAAATTTTAACACATTTTTTTTATAAATTTTCACACTCATTAATTAGAAATTAGCACATTAATTGATTAACGCACTTGATTCACTTCTCTTTTCAATTTCCCACTCTCCCTCCTCCCACTCAACCGATAAACGATTTAACCTTGCGCGACACGCACTTTACATTTATCACTGACCGCCACTCAACTAACTGAATTCTGCTAAAAAGTGCACTTTATATCTATAAAAGAAACTAATTAATAAATAAGGCAGAAGAGCGGCGATTTAGAGAGATAGAGAGAGAGAGAGCAGAGCGCCAAAAAAGATCAAAAGTAACAAAAACATGAAAAAACAAAACAAAAGCAATAAATGTGCAAATGCAAAAAGTGAGCAAAGCAACTGAATTAACAGTAAATTAAAACCAAGTGACGAAAACGCAGTGAGTGAATTTATTTTCGTCATGTTGACAACGCGGCAGTGTAGCCTAACTTCTCCCGTTTGCCGGGACCGAGACCGGTTCGAGGTCAGTACGTTGAGAACTGTCGACGCGACAACAATTTGCGTGAACAATGTCAATCCAGTCTCCCCTAAGTGCAAAATACGCGGCGTCATCCATTATCTCGTTTGGAAGGGAAAACCTCCGCTTGAGATTTATAATGAGCTGAAAACTTCATATGGTGATAAAGCTATGCATCGTACGAGTGTGTACATGTGGTGTCGCGAGTTTAAAAACGGTCGTACGTCTGTGCATGATGATCAGAGGAGCGGAAGATCTTCAATTGTGACCGACGAAATTGTGGAAAAAATCGAAAATGCGCAAAGGTGTAGACTAGACGAAACAATCACAGAAACCCTCGGTTAGCGGAAACTGTCCGCGAGGTGGGTCCCAAATGGTTGGCGGGAAACTACTTCGAGGAAGGCATCAAAAAATTGATACCCGCTTCACCACCTACATAGAGAGGAATGGTGACTATGTCGAAAAATAGCTTACATTATGTACTAAAGTATCACGTAATTTTTTTGTTTATATAAAAAAATGTAAAACCTAAAAAAATTCAGTACACTTAGTTTCTGGATATGCCTCGTATGTGTATTAAAAAAAGTTACTAGCAGGATGAACGATTAATTACACATTTCAATCAATTATAACAATGCAATTAAGAAATATAAATCTTTCTGCACAAAACTAATATACTACATACTATTATGTTCGTTGCAAGTAGACTTTCGTCACTCGGTTTTTACCTTATACTTACACAATTCACACATAGCGTGAAATGGTACTATCATTTTGTCAGAAACTTTATAACGCATTAAAAGAGCCATCGTAAGCCCCATAGAGTACATATATATATTATTGATCAGTTCGACAAAACGAGTCGATCTAGCTAGTATGTCCGGTTGTGTCTCTGTTCGCTTGGATTTTGTTGCGCACTTTTGGGCTCAAAATTTTTAAGATAGTCAATTGTAAGTCGGCACATGGACGTGTTTTCATTGTAGTTTAAAAGAGTATCAAAATTTATATGCCACGCCAACCTCTTAGGGTAGGCCCCATACAAACCACCCATCCATTTTAAATTTTTTGTATGCATTTTTTTTTTTGTATTACTGTCAATATCACCTTAAATATTGACATGGTGGCTTCTTATGGAACGATGCCTCACATAAACGGAATAAATTCGCAGTGCACATACGACCTAAGAACACTAGAATTAAACTTGATCTGCTAATTTAATTTTGATGTAGTGATTTACTTGGGTTTGTGCGAATGAAGATGTATGAACCACTTATGCATGTATCACTAGTCAATTAAACGATAAACACCATTAGCGACACCAACGCATTGTGACCGCAGAATCTTCATTAGTAAACTGCGGTGCGCATTGTAGTGCGATTGGCAGAAATTGGCGCTGCGGAATATTGCTGATTGAATAAAGGATTCAAGAGTTCAAGAGTTGAGCGCTTGAATGCTGGTATGTGTAAGTGCTTTGTGAGTCATAAAAAAAAAAGCTAAAGAAACCGCAAAATTAAAGTATATAAATTGATGTACAATATCGACTCACTCAAAGGGAAGTCAAGATGACTCAGCCAATTTAAAATCCTTTGTGTCATTACACTGCACTTCCGTCACACAGCGTTCATTTCATCGTTTGCCGATTCGTCACATACACGGCAATCAAAATGTCTGGAAAACTTCCAACATCTTTCAGAATACCAGCATTAATCCTCTATTGGCAATCAAGCTTTAAACTTTCACTTCTTCCTTTTTTTGTAGTTATATGAACTCAACCGCCAACGCCACTTTACTCAAAGTGTGTTACTTCAAGGAGTCACAAGCATCATTTGATCGGAGAGAACGACACAATGCAGCGGAAATTCTTCAAAGTGACAAGGAAACTACGACAAGCTGCAACGGAAACAAAAACAAACTAAAAAAAAAAAAATACTAAATTGCAGACTGCTTTGACTATTGTTATCGACAACCATTTGCAAAGTTGTCTATTTGTATCTCAAAACCGATTGCGGCATTATGATGCTGATTCCGATTCCAATTCGGATGCGCGCATAGCCTGAAGGCATTCAACAAATGATTTGACGTAATAAAAACTGCAGAATCAGCAGCAATGAAAGCTTGCCAGAGAATTATTTCTTTTAATTCCATATGATTTTGTTGCAGACTCTCGCACACATTATCGCCTTGTTTGTAATACTATTATCCTAAGATTCCTATTATCTTTCTGTGAATTCAGTACGCTAGTTACTCAATTTAAAGATATCGTTCTTGAAATCGTTAAAGGTATTCTTTGGGATCATGATTAGGAGTATGCCCTACACAAACATACCGCTCACTATAAGATTTCTGTATCGAAAACTGTTTATGACTGTCCACATCTTAGCAATTGAAATACAAAATCGATGTTTCAGATAAACGGACGCGTTGAACTTGGATAAAGGGACGCTCGTTTTAAAGTTTTCTATTTAAATGTTCGTTATAGAGGACAGTCACCTCCATTGCTATATCCATTGATGACCCGGTATGTAGTGATTTTATAAATAGGAACATGTGTAACAACATAAAAAACATCAAAAATCGAATGTAAACAGCCAGCAAAATTGAAACATAAGAAGTCTCGACACTAAATATAAGATCGAAAGACTAGTTCTGATTCACACAGACAGACAGACGAACAGACGGACAGGCAGGGAGACAGACAGACAGACAGGCTGACAGACATACAGTCATACAGATAGACATATGGACACGGCTTGATGGACTCGTCTTGTCGAGCTGATCAAGAATATATAGAAGATATGATCTAAAAATAACCGAACTTTTAATTTAAATCATAGAACACGTAGCGCCATCTATTAAATGTTGGCAGTGTTAGAATGCTAAATTTTTCTTCTTTAGAACGTAGTTAAGTTCATGCTAATCGTTTGACAGGTTAAAAAATGACACATGTTTCAATAACACCTGCTTTTGTAATTATGGGGAACACCAGAAGAAACAAAAACACTTTTAGACAAACAATTGTTAAATAAAACTTTTTGTGTTCTACCGGATAAGTATGACTCAATCAAAGTAAAAACAAACGGATTAAACCCTGTGATCCTGAAACTAAGCGAAAATCTGTAGAATGGAAGTCAAAAGAGGAGCCAAAACCAACAACTACAAAATTGCTTTTTCAGATGTCAAGAATCAAGACAATGTTGATAACTTTCTATGATTCCAAGGTTATTGTTCACAATCAATTTGTTCCTTAAGGTCAAACTGTCAATGGATAATATTATTTACAAAATTTACATTGTTTGTGGTCGAGAGTTCTACGTGTTAGGCCCGAATATTCTAGAGGAAAGCTGCTGTTTTTATTGCATGATATTGCACCACCTCATCAGACCAAAAAAGTCAATGAATTTTTGATGAATAAACAGATTTGTCTCATCGACCATCCTCCATATTCGCTTGATCTATCACCGTGCGATTATTTTCTATTCCCAAAAATGAAAACTGCAATGAAAGTAACTTTTTACTGTGACATTCCAGTCATTTCAACCATACACAGGTGCTAAAGAACTTCCCAAAAAGCGAGTTTAAAAAGTCTACGGATTAACTGTCTGATCCCCAAGAGTCCCTGGATAAAATCGAAAATGCAAAGATGCAAATCGAACAACTTAAACCTAAGAATGACAAATTAGAGCAAAAGAATAAGAATCGCCAAGGTAAATTTATGCTACTCACACACGCTTTAGACGAACTTAAGTTGGAGTCGAAGAGTGCGGCCGTAGAAGTAGATAATAGTATGGTCAATATTAGCGAAGACGAGGACAATGGTGGCGCTTCAAGTTTTACCGATTGTGCTATTTCTACGATGTTGATATAATGGGTTTTTGTTGAAAAACTAAATTGTTGGCAATTAACAAAAATAATTTTATATAAATCCAACTATTTTATACAATTCAAATGTCGCTTTTAGTAGAATCTAAAGAAATAAAAAAGTTTAAAAAATAATTACATTTTTAACTACATATTTCTTTATGGCAGAACTTATGCATATTTAAAAATGCAATATCAAGTTTATTTACTTATATGGCACTACAACCGTATATCGGGCCAGTGCCAAGTTTGTTGAGGTCATCCCAAATCGGGTCATTCCAACGTAAGCTCGGTCGTCCTCTCTGATGCTGCGTACCAATTAACTTTAAACATTTAGTGCTGGAGCTTCGCAGTTCATCTAGATAAAATGACCACCCAGTAAAAACGCTGGAATCTTATGCGCTGCACTATGCTAGCCTTAAGATTCAGCTGGTAGCCGCTCGCTAACTTCGAAAGTTCTAAAAATCTTACGAAGGATCTTTCTCTCAAACTTTTTTGATTAGCCTAGCATTAATAAAAGTCTTCATACCCATTTTCAGACCGATGTTTCAAATATTTATAAACTTTGTACAGCTTAAGATGCTACATTTAATGCTTCACAAACTTACTTATTTGGCACTAGAGCAGTTCATTGGTCATGACCGCAGGAAGGCGTTGCAGTGCACCTAGTGTCAGTTGTTGTTTATACCAAGTTTGCGGAGGTCGACCTAAACATAAAAAGGAAATCGTATCTGAGATTTCATTTGCGTCTTAACTGGTAAATGCGCTGCAAATACCGTTATAAAGTTATAATTCTAATCATACAATGTGTGAGGAGTATAACAAATGTTTTCTACTTTTTTATTCATTTACGTTGGTGTGATTTTTCAGTACGCTGAAATATAATATGCTGTACATATGAAAATATGTTCGTTCTTTATTTCTTCTGGCCGTTTTAAAAGTGTCAGTAGTAAAAATGCTTTTACATTAAATAATAATTTTGCATGAATACATAAAGTGTTCTGAACTGCATCTTTATAGACGCTTAACTCTAACTCGACATCATCGTCAATTGGTTTTTAGTTTCTAGAATCTTTCGAGATCGATGAACATTGCTCAATACTTCCCTTGTTATTCTTGTTATCATTACTGCCTTCATCAGCGCCTAGAGTCTCCTCGTCATCGCAAATATTCAAAAAACCAAAGGCAACGTCCACCATGCCAGTATTTATTTCATTTTCAGAATCACTAGAGTTCTCAAGCTCGTGCAAAGAGAACGCCAGCAACGAAAAATCATTCTGAAGCTTTTCAATTTTCAGTTCTAAATTAACTTTCTTTTGTACATCTTCATCTATTTCCAACTTAACTGCTTCGATTTTAGCTAGCGTCTCTAGGGGATCAGGCAGCTTTTCAATTGCTTTTGCCAAAATGTCATACTCCATTTTCTTTTTGTGTAATTCCCTGGCAACTTCTAGCTCCTTTTTGCGAGCTCCGATCTCGACTTTCGCATTTTCAATGTTCTTCTCAAAAGTGCTATTTTGCGTTTTTACTTCTTGCAGCTCCTTCTCGAGCATTGAAATGGTACGCTCATTCTTGCACGCTGAAAGTTGGCAATTCGATATCTGCGCCATAAGGCTGTCATACATAGCTGTACTGTAGGAAATGGCTTTCATTAGTCCAATGCATTGTATATATTGTAAATTGACTTTGGTGTACATACTTTTCCTCCGGCGAGCAAGATGTAGTGTTAACCCACTGTAAAAATTGTTTCATCATCAAATTTATGCGGTGGTCATCGCGGTCGTCGCCGCCGTCTTGCTTCATAATCTCTTCTGCAGAACAAAAGTCACTTCTTATCATGAATATTTTGGTTCATATTATTTTGCTTACCATCAGACATTTTTTTCCGCAAATTTCACTCTTATTCTGTCCGACGACGAAATGCAAAGAACGAAAGACTGTCAGTGAACAGCTGTTAGTGCCAATCACCATGAATAGCATGTAAGTTGGACTAAAGGTCGCCACAGATTATGCGGCATCACTAAGTAGAGAAGAGTAATAGAGACAAGCATCTCATATAAAGACTTGGTCTCTTCAAATTTCTTCTGCGACAGGTCCCATGCTCTCACGATTGTGAAAGAAAGAGAACAATTTCTGACTCAACCAGCATTGCTGGTCCCAGAGAGAGTCGCGTGTGTTCGGATTTGTATTCGTCACATCACATACATACGTTCGTACATATACTATGTATGTATGCATGTTTGTTTATTTATTTTCTTTACATGCTCTGGTCGGTCGCCGCTAACGCATTTTGTTTTCATTTCTTTAGCAAGATTATATATGTATGTATTTAACATTTTTTTTTGAACTCTTAAATTAAAAGTCAAAAATAAATATAATTGCTTTTATCCAATTTAGCCAATCGATTAATTTCGAAAATTATCGATTTGCTAAATGAGCTTTTTTGAGCGTCTAACCTTAGGCTTACGGCAATGTTTTGACTTGCAGCAACAGTTTGCGATGCACTGCTGCACTAGTACAAACTAGTAGGGATAACATATGCAGCTGTTAATTTGTTAACCATTATATGTTTACTTGTTTGTCCAGCTACCACTACTAGTTCCACGTCCTGTGTCATTACAACTTCTGATTGCTTGCTGTGTACATACACTGTAACATAATTTGGTCATTTGTATGCGTAACCTACTGATTAATATCGGTTTGTCCAATTAAAGTTGCCATAATTTCGCGTACCGCATGTTCAATGTGCATAATGAGCTAATGAACACCACTACAAAGAACTCAAGTGTGGTATACAGATGGGCAAATTGCATGTGTGTTCGATATACGCGGGAGGTGATCGAAGCAGTGTTTTGTTCATCAATGAACGAAAATTTGTTTAATACTGAAGGAAGTATGTAGTTCAAAAAGTCATTTTAGGTATTCACGAGGTCAAAAGTAGAAGAAAAATGCTGCACATCCAACAACAATTTTGCATTCTAAAATCTTTCACTAATTTGCTCGACTCAGACCATTGACCAAATAACTTCATTGCATCGGTGCACAATCAGTGCTTTCAAAAATCTAAAAAATTTGGCAATTGTTAGTGCGAATTTTGGTAATTTTTTGTGCATTTGGTATTTTTGTGGTAACGCTGCTGCTGAATAGCTAATAATTCACTAAGAACGAACATAGAAGTTTGAAAAACAAACGAACAAAAAGAGTCTCAAACAACTGACTGTGCAAAGTTGCACCACTTTATTGTGCACAATCGTTCCCACAACGCCATTTGTGCACTTTTGCAGTATTGCAAGACTTTGTGAACACCCTGTCTGTGCGATTTTCATACGTTGTAACTTTAAATGCAAACAAGTTTTTGCTTATCAACCATTGAGAGACACGCGTGCTCATTTAAATGGATAGATAAAAAGCTGATGGGCGGTTTCGCAAACATATTTGAAATGGAATACAGACGAAAGGCTGAAGCGATTTCCTGAATGTACCTGATTTTAACATTTAGTTTACCAAGACTTAAGAGTCTATTAAAACCGTATAAAAGTCGAAGCCAATGCACAATATTGTATTATTGTATGAAAATTTCAAAAGTGTATTGTCATTGGAGTTTCCAGAAGGAAGGGAACTGCGGAACGTTCTATTAACAACAGCATATTTGTTCAGTACAAAAATATTTTTATTATTAATATTTTTTTTTGCTTCTGGGCTAAGACAAGAGTAGTACAGTTTCCGGAAACGAATTCATTGTAATATATTAGAGGTTAAGCAATTGTTATAACAGTGGATTTTCCGGCCGAATGGGTGCTTCATCCTTCTGATTTCTGTTCATCTGTCTGATTTTACTGTCTACTTTCAACGGCACTTAAACACAAACCAGTGATACAGATTGCTTAAAGTTGAACCATAGTCTAAAGGTAAGTGATACCACTTAAAAAATAAATTTGTTTTTAAAAAGTACAAATGCCATCCAAACTCAGGTCGGGTACTTCAGCGACTACCTTTAAATTAATATTCTTAAATTATTTGCATACGCTTTAAATTAAAGTTAATTTATTCTTTAAAGTTGTAAATCGCGTTCATAGGCTCGATATATAACTGAATAATAATGATTGTGAGTGGTGAAACTGTTTTTCTGTCTATAGAGAGAAAATGGCTGCTAAGCGCAACATAACAATTAAATGTTGCTGATAAAATTAAAGTGGAATGAATTTCATTGAATACATACAGACAGCAGCTTGGCTCTGGATTCTTGAACAGACATATATATTTTATTGAGCTTCGCCGCCCTTATCATGAATTAAATTAAATTCAACTGAGCGTAAAGTTTTTGATATATATTTTTGTACTATTATTACGATGATTAAATTTGTTTCACATAAAATCCTTAATTGCATAATCGAAGCGAATTGAACTGATAGAAACACACACTTTATGTTGCTCCAATTCGAATTGAACAGTAAAATATTAATTAACAAGAAAAAATGTTAACTTCGGCATAACCGAAACCTTAATTCCTTTCACAAGAAATTTCATATCATACAGCAGTTTTGTATTCCAACAATGGAATAGCAAAAATAATTTATAAAATTCGAAATCCTAAAACTGTGTGGCAGGTTTATATGGCATTATGGATGGGACATCCCTATGATACATACTAGAGTTCTCCCAATGGTCAAAATTCGATCTTTTGTCTTTAAAGTGTAAAATAATAAAAATATTCATAATGCAAGATTGTTATGGAAAATTCTTTCGCTCAATGGACCACCAGTGGTCCGCAGAAGCCAATATATAGTCCGCGAATGATTTTAAAATTAAATTTTTATTTATGTGAACAAGGGTTTTCTGCTTTATTTGTAATTAAAAACTAGGCGTGGAATCGTTTGAAAGTAAGTGATGATTTGCGTGTAGCTTTGAGTAGCAATATTAGTCCTAGGATAATCGAACTAGTGAAGAAGATGCGCATTAATACAAATTAAGTTTATCCTAAAAATAGTATTATTTCTTTTTGTGTAAGTTCCTATTGCGTTTTTAATTAAAGTTTCAGTTTGATTATTACAGTTTATTTTTATCACACCTACATATTGGTCCCTGCTAACAAGAAGATTTAAAAGTGGTCCCTGACCAAGAAAAGGTTGGGAACCAGTGCTCTATAGTGTGAACACGACAGAGCTGAGAGACAGAGAGAGAGAGAGAGAGAGAGAGAGAGAGAGAGAGGGAGAGAGAGAGAGAGAGAGCTTAGTCAGAGAGAGTCTGTGAATACCTGGTTTTTGACTTCCTTAAACGCAATACTTTAAAAACAAAATTAAATTCGACCATGCTCCTCTTCACATTCTACCCAAAAAAAAAAAAGTAAATCAAGCGAATATATTGGGTTTAAATGGGTCCAAAAAGCTGTGTAAATGATTTGCACTTCCCTTTATATACATTATTGACTGTAATAATTACAATTTATACAATTGTTCAAAAGTCGGTAGTTGGTATGTATAGGGCTATCTCTATGAGTGGACGGGACACCCAAATAGTATATACCTATATATGTCAAGCATTCGACCATAAGAAGCCAGCATATCATATTTTATGTTGATTTTAACTGCAATAATTAAGTTTTTTATGCAGAAACTTAAATTTAACCGGTGTTATTGTGTGGGGTTACCTATAAAAGTGAGAGCGGCATATTGATATTTGTATTCCATGGGGCTAAAACCAAAATATTATGTTGAAAATGGATTAAAAACAGTATCCAGACGAACAGGCGGACATGCCAAGATCGACATGTATCGAAGAACTATTGAAGAATATATATGTACATTTTGTTGGGTCACCGAAAGCTGCTTCAATGGGTTACAAACTTTCAGACAAACTGATAGTACCATTTTGACACTTTGTGTGAAGGGTATACAAATTTATCAGCACGCTTCAGTTGCACAAACCAGAACAATTCCATTTCTCATGAAGCGTTCCATTGCGTCCTGGCACCTAGCAAGTGGGCAGCGCCACTCACAAATGCACATGCTTGCAACACTTCAACGCTTGTATTGCATAAATTGAATTCGAGCCAATGATTGTGGCGTGGCACAATTACTTGTGAATCGATTATCAGTCAATGCCGGTCGAAAATAAAGTTATCACTCACCTCTTCTTCATTGCATGGTACATAGTATACCAAAATAATTTTTTTTACAATTTTTGTCTGTCTGTTCCGGCTAATCTCTGCAACGGCTGGACCGATTTTGACGGGACTTTCACTAGCAGATAGCTGATGTAAGGAGTAACTTAGGCTAATTTTATTTTATAAATTTTATTTATTTTTATTATTATTAATATAAATCTAGAATCTTCTATATATATATATAAAAATGTATGTATATATGTGGTAGGTGGAGAGCACCACACAATTTCACATAAGCGTTAGCATGCGAACTAGATGTTGTTCAACTCAACGCTAGATGTCGCACTAGCTGGTCATGAGCTAAAGCGGTCGATGGTCATGAGTTGGTGTTTTTTAAATTTTATTACTACTTTATTGTATTTAAAATTTATCTTCTTCTTATATATAAAAATGAAAGTATGTATGTATGTTCCCTATAGACTCCGAAACCGCTGAACCGATTTTGAACAAATTTTGTGGCAAAATTGAAAATAGTCCCGTGGGTGATCCTGTGATGATTCGTGGCGATTGGATAAACAGATTTTTCTAATTTTAATAGAATTGGTGGTAGAGTAAAGGAGCATGTGGAACGTGGCGAAGGTGGATGGAAAGGCAGGGGGTAGGAGTGGTAGGGGTAGGGGTGGGCCGCGTACAACGTCGCGGGGACCATTTAGTTTAAAATAAATTGAACATTTTTGTTTTTGAAAACTTTAAAAAAAAAAAAAAATAAATAAAATTACCCATTAAAATGGGCATCCATCTGTAAAAGCCGCAATATCAAATTACAGGCAACTCTATTTTTTTTTTTTTTTGCTTGACTAGCAAAGTAATCTATGAATCAGATTTGAATATGCAATGTGCAATTCAAAAAAAATTTAAATCTTCTTGAAACTTGCTTCGCGATATGCTCGTAAGCACTTGCCAACAAATGTTTTTGCGCCAAGCTCAAATTCATACACACATCACATAAAATCTGTAGCACTGTTTTTTTAGACAAAATATAAATATAACAAAATATATAACTAAATATAAATGAATCGAGTTTTATGGTAACTAAACGACACAGCTGCTGTGCAACTATTACTTTTCATGAATGTTAGTTTTGAATAACATTCGAATATACTAAAGTATATTTTGTTTTTAATATTGCTACCACAACAACAAAAACCTTCAAACACTTCAGTGAAACTGTTACACAACAAATAATTTAAACGAATGCAAAATATCATTCTACTTTCATTTTACGATAAATTAAATAGAATTGAAACAGCTACAACAACTGAAGCCATAGAGACTAGAAATGCTGACATGCTCAACAATTGCAAACATCAAAATTGCTAAAAGCGCACAATTTAAAACCCCAAAAACTTCCAAAAAACACACAACAAAATCAAAATTAATAAAATTTTTTGATTGCGTGTGACTAGCGCAGTGTCCCATGATTTGATACCCTGCATTGCTATCTTGTTTATAGAACAAATATCATGAAATACTACTATCAAAAAATTTTAAAATTTATGTTTATACGATATTTTCAATATCATGAAATGAGCAAAAGCTGATATGTGAAGCCAGGTGGCAACACTTATGAGCAAAAGTGCATATAAAAAATAATATGTAAATAATTATTGAACGCTAATATAAAACGTAGAAAGCAAATAAAACATACATTGTAGTTTCATTGTTGCCGCTCCAGACGAAACGAAAGAAAGCCTCATTTAATTTCACAACTGAGAAATTAGCGAGGTGGCAACAACGAGAGTATATCTTCAAATAGACATTAAAATTCCACTTTTTTTACTTATCCTGAAATGTTTCCATGAAAAACATAAAACAAATATGTGTGTGGATGGAAATGTGTATAGTGTATTGTGACTAAGCACTAAACTGTGCCCCCCCCCCCCCCTAGCCGTGAAGGCAGATAATCCATAATTTCGTTAATAAAAATGTGAATTAGCTGAATTAGTTTAAATTCAAGTTTGCTGTTAATTTAAATGTATACCTATGGACCGAAATTGACCCGGACTGGTGGATTTAAACCGAACCGGCAAACTTAAGTTGGCTGTCACTGTCATTGGCATGCATGCCGTATCGATGAGATCGCTATGACAAAACATGTTTGGTGTTTTTTTTAACCAGTACGGGTCAATTTTGATCAGAAGGTATATAGTGGAAATTCCAAGTAATAAAATTCCAAACAATAAAAATTCTAGTACCAAAATATATGCAGCTGTCATGGCTTCGCTCTTTTTAATTTCATATTTTGGCAGTTTGGAAGAGAGCTTTGTGGTGAGTTATCAAGTTACCACAGCGGAATACGTCAAATTTTAGATAAATTCACTTTGCCAGCTGTCAATTAGTTGAGTCGAGTCTAAAACGGTTAGCTGTCCAAATCAGTCGTGGCAGTTAAATCGTCAAAGTGTAGTGAAGTATAGGGAAAGCTAATGAGGCATATCTCCCTATTCCGAGTTACATACTGTGACGTCGGTAAAATATCGACGCACAATATATAGCTAAGTTTGAGTATTAGCGTCTAAAGTAAGAGAACATAGGAAGGCATTGAAGCATTAAAGATTAACTTAGAAATAATAATAGTAGCAGCAATAAGAATAATTAGAAAGAAAACACATAATTTAAAAATAAAGGCCACACCAGTTACAATTGTATAATCGAACGTTACAATCGTTATCGACCGATTCCCTCAGCTGCCATCGTTATCGACGGAGGCAATCTGGTATCGAAGAGCAGGTATCGAACGTCGCGGCAGCGCACCATAGCTGGAAACTGTATAAATGCAGCAGCACTGGCAGTAATTAGTCAGTCAGTCAATCAACCAGCAGTGGTAAGAATACTGCGAATTACTAATATTTTTCTGCTCCTCTCTTTGCAGTCGCAGTTTGGCATATTATTTTTGGTAACAGGTACTATGGTAGTATAGTAAGCACTTCTGGCAACGGGTGCTGTAGTTAGAAAGGCACTTCTGGCAACGGCTGCTGTAGTTAGAATAGCATTTCTCGTAGCGGGTGCTTTGGTAGTAATTGAGCGGTAGAGCGATTCTTCCGGTAATCAGGAACCGTAATAGGTATTTCAGGGTAGGTTAAACTAAGTTATTTGTAAGCCTAATTTAAGAAAAACGCTAATGATTTTGTGAATAAAATTGTACACTAAATATCGAAGTACTTTGTCTCCTTATTGACGTGATAACGTCTATTAAATCGATGAACGCCGCCAAATACGAAAGAGACAAGCCCCTCACGTTCCGCCTGAAGGCGGCTTGTGTGTGAAGCATTGGTTTGTGAAAGCTACAGTTATGTGTGTGTTTGCATATTAGTGTTATCTAGCGCGCGGTGGGGAGCGGCTATACGTCATATACGATCTTGCTATTGTTGTACTTGTGGCTGCTGTTGCTGTAGCTGTTGTTGTTATTTGTTATTGATTTACCACTCATTTCTTGTAGACTTTTGTTGTTGTTATATTTTATATGCGTAAATATATTAAATTGCTTATTTAATAGACACTCAAAAATACTTGCTGCGCACACAAACACGTATACGAGCCGAACATTAAGAGCGAGAGCAAAAATCATATATCTGGTAGCAAGGTAAATACCAAGTGACAACAAAACTGCCGATATGACCAACGCTCAATTACATTTTACAATCAATCCCAAAAATACAAATGAAAAATATAAATATATCGTCAAAAAATTGATATGAGAAGTTTTGTGAGTTGCAGGTAGGCTTTCATTACTTAGTTTTTACCTCGTCAAGATGATTTTTCTTTTTATTTTATATCAATTGTTTTGATAGACTTCAAGTTGTGTATAAAAGGTAGATATTTTTAAAATATAACAAGCAAGTTTGTTGGAGACTACCCCAAAGTGGGCGTGACACGATCCATTTTAATTATGCAAAGTGTCCTTAAATATGAAGCCAAATGTCAAATAAATTTTGCCTGAAATGATGAAGTTTTTCATGAAAAATCCCAAGTGTGGATGGTGGGTTTGCATGGAGATGCAAACCTATTTGACCTATATTTTTAAGAAGGAATTATACAGCGCCAGGTAAAGCTTTTTTTGAACTTATCCCGCCAAAATTCGCCATTTTGAAAAAAAAAGTTGTAGAACAAAAATTTATAAGTTTTTTGTGTATTGTAAATTCTGATCAATACAATTTTTGGTTTTCGAATGGATTCAAACAAACAAACTATTTCATTAGCTCGTAAAAAGTTAAATTACTTTTGAAAGGGCTCCCTCACGAGCTTCAATACAGCTTATGGTGTGTATTTTCAACACCCTATATTTCGGACTGGGGTGATCCGATAATATATGTCTTAACATTTCCTGTATGTACGTCTCACGGCCTTTTTAATGGTTTTGATCGGACTTGGCAGTAAAAACTTCGACATTACGCGTACAATATAGTGATTGTGCTGTAGCCACACTGAGTTGGCCTTTCGACACTTGCGTGGACTACCATCCACTCAGTGATAGGTATCAAAAATTAACCTACACAAAACACGTCATTCATACATGTAGGGTATATCGTATACAAATACACATATACTGATATTTGCAACAACTCACAGACAACATAAAACAAACCAAAACGAGTAACAACTGCATGCAGCTTTGAGTTTGTTTCTGCATGTAATCGCCATGAATCTATGCATACATTGAATTTTATGCTCGTATTTAATTGTTTGTACAATATTTGAATACGACACCGCCATTTTGCGAATGCCAACTTTGGGACACATACATAGACTGAAAGTAAATGAACAAATGCAGTAATTTTTTTTTTTTTTTTTTAAAGCGGTCTGATGATGGCAGCTACTAGGACATCGATGTCATTTCGTGATTTGTTGAGCAAATTGACAACTTCCAAAACATTTTCCGCCGTTCAATAAAACTGCGTAACCCACTTTTGCCTGGATGCACATTGCGGCCATGGCAGGTATGAAACCATTTATGCAGGGTGTGCCAGCCAGCTTAATGCAAAATGTGTGTGTGTGTGTGTCTCATGCGTAGAAGTAATCATGTGAATCGAGTTGTGTCACTGACTGTGAGTCCTGCATGTTCTGTCGCTGGACTCACTAAAATTTTGCATCCAATCGTGACAATGTTAGCTTTCCCTGGTCCGCAGACTAACTTGGATGCTGCCCAAAACGATTCGGATGGCTGTAAAATATTCGGTTTCGCATTTTCCAAATATTGATTGCAATTGAAATGTTTGCGTTTATATAGAAATATAAACAAATGTAAATACTGCAGTTAATGTTTGCGTTTGTGAATGTTTTTTGCAATTACGCTGCATGCTTTCTATATATGCTGGCTTTGTCACATTTACCTATGAAATGCCAGTAACATTTTTGAAGGTTGAATAGAGTACAAAATCGAGGAAGGTTTTCCAATTTTTTTTAGTTTTGAGATGAATGCAATGACACAATCTTTCGTATTTCTACTGTTCTAGATTTCCCTTTCGAATAAAATAATCCGGTTTACACATTCAGAAGACGAAACCTATTTATACTTAAATCGGTGCGTTAATAATAAACAAAAATTCCGTTACGTGGTCGTAGAGAATCAAAGGTGAAGACATCATAAGACCCTGGATTCCACAAAAGCAACAGTTTGGGTGGCTATATAGGCGTACTTCGATACTTTGACTTTCGACGAGAATTATTTTAGGTACATCTAGCTCAGGGGTACCTAAAAGTTTCAAAAGGAACAGCACACCATAATACATACAAAATGGTTTTCACTCTTCGCTTCGGAATACGTTGTTTGTTTGTGTAGTATTCATTGTTGTCCCAGTTGTTCGGCTTCACCGGCTGTACTTGATTAGGGTATGTCCGTACGACAGATTGTATGCCTGTCGTGGAGACAAATTCTCTGACTAGGGAATACTTAGAGGAACTAAACTCACAATAGAGACTCTCTAGGTACAACACTGCTACGAGGGTTAATATAATAATTCAGATTTTCCGAAAAAAAAAACAGTTGAGCATTTGCATCGAAGAGCTTCATACGTGAACAACTTTAGTTGAATTTCGCTCATCAGGGCTCATATGCATAGATGCATTATAGGTCACCTATTATGCCTTGCAGTATTCACCGTGAACCAATCTTCTTGAAAAATGGTCATGTAATATCGAATGTATGCTGGACCACCCATGCTCAAGATTGCCTCAATTGCCTTATTAGTTTACACAAACATCGATAGTTTATGGGACAACTTTAAGCGGATGGCGACCATGTTTTCTTCGAATTCGTTATAGCTTTTTTTATGGAAACCGCTTAATTTTAAAATAATTAATACCCTTGGAGAAATAGGTACATCGGGTCCGTACCTAAAGATATTGGAGATTATGTACACGAAAGATGGATATTTTTTGGCTGTTTTCGATGTTAGATTCAGGTTAGAAAAATTTGTTGTAATTTGTTCTACCCACTTCTTCTTCAAAATGGTACCGTACAATGTTTCTTTCAAAAGTTATGGTTATCTTAAGATGACGTGATGAGATATATCAGATTAAAGAGTTTGTTGAACCCGGTATATGGTTCACATCTTATCCAGCCATCTTAAAATGGGCATAACTTTTGAAAGAAACATCGTACGATCCTATTATCTGTAGCTCATTAAAGGGAATGAGTAGTACTTTATTACATGTATGTAGACTATTACTAACATTTTATTCAGCAAGTGTCCAACCTTAAAAATATCCAAAATATCAATTTTCATATACATAACCTCAAATATCTCAAAATCTTGACGTGACCCTCAGATGCCAAAAACTGAACTGATTGTCTTACAGGTGCTGCTTCAAAATGTTAAACGGTTTAATAGTTATATATTTTTGTCCAACGTAACACGATTTTGAACCACTGTGCGACATATAGAACAAGCTATGTTCATCTGTCTGTCCGTCCGTCTGCCTCTCTGTCCGTTTATCCACTATATGTGTTAATCAAAACTAGGCCCTCAGTTTTTAATATATCGATTTGATGTCTGGTATGGAGGGGTCATATATTCCAAGGCTGCACATTTATCACAATGACCACTTTTGTTCATAGCCTCCATATAATCACACCGCTCACTTTTTGGATTTTGTATGAATTTATTTTTTATTACAGTCAATATCCATTTGAAATTCGATGCGGTGGCCTCTAATGGACGAAATGAAGGTATGTGAAGAGTGTTGTTTAGTTTTTTTGCATGAAATTTTTAAATTCACAAAACATTCTGGGACACCCTCTATTTATACTAATATTTGATGCAAAATGACACCCAAAACTTTCAAGAAACAAGGCGTGTAACAATATAAAATGTATACAAAATACGTGAATATGCTCACAGCACGGAGGCTGTATCTGCTTCAGATCCTTCTGCATCTGAACACCACGCAACACTTTCCGATTTTGAAGAATCAAAAAATCAACTGGATTATTTCATACAGTTTTAACTTAGTTACCGACGTTTTTTTTTAAATATGGCAAAATTTAAATAAATGTAAATGACAAATTAACGAGAAAATGAAAAACTTAAGTTAATTGAAAAAGCATTCAAGCGCCTATAATAAAATAGATGTTACCAACACAGAAAAAGTTGATTACGGCTTTTATAATTATTCAAATGAATTTTGTAGAAATTATTTTTATAAAATTCATTAGCATTCTTGTTTTTAATTTAAACGGCATAAAACAAAAATAATAAATGAAAAAATTAAATCAATGTTTTTCGGTTTCTATTTTCTTGAAAAAAAGTAAAATAATTTGCATCAATCTATAAACGAAATGAATAATGAACGCGGACATGATTTGACTTTGTTTGAATTTTTTTTTTTTTTTTTTAGAGCGGAGTTGGCCCGTTTAGTGCTTATTGTTATTAGGGTTGTTAGCGATTGTTGATTAATTTGCTTCGATTTGCTTTTAACTTTCGTTTCGCTTATTCTGTTTGTTACACTTTGCATACACTACACATTCAGTATGTCAAGTATATTAATTTTGACATAAAGTTTGTGATACGGCGGAGTCGTGTTTCTTGCAATTTTTTTGAGCATTTTTATATTATTAAGCCAAGTTACATCTCAGCATTTCAGATATGCAATATATTAGGAATGCGATATACTAGTAAAGTATAATAGTATCTTCAATCAAACTGAGCATAGTAGATAGTAGAATAACAAGAAGAATAGTAAGTTAGAGACTATAATTTAGTGTTGATATTATAATTAGTATATAAACGTTGATTTGGAACAGTGCTGCACAGCCATAGTCCCTTTCATACAGTGAAGAGTTTAATTTTGTTGTTGTTCTTTTCACACGCATTGTGTTAGCAAAGTTTTGCCGTTTCTTCTTTGTTCCTTTCTTCGCTACAAAATGCGAAAGTGGCTGACTATTGCTGGGTGTTAATTCGCACATAAATGAAGAAGCTTGAACAAAAATGTGTATTTAAGACTAGAATAATGAATATATGAAAAAGTATGAATTTAGATTTCTCATTATACCATTCACATATAGTATGAAATGGTGTTATGATTTTGTAAGTGTGTAAGGCGTTAAAGGAGGATTCGAAGACACCATAATGGTATACATTCTTGATCTGATAGATAGGTGAGACGTGTCGATGTATTTTTGTCCATCTGACTGTCTGATGTTTGTCTATCTCTCTGTCTGTGTGTTGCTGCTCATTTTTATACCATTCACACATAGTGTGAAATAGTATTATCAGTTTGTCTGAAAGTTTGTAACGCATTAAAGGAGCCATCGTAGACCCCATAAAGTATATGTATATTCTTGATCAGCTCGACGAGACGAATCGATCTAGCCATGCCCGTCTGTCTCTATGTCCGTCTGTATGTTGTTGCGCATTTTTTGGGGACTAATTTTTGTGCTATCCAGTTGATATTTTGCACGTATACTTCTTTTTATTCCAGTTTAATAGAGTGTCAAGATTGACCACGCCCACTTTTTGGGGTAGCCCCATACAAACTCACCGCCCACTTTTGACTTTTTGTATGAAAAACATTTTTATTGTAGTCAATATCAACTTAATAATTGATATTGTAACTTTTAGTAGACGGATGCTTTACATATATATTAATGGGACCCGCCCACTATTTGGGGTATTTGGGGTAGCTCCCATAGAAACCTACGGCCCTCATCTGACTTTTTATATGAAAACTTCTTTATTAAACTCAATATTAGGTTGAAATGCGATGTGGTGCATTTTAAGAGACAGCCGCTTAACATACATAGACAATTGGGCATGACCCGCCCACTTTTTGAGGTAGCCCTCATACAAACCCACCGTGCAATTTTGGGTTTTTTATGAAAAAATCCTTTATTTAGATCAATATTAGCTTGAAATTTGATTTTGTGAATTTTAATGGACAACCGCTTCATATACATATACAAAGTGGCGTATCCCGCCCACTTTTTAAGGTAGTCCCTTATAAACCAACAGTTCACTTTTATGCATTTGTATGGAAAACGTCAATATCATCTTGAAATTCGATATGGCGGCATCTTACACATCTACTACATCGCTTCATACACATCTACTAGTGAGCGTGTACCAATCAATTTTTGGGGTAGCCCCTATTTAAACCCCCACTTTTATGTACAATACTATTTAAAGTTTCATATGAATGGTATTAGAGCTTCGGTTCAACCGAAGTTAACGTTTTTTCTTGTTTGTTGTATCAATTTTGAAGATACTTGTCGGAATTCCGGTATATAGGCTTATTTTAATGCTAAGCAGATTAATCCATATTATTGTGCCCACTTTTAGGAGTACAAATCCATCAATTAAACGGAGTAAATGAAATTTGGAAAGAAAAATAATAATGAACCTTTTTTGAGTTTAAACACCAAAAAAAGTAAATACCAGCGTTGTCGCGCAAAAAGGGTCAAGTGTGAAGAGTATTAAAGCTTTGCTTCTACCGAAGTTAACGATTATTCTTCTTAATTCTCAAGCAAAACAATCCAAGTTTTGTTATTAGGAAACTGCTGTAGATGTATATACAAAATTGAATTTCAAATATGAGAAGTGTTGGTGAAGGATAGAATACATATGCTTTTCTCATATTTTCGCACATTCAGTTGGTTTGGTATTCAGAAATAAACATTTTTATACCTTTCACACATAATTTGAAATGGTAGTATCAGTTTGTCTGAAAGTTTGTAACGCATTAAAGGAGGCATCGTGGACCCCATAAAGTATATATATTCTTGATCAGATCGACGAGAAGAGTCGATCTAGCCATGTCCGTCTGTCTGTCCATCTGTCTGTCTGTATGTTGTTACGCATTTTTTGGGTACCAATTTTAGTGCTATTCAGTTGAATTTTTGCACATACACTTATTTTTATTGCAGTTTAATAGAGTATCAAAATTGACCCGCCACGCCCACTTTTTGGGGTAGCCCCCATTTTTTATATGAAAAACTTTTTTTTTGTAGTCAATATCAACTTAATAAATGACATGGGAACTTTTAGTGGACGGATGCTTGACATATACATTCAAGGTAGGCCCCATAAAAACCTACGGCCAACTTTTGACTTTTTGTATAAAAACTTCTTTATTAAAGTCAGTATTAGGTTGAAATGCAATGTGGTGCCTTTCTATGGTCAGCCTCTTAACATACATAGACTAACGGGCGTGGCACACCCAGTTTTTGGGGTAGCCCCCATACAAATATACTGCCCACTTTTGTGTTTTTATAAGAAAAACTTCTTTATTAAAGTCAATTTTAGGTTGAAATGCAATATAGTGCCTTTTATAGACAGCCGCTTAAGATACATAGACTACTGGGCGTGACTTTTTGGGGTAGCCCCCATACAAAACTCACCGTGCAATTTTGAGTTTTTTTATGAAAAAATTCTTCATTGAAATATATAATAGTTTGAAATTTGATTTAATGGATTTTAGTGGACACCGCTTCATACAGATCTACTAGTGGGCGTGTCCCGCCCACTTTTTGATGTAGTCCCATACAAACCCACAGCTCACTTTTATGCATTTGTATGGAAAACTTGAAATTCGATTGGCTCTTTTCTTCGAAGTAATTTTCAATTGGTGAAATCGTTTATACTAATCGTCACTGAGGTGACCGAAATTTTTGAGAAAAATTTCAAATTACAATGCAAATGTTTAATTTTTATAAATATGATCCATCATGAGCCCCCGGAAATTTATTCTGCACTTCAATGATATAAGCACTTTTCTTCTTTCTCAAAAATTTCTCACAGGAAAAGGAAGAAAACTCAGTAGTGCTCTTTATCTACGTAATTTAATATTTCCAAACGCCTCAACCCGCTAGCTACGGCTTTGATACGAATATTGTGGATATGTTAATGCATACCTTAACTGTCTATATTGCGATTCCTGTGAAGAGCATTAAAGCTTCGGTTCCCCCAAAGTAAACGTTTTCGCTGATTTTCATCGAATTGTCTTATTCACTCACTCTCTTTCACTCTATCATTTTTATTCTTGCTTTCTTTCTGCTCAGCGCTTTATTAAATTGCTTTCAATCCAAAAAAGCCCTTCTCAATGCAAATTTGCACTAATTAGCATTCAAAAGGATTTTTTCTCGCACTAATTAAATATTTTGTTCGCACGCGCACAACAAGAGTAATAAAAAAAAAAATAATAATAATAATAAAAATGTGGGTAAATAAAAAATAGAAAAATAGAGTTAAAAAAGTAATTATTGGAAAAAAAATCGTGCAGCCGACACGCTATTCTTTCTATTTCCTTCTTTTTCTCTTTATTTTTTCCCAAATTATTTTCTGTGGTAGATTATTCAATTCATTTATATTTTTTTTGTTGTAGTTTTTGTTGTTGTTGTAATTCGCAGAGAAACTCATTTGAAAATCAACCAATTGGAATTTATTCGTTGGTAAAGCAGAATGAATTAAGGTTAATGCGAAAATGTGTAGCCTACTTTCAGGCTTGCAAGCAGGCTGGCAGGCAGTGAGGCAGGCAGCATCAAATTGGTCTAGCAGCAAATAGAAGGTCGAAGGCTACACGGGATTAAATACATTTGAACTTTATCCTTTCTGCTTCGACTTTGAGTTGAGAATGAAATTAATGAATGCAGTTTTGAGGTGCATTGAAGTACTCGTATTAATTACAAAGCAGATGAAAAACAAGCAAAATCTGCAGGAGCAAAAACACGAAGCGCCATCAGGATTACACTTTCTAAGCAATGCAAATGCGTTCAAGACAGGAGCAATTAAACTAAAGGTTAGCCAGCTGTTGAATGAATTAATGGTTAAGTGAGTGTACGTGAGGTGTGCAAATCTCCAACAACATCTTTTCGTTTGAGGACTACAAAAGTGTGCTGAAAAGTAAACGGAATTTGCAAAAAATTCAGAACAAATTTCGAGCTGCAGACTTCCATCCTTGGGGGAAACGCAGTTTACATTATCTGAACAAGCTAGGTCTAGTGTATATCTTGTCTGGTGGAGAGTGGCTAATGTCAAATCTTATCTACTCAACCTTCAGAAATTACAAAGAGCAGCTTGTCTAGGCTAAACTGGAACTGGATGCTTTCAATTAATGTTGAATTCTTAAATTACAAGGTAGCTTGGAGAACCCGACTGAAGTCAATGATGTAAAGTAAGTTTCCCGGTGTGGGAAGATTAGAAGCAAGGAATCATCAGAATGTGGAACCAGATGTTCCATACATGGACTTCTTTCGTAGCTGAGAGCTTTAAACAAAACCAACTGAGATACCTTCCGCCGAATTAAAACCCAATATAAAAAACATCACAATGGTCCGTCTGGCCTCTGGGTGTAGTCGACCTGCGTCAAGCAGTCTGATTTACATAACATAACTTTGTAAAAAATTGCTTAGCAACCATAAAATGAGTATTGGTTTTAGATAATGAAATAGTTTGTGTGCACATGTATGTGCGTTTGAATACTTTAGTAAATCAAAATTTTTTTGATTCAGCATTTTATTACATAAAAAAACAAAAAAACTAAAACAGTGTGTTTGAAGTAATGCTTAAAAGAAGAATCCTGAAGAATCATTTTTTTATTTAATCAGACGCTAGCTCAAAATAATTGAAAATTTAGGTAACACTTGGTTTTCTAAATCCTGTGTCTATACTGTACAAGGATGGCGAGTAGAGAATTCAGCTAGACTAAGTCTTGAAATTAGGCATAGTCGTTGGAAATTAATTAAACACGAGACACGGATCTTGGCCACCGGCTAACATACCGCAGCCTGTAACAAACATTACATCCCACGTATACTAATGAAAATAGATGTATATGATCGCTTTGGGATCTATTACAACAGTCGATCCTATTGATATACTAGTTTTTGTAAAAAATTGTTATCTAAAGTTTGAATATTATCTACATAAAAAAGCCAAACGGCGTCAAATCGCATGGTCACATGTCGATGAATAATTGATATAGCCAAATCGTAAATGTAACTATCAAGGTGTTGCAGCTTATGCACATTTTATCCAAGAGTCACACCACGTTTTTCTTACGGGAGGTTAACGAAAAGTCTAAAGGCAGCCCTTGTTTTGACCTGGCTTCAAGATTTGCGAGGTCATAAGAAACTTAAATTACTAAAACCTTTTGTCACCCGTAAGTCAAGTGGTTGTCTATTCCTTGACTCCTTTTGAAGTGTTACTTATTCTGGCCGGCTTCGCTTGCCGGTCCTTTTGCGGTCGTGGGTATTTATCACGTCGATGGTGGTTTTGTCACCGCAAAGGCTGAGTTAGTGTCTCTAGTTAGTGTTAGTGCCTGTTAGAGTCTCTATAGCTGTTCTTTGACTCCTTTACTTTACAGACTTCGCATCGTCTTCCTTTGGTTTAATGCACCAACGATGATATGAGTAAATTCGGGGGATATTTGGCGGTGGTTTGACATGTGACAGGTGGCTATAACATGTGGCAAAAATTGCCATTTGTCGAATTTTATCAGTTTGTCTGAAAGTTTGTAACGCATTAAAGGAGCCATCGTAGACCCCATAATGTATATATATTCTTGATCAGCTCGACGAGACGAATCGATCTAGCCATTTCCGACTGTCTGTCTGTATGTTGTTGCGCATTTTTTGGGGACAATATTTTATGCTATCCAGTTGAAATTTTGCACATATACTTCTTTTTATTGTAGTTTAATAGAGTATCTAGAATGACCTGCCACGCCCACTATTTGGGGAAGCTCCCATACGAACGTACTGCCCACCTTTGACTTTTTGTAAGAAAACTTCTTTAATAAAGTCTATATTAGGTTGAAATGCAATGTGGTGCCTTTTTATGGTCAGCCGCTTAACATACATAGACTAACGGGCGTAGCCCCCGCCCACTATTTGGGGTACCTTCCGTACAAACCTATGGACCACTTTTGACTTTTTGTAAGAAAAACTTTTTTATTAAAGTTAATATTAGGTTGAAATGCAATATGGTGCTTTTTAAGAGACAGCCGCTAAACATACATAGACAATTGGGAGTAGCCCGCCCACTCTTTGAGGTAGCCCCCATACAAACCCAACGTGCAATTTTGTGTTTTCTTATGAAAAAATCCTTCATTTAGATCAATATTAGCTTGCAATTTGATTTTGTGGATTTTAATGGACAACCGCTTTATGCATTTGCATACATCACTTCATACACATCTACTAGTGAGCGTGTACCACACACTTTTTGGGGTAGCCCTTATTTAAACCCCCACTTTTATGTGTTACAATACTGTTTAAAGTTTCATGTGAATGGTATTAGAACTTCGGTTCAACCGAAGTTAACGTTTTTTCTTGTTTTTGTTTATTTTTTTTTAATTGTTTGCTTTAAACATTTTTGACTTATTTTTTTTTCTTTAAGTCCTTTTCTGGTGTAGGGCGCTTTTTGTTTCTACCATATTGACCATGCCAAGCAGCTGCCTCATTTTGTGCTTTTGTGTGAAAAACTTCTTAAGTTAAGCCAATATAAGTTTGAAATTCGAGGTAGTGGTTTTTTATAGACGCCCTCTGCATGTATACATAGCACTATTGGGCGTGCCCCGTGGGGTAGCAGCTATACAAACCTACCATCATACATTGAAATTTCGTGTGAATGGTATTAGAGTTTCGGTTCATACATATGTAAAAAAAAAAAACTTAACTTTCTTTACATCCATCTGTGGATCGGATTATTCTGAACAATCAGTTTCTCAGTCTATTAGTTAGTCAGGATAAACATTTATGTACCGATAGATGTAACAAAATTTTATTTTCCCTTTTTTAAATTGTCGAATTAGATGAAGCTCAGCTCCGCTAATATATCAAAGCATCGTTTTACTAAATGTGTACAATCTATAAAAAAAAATAAGGAAACATCTTAACAATTCTCTACAGCAACCAAGAGCATAAAGCTATGTTTATAGTAAGCTAACCATTCAGTGAAACTACAGAGGCCAAAGTGCAAAAAGGACTCTTCATTCTTCATTCCTTCTCGCAACCTGCAGCTTGTACTTCTTGTCCTTTAACCTCGCTCTGCGAGAGTCATTACATACACAAAAACTGTTTGCTTTGCTAATTTTTCGTTGCACTCCTCGCAAATTTGCGACAGACACCCAGCGATATAGCGCACTGGTTTGCGTTGCAGATACTTCTTGTATTTTTATGTCGTTGTCGTCGCCAGCGCTGCATTTAACTTATATTATTCTAAAAGACCGAACAAGATAAGCCCAAAGCATAATGCATGTGGACCATAAACTGCCTGGTTTGTCTGTTTGTGTAAATGCGAAGGGGCACCAAACCGAAAATGGCTCTTAGAAATATTTTATTCATGAGATTGCCTTATAAAAATTTCGAAAAAATATTTGCTAATAAAAAAATCAGTGTAAAGAATATTTAACTGAGAGAGGCAGCGAATGCAATATATACTCAAGGCAAAGTTGAGCAGGAATCGTTTGGTGCAAACGATAGTTGCATAAATCATTTAAAAGACTTTGCCGGCTTTTTATATGCGCAGCCGAGTTACTGTACTCAGCACGATTTTTGTTAAAATTCAAAGGACTTTATGACACTTAAGAAGCCGCACAATGTCTCTAAGTGTCTGAATTTGAGTGAGCGCAACCTTTCGCTCCTGCACACCACTTTCGCCCACAACTTCCGGTGCTGCTAGGCAAAGGCGTTTGTTGCATTTTATTTATGGCTGGAACTTTTAAAGATATGTGTTTAAAAAAACAATTTACGATAAGCCTAAAATGGCGGAGTTAAACTAGAAGTGGTGTACTGTCTTATTCATTATTCAAGTATTTGTACTGTTTGATGTTACTTTCAACATATCCCAAAACTTTCAAATATCGAATGGTAAAAGATTTATTTTAAAATTCATAGTTTTCAAGAGTCTTGCTTCAATTAAATGTTGTGGCAGATCTAGAAAGCGACATAAGCGACAGGAATTCATCAGCTGCAAAAAACTTGATCTCGTTCAGTCAGAATCTGCAGAGATAAAGATCTTTCTTAGTGCATGAAATAAGTCAAGATCCAGTGTTCAATTGAGCTGATTGGACTGAATGAAAGTTTAATTTTTCAGTAATGATTTCTCTAAAAACACTCGGCTTGAAGGCTCTAAGTGCAACTTATAAGATTCAGTGGTGTACAAAAAAAAAAAAAAAAACACTCGATATGTTTATGCTAACGTTCGAGCATTCCGAATACATCAACAAAATATATAATTTTAAAACTATGCTTAACAAGATAGGTAAAATAGTTCAAGGATATAACTACAGTAAAAACTATTGCGGTAAGCTCAACGATGCTTAAAATGTGCTGGTAGGCATAAGAGCATTGATTGCACTAAACTCAGCTCTCAAAAACCAAAATATTGGAACTGTGGTCAAGAACATCCATCAAACTATCGAGGATGTAAAGTTGCAAAAGAGCTTAAAAAATCAGAGCTCAAAAAATAGCCAAAAAAGCTGCAACGAGAGAAAATACACCGAAAACAACTCAAAGAATATAGAAACCACGTTCACCAACGATACTTTATAGAAAAATATCCGCTTTGCACAGATAGTAATACTGCACAGCAAAATCAAAGTTTAGACTATGATATCTCGATGAAGATTCTAACGAAACCTACAAACCAAGAAAAGTGTACGTAGCACTCGATAAGAGATTAGGAAACACACAAAAATGGGTAAACATCTCAATATTACTCGAAATAGTTTTAGTTATAAAAAATGTAGACGTGTGTTTGATATCCGAAACGCACGAACCAATCAGACCTACCTAACACATACGTACATAGTTACTTAGGTGGCTCTACAACCGTCTATCGGTCAAGGCCGCACGTATGAAAGCGCACCATTCGGTGTAGTTTAGTGCGCGCCGCCGCCAGTCGCTGGTAATCCGGAGCTTCCTCAGGTCATCATAGACCTGATCTTTCCATATTAAGCTCGGAAGTCCTCTCTGACGCCGTCAACCAATCAAGTTCAGGTTTACGTCTTAAACCTTTAGTGCTGGAGCTTCGGGGTTCATACAGATGAGGTGACCAGCCCAGTGCAGCCGCTGGAATTTAATGCGCTGGACCATGTCAACCTCCAGATAAGCCCGAGACGGCCCCAATTGCTGCAAAAAGTGAAAAAGTTAATGCATTCTCGGAATACCTAGCAGAAGTTCTTAAAATTTCTGGCGACGAGGATACCCTTGATAACCTCGAAGTCACAAATACAAACGTACAAGGCAATAACATAGCGTCTACAACAGAAATCGATATATGGTCTATTTTACACAGTGACCTAAATGGAAATAGGCTGGGGGATTTGATATGATCACAGTTGAAGTATTCAACAAGTCTCCATAAAAACCATTAAAAAAATAACATAAATTATAAATGTTTTAAATCATATACAGAGTTATAAGTATGCATTACTATTATCCAACTTAAACATATCCACAATAAAGAAGTACTATACTTCGTTTTGGTTGCGTTTGGTTATACTACTCATGCAGACCTTTAATTCGCATTGCATTTATATTTTGAAGGTCAATTGGTCGAGTGAAGCAAGCCACCACTACACTCGCAACTTGTTGTTAATATCCGAACGAGTTGGCAGCTCCAAAAGTTTGGTAAAAAATAGTGATTTAAGTTTTTGAATAATGTCACATGTGCCACGTGTATAAAATTCTCGTAAATTAAGAATCAGTAGACGCTGCGTGACATCACTTTTTATTGAAACATAAGAAAATATACTGCGCCGCTATGTCGAAGGAAAATACTGCAAAATCGTTTAATGTTGGCGATTTGGTGTTTGCCAAATTAAAGGGCTATCCAGCATGGCCAGCGAAAATCAGGGAACTTCCGGATTTTAAAAATAATTTGTACAATGTTTACTTCTATGGCACCGGCGATACGGCACATATCAAAGCCAACGATATTTATACATTTGCGGGTAACAAGGAAAGATTTGCTACAGCGAAAAACATGAAGCGTATAAAGTTTAGTGATGCCGTCGAACAGATTGAAATGGCCGCCGCGGGCAATGATCCAGGACCACTAGATTCGCCCTGCGGCTATAATGCCACTGACGACTCAAGCGAATACGAAAGTGAGACAACAACAAGAAGCGAAACATCCGTAAAAAGTGTTGCTGCATCTCCAATCAAGCAGCAGTTGACTCCAACCAAAGAAGATGTTTGTCGACGCGTACGACGTGGTGCGCGCATTAAGAACGCTGGCAGTCCTTCCGAGTCGCCAGAACGATTGGATAGGGCGCTCAAAGGTAAATTCTGTATACATTAGAATGTAAAAGTCCAAATCAAATTTTTGTAAACTTGAACCTAACCTAACCTAACTTATTTTTTTAGACATTACAGCAAGCAGCAACGTCGAGAACGGCGAAAGGCCTAATGAAATGAGACAGCGTTCCGATAGTACAAAAGTAAGTTGAAATTATTCGGTGTGTATTTTAGTTCAAAAGTTGAACTAATCGTATATTATTTTGCACACAGATTGATAAAAACATGTTATTGGTCTGTTTGCCGGACGCCGCACACTTTGGCATCAACCTTGACTATGGCAAGCCGCAGAAATTTGATAGTATTGCAAAAAAAGTCGAATGGAACCAAAATGCAATCGCCGATGCTTCGGATTTGAAAACGATGCTCGAGACAGAACAAATTGACATAAAAAGCATACGAGAGCGTGTCTATTTACATCCAAAACGGGATGACGTCTCAATTGACGAGTCTGAACGCTTCGTTGAAGAGTTAGACACAAAATGCCATGTGATTTCAATAGAAGAGAGATTAATTTTGCTTGCAAAGGAGTTGCACAAATTTATAAAACTACCGTGTTCCAATGTGAGCGTATTTTCCGACCTTCTGGGAGAGGTTCAAAAATTAAAATTAACGAAACTTATGTTGTTGCGTAATCCGGAATGTGTGGATATTATACGACACCTTCGATGCAAGAACGCCAAATTTGAGTTCGATAATGAGGAAAGTAAGCAAAATATGCGCGAATCTGCCGAAAAAATTTACATTTCATTTCAAAATTTGTTTGCACCGATGGAAACGCAAAACTTTTGGAGTGCTTTTAGAGAGGAAGTTAAACTCTTTGATAGTATCACTTTGAATATGAGTGAAGCTTCACGTTTGATGTTAAATGCTAAAAGCTATGACAGACTACTTAAAGATCGAAAGTCGACATTGAAGAACTAAAATATTTGCGGAACACGCGATTAACACTGGAATACACATGTTCAATAAGTCATAAGTTTAGCTATATCGTAAGTTAGTCACATGATAATCATTGGCTTTATATTACTTTCAAAATCATTTTTATTAAATGAAAAATACATACATATATACACTACTTTTATCATCAATTGTAACACACCGGCAAAAATACTATGCTTTATGCACGTAGTCCCATTCGATAATATAATATATAATAAATTGGTATTACCATTATTTTGAACAGAAATATGAAATTTTTTAAAGTCTGTACGCAGCTTTTGCATTTTTATTATAAATACACGGTTTGATGGCGTGGTTTACGAAATTCGATCCCGCCCGTTCCGAAATAATTTCTTGCCTGATCCCACCAGTCCTTATGTTCTTCCAACTATGCTGTGGGTTTCGAGTTCCGCAAGACATTTTTGTAATATGAATAATTTGTTTCATAATTTTTATTTTCATTTCAAATGTCAATAGTCACCGTTTTTAAATGAGAGGTGACTTCAACACAAAGCACATCTCGTGTTACTACCAATAAGGGGCGGGAACTGCTTAAAGCTATCCAAGAAACTTGCTGTGACTACATATCATCAGGGAAACCGACATATTGGTCAAGTTACCCAAATAATACTTGCGATCTAATATTCCAACGCGTTGTAGAAGAGCCCTTTCTGATCAATAAATTTACAGATTGGGTGTATTCTCTAAAAGCGCTTCACGAACACGTTTAATTGTCTGACACTGTTAACACAGTACACGACTTAGAGAACGAAGTTTGCAGCATAACAAATAATATTCAACATGCAGTATGGAGTAGCACACCCAGTTTCAAAGAAAAACTTAGCAAAAACCATTTTCCTCCAGAAATATGTAATATGATCGCAGAAAAGCGAAAAATTCGTGGACACTCTTACCTTCCGTATAAGATAAAGCTTTATAAATGAAAAAGTGCTAAGTCAACAAATAAAAATATTGCAAGATGAGATCTTTAGTAAAAATCTAACCTCGCTTTTAAGTTCTTGTGCAACAAACTTACTCCTTGTGGAAGTACACACGGAACATAAAACGATTTTTTGCAAACGGCATTAGAAAGAATGACAAACAATCAATGGGCTAGAATCAGCTGTAAAAATGCTAATGCATTCTTGGAATACTTAGCAGAGGAATTGCTGACGACGAGGATAACCTTGAAATCACAAGGTATGGCATAAAGGATTAATACACAAAATCAGTTATCTCTTACCTGCTGATTTCTGTGCAAAGATATCCTCATATCACAACAAGCGCTTCTTCACAGTTAAGGAAGGGAAAACATATTCTAAATTACGTGAAATTAAGGCAGGTGTTCCTCAGTGTAGTATACCGGGCCAAATGCTCTACCTCCTATGTATATAGGCGATTTATCTATATTTGGTAATACCATAACTGCGATATTTGCTGATGCTCTGCTAGCTGTTGGCGAAAATGAGCAGATGAGCACAAATAAACTTCAAGTATCTATAACTAGAATCCATGAATTGACAAAAAAGTGGCAAATTTTACTGAACCATAAAAAATCCGTGCATGTGGACTTTACCAACAAATCTGTACGATATATTCCAGTCTCTCCATGATATTATACTCGGTGTATATGATTGGATACATACACTTGAATAATATTGCTTATTGTACACTATATAAAAAACTATAAAAGCGAGAAATAAATTTAAAAAAAAAGTAAGTAAAACATTACTTTCTTCCGTGTCACTTTACTTGATTTGAGCATAAACTAATTGCGAATTATAAAATATTCGTATATACTTTTAAATTTCGCATAAATGGTATTAGAAGTTCGATTAAATCGAAACTAATGTTTTTCTTGTTTTATTTTAGAATATAGAAAAACCGCTTGACGAGAAAAAAGCTTATAAAACTTCTGATATCAATTTTGTTACGAAAGCTTTGTATTTTTCATTTGTATTATTGCGATTGATTGTAAAATGTAATTGAGCCTTCGTACTATTAAAAAGGTCGATCGGACTTACGAGTAAAAATTTTGATATTAGTGCTTGTGCTGCAGCCGCAGTGAGGTGCGCTTTCGTCACTTGCGTGGATCTGAGTGATTAATTCATTATACATATGTACTCTTCACATACTTAGAGTGTGAATAATGTTATAATTTAGTCTTAGGAAGTATCAGTGAGTTGATATAGTCCGACATCTATTCCATAATTGCGCGTCCTATTCCATAATTGGTTGATCCAAGGGGATGGAACTGGGGAACGTAATTAAAAAAAAAAAACACTTAAAATTGAATTGAATGACGGTTTTTGTAATTAAAAGTCTGCTCTGATGGAATTCAAATTCCGTACGCAAATACATATTCACATGACTCTGGATGCAAAGCTACTCTGGTAGGAACACATCAAAATAAAACACAAATGCCGTTTATAAACAGATTCTGTAATCAGTTTGAGCATACGGGATCCAATCATTCAAAGATTTAAAAACACTTTTTTAAAGGCAATGGTCAATGCCCCATGGTATGTTCGAAATAACGACTTACATGGCGACCTCAGCATAGACAATGTCGAGAGCACATGCGGCTGCAACAGCATGTAAATGAAGAAGCATCTTCTCTTTTAAACACCACTGGGCTAGTGCAACGTCTTAAGCGTACTAAGTCTAATGACTTATTCGAATAGATTAAGTATAAATAATAAATACATCAATTAATCTGCAATTATACCCCTCACATCGTTAGTATAAGTATACTAGTTGCAATTAAAAGTCTGCTCATTTATTAGTTATCTGAATTGTTAATGTTAATAAAACAAAATTTATTGTTAATAAAACAACATTTCCTTCGATTCATTTAGTCATCTACATATTATGGAACTTTGAGAATAGAGCATTTTCTGAATCCACGACTAATATGTGACTTAGAGCATTGGAAAGGTGCATGCACTTCCCAACTTCAAGTTAAAAACTTCATGTCATTTTGTCCATTTGAAGCGGAGATACTCGTATTGCGCTCAAAGGGACAGGTCGAAAAATGAACTTCGAAAGGAGCTAATATTAAGTTATGTTTTAAACTTAGTAAAACTTTTACGGAAACTTTTCAATTGATGAACCAAGTTTCTGGTGGTGATTGTTTGTCTCATATTATAGTGTACTATGACTGGTATTAAGTTTATTAAGCGGTTCAGGGAAGTTAGAGAGCAAATAAAGAACGATGCACATTAAGGTCTTTCGAAAACCAAGGTTACTGAAAGAAATATTGAAAAAGTGGGTGAATTAATCAAAAATTAATTGAATTAATCAAAGCTAGCGCACTAACTCATAAGAAATTTATTGTAGCACTAGGGGAACTCTAAAAATTAAATAAATAAATAATAAACAAGAAAAGCGTTAAATTCGGTTGAACCGAAGCTCTAATACGGGGTGTCTCAAAAGAAAGTTCACATTTGATTTGCTGATTGCGTGAACGCAACTATTCCAAGGAGCGCGGAGGCTATGTCAATCGGTAGCCTAGCTTTTGGGAATTTAGTCGCTATGGAACGTTTCTCAGGAGCGGACCGTGCTTTGTGCGTAGGTGAGTTTTACAAAAACGGTAATTCAGCGACTGTAGCGCGTAGAAAATTCTGCAGTATTCGACATGGTCGTCGCTTAAATGATGCGCCAATCGCTCGACTCATTGGAAAATGGGTCGAGAAGTTTGAAGAGACCGGTTCAAAGCTGGAAAAATCCAAATCCGGGCGTCCAAGGTGTTCGAAAACATCCAGGAGAGGTGACATAAATTGGCCTCCACGAAGTCCCGATTTAAACCCTCTGTAGTTTTTCCTGTGGGGTTACGTAAAATCTAAAGTTTACGGCAACAAACCGACTTCCCTGGCACAATTAAAAGAAAATATCCGTCACAAAATGGCAACCATCACGGAGAATACCTGCCGAGCCGTCATAGGAAAATTTAGTGCTCGATTAAATGAATGCCGTGAACGCAACGGTTTACAATTGGACAATATCATTTTTAAGAAATAAATTCCCAAATTTTGTATTTTAATGTGTAATTTAATGTGAACTTTCTTTTGAGACACCCTGTATTATTCGTACGAAATTTTAAATGGTATTGTAAACATAAAAGTGGGGGTATAAATAGAGGCTACCCCAAAAAGTGGGTGGTACAAATTCACTAGTAGTTGTATATGAAGCGATGTAGTTGATATGTAAGATCCCGCCATATCGAATTTCAAGTTGATATTGACGTTTTCCATACAAATTCATAAAAGTTCAAATTCATTAATGTATGTATATGTCAAGCATCCGTCTACTAGAAGTTACCATATCAATTGCTAATTTGATATTGACTTCAATAAAAAAGTTTTTCATACAGAAAGTCAAAAGTGGGTTTGTATGGGGACTACCCTAAAAAGTGGGCGTGGCGAGTCAATCTTGATACTCTATTAAACAGCAATAAAAAGAAGTATATCTTCCAAATTTCAACTGGATAGTCCTCAAAAAACACGCAACAACATACAGACGGACAGATAAACGGACAGGGCTAGATCGACTCGTCTCGTCGAGCTGATCACGAATATATATACTGTATGTGGTCTACGATGCCACATGCGTTACAAACTTTCAGACAAACTGATAATACTATTTGGCACTATCGGATGTGTCACAGAAATCTCTAGACAAAAATCCGTCTGGTGATTTGAAAATCTCCGAGATTTCATAGAAAACAGTTTTAGTGTACAGACAAGTTTTATAATTTTATAATTACATATAAGTTGGCAGTACTACACAAAATTATCAGCTGATTTCGTTGACCTAGAAGGTTTTCAGCAAATAAATACACATTTTTATAAATTTACATTAAATAATAAAATGCGCTAAGCGTTTATATTCTAAGACACAGTTACGAAGAAAATAAACGTTTATATATGCAATTAACAATTTGACCAAGCAAAAGGCTGGAGATTTCAAACGGTCTAAAAGAGATTTCTGTGACACCTACGAAATTGATTTGAGTCGGAATTGGGGTGAAAGCGATTTGTGTGATACCCCAGTATGTGTGAAATAGCACTGAAATCGCTCGAATTAAATTCTGTAGATTATACGGCAAATTTAAACTGTACATGCACACTATTCAAGGCCACATAGTTGGAAAAAAGGATTTTGTTTAGATTTTGTAGTTTATTTTCTAAGGAAAACTTTTTTATTCCTGAAACTTTTTACATTTTATATTATAGAATATTCATCAGAAACTCACATATAGACTTCTATATTATATGGCCCTAATAGAAACATTCGGTCAAGAAAGAGATTCTGATATTTTTTATTACAAAAGCTAGAAATTTGGGTGTGAATGATAGAAATTTTAATCCCTCAGATTATGAACATTAGTTCAGATCTGACGCACTACAGAATACTAGGTCTTCATTATACCCAAGCCTTCTATATAATACGATGTATCGTGTGAAGAGTATTAAAACACCTAGCTTCCCTTATAATAACGAAGGCAATTTGAAAAGTCAGAGACTTTTTGAATTTCGAATTATATTGATTTGAAGCTTGTCGCTGAAGTTTCCAATCGGCATCATTAAAAATGTGTTTGACAGCCACTGAAAGCAGATATAAAAGGCAGATAGACGGACAGAAAGCAGGTTTGTACCTCGTTGTTTTCGTCGGATAGCCGGCACTACATTTTGATTTCTGTCGGTCTGTCTGCCTTCATGTCTGCGCTCAATGGCTATCAAGCACATACTTAATGATGCATATTGTTTAAAATTTAACAGATGGTAGTTCAAAGGAGCACTGCTGCATTCGAAGTTACTAAGCAGAAAGTTCAAAAAGTTACTGAATTATCAAATTGCGCTGGTACATTTTTTTTTTTTTAATTGCCTAATTTCCATAATTGTAACTTTGGTATAAAAGCTTAAACATTTTGTTGCCTGAAGTACAACGTACACATAGTAAATGCTAAACATATCATTTTATGATGGCTAAGCGCGTCTATCTTTCAGTTGTTGGTGTTGGCTGAGTGAAAAAAAAGAAAACTGATGTTTTCGGTGCAGATATTGGATGCCTGCGTCTGTGATTTATATAATAATTGTTGTCATTATGTTGTCACCTGCTTCTCAACATGCGCTGTGGCTATTAAAATACGCACAATTTAAATAAATATCAAAGCTAGCCAACCATAAGCATTTCAAGGGAGCGAACGTCTGAACAATTAATCTAATTTTATTCTGCAGTTCATTCTAGGAAGAGCCAACAATATGTTTTGTTTCCACGCAGTTTCTTTACAATATACATATTTTGAAGCAAACCCCTACCAAAATGATACAAGTATTACGTAATTTAATTTTGAACGGTACTGTAAGTTGACATGCGATAAGGCTCTGGTATCTTTTTGAGAAATTTTTGCGGTTTTATTTGCATTTAAAATTTGAAGAGAAAATGTTTCTATATGTCTAAATTCTCGGAATATTCATTTTAAATGTCATACTGCGGTCATAGCTTTGCTGTGGCTGCGAGTTTTTAATTTGTTTTCATAGGCATAGCCCAGCTTCCACGCTTCATAATTAGTCTACATTAATTTGGAGTACATGCCACCATCTTTTTTACAATATTACATTTTATTGCCGACCGCAGAACATCAAATATTTGAACTTCAAAACAACTTCAAACTGCTTAATAACAATTTCAGTACGCTCGGGCAGGCACAGAGAAATTAAAAAATCAATATCAATTTGATATTGTTTTATTAGTTTTGAAATATCAATTTTGTTGCATATCATTTGCACATTAAAAATTAGCAATTTGAATTTTTTCATATCAATATCATAAAATAATATAAAAACTTTTCAAATTAATAATAAACATAGCACATTGATCTGAATTCATTACATCAGTCACTTCAAAAATATGCAAACAAAAAGAGATGAAAACAAAAAGAATGGTGCGAGAGAGACGGAATGTGTCTGATTTAAAAATAGAACAACAAAACAACATATTTTTGTCTTACCGCAGTCAGTCAATGAGAAAAGCAATTGCTTGTTAGACGAGGTTGCAAAAATGGTAATACATTTTGTTTATTTTTTTCCCCCTGAAAAGGCATCAGACTCTCATTTTCTTATTTCAAGCTTTCGTAGTAGGCGTTAATTTATTTGTAAAAGTATATATAGGAATCAGCAATCACAAATCAAACACCGAATAGTTCGGCTGAATGTGTCCATTGTATGTCAGGAGGAGTATGAATAATGTTATAAATCCGTCACAATGTTTGCAACACCTAAAAGGAAGCGTCGGAGACCCCATATCCGGCATATCCGTCCGTCTGTCTTTCTATTTCTCTTTCTCTCTGTCTGTCTGTCTGTCTGTCTTTCTATCTGTCGGTCAGTTTGTCAGAGTCTTTATCCCTCAATCCTTGCAATATTGCATTCAAAGTTGGTATAAAGTCTTGTTGTAACCTGTAACCATAAGCCACACAATAATATAATGACCCCGATCTACATAGTGCTCTCACTATACTTAAAACTTAATAGCACTTATAATTCACTTATAGTTTTTACATATTCTTTGTTCAATGTGCGGCAGAATAATATAACTGAAGTAAATTAACAGTTTTGACAAACAAAAAGAGCAAGTGTGAAGAGTATTAAAGTTTTGGTTTTACCGAAATTAACTTTTCTTTTGCCAAAAAAAAAAAAATAGTTGTAACATCCCAGCCGGCATAACATAATCCGCAGAAAGTTCTGATATTCTTAGCTTAAAGTCGAAAACTTATCTAAGATGGAGCTATACTTAACATTATTTATATTCAGCATTATTTGTTCTATAATAATAATAATAACAGGTGTCTCAAAAGAAAGTTCACATTTAAAAAATCGATAAAAAAGTAGGTAGTTTATTGAAAAAATGTTTATTACTTATGTTTATTACACACTTTGGGAATTTATTTCCTAAAAATGATATTGTCCAAATGTAAACCGTTGCGTTCACGGCATTCATTTAATCGAGAACTAAAATTTCCTATAACGGCTCGGCAGGTATTCACCGTGATGGCTGCCATTTCGTGACGGATACCGATTGACATAACCGTCCATCGAAATAGTTGCATTTACGCAATCAGCAAATCAAATGTGAACATTCTTTTGAGACACCCAGTATGATAATAATTTATTAAAGAGTTTATTAAATAGAGAAAAAGAATAAATTGTACTCGTATGCCTGAAACAAAATAGAAATGACACACAAAATACTATCGCAAAATATAACATTATAGATATGTTTATCGAACTAAAGAAAACATAGGTTCCATTACCACAAAGTGAGCTACTAGACGTGGGAAATGCTATTCGAAAAAGATTCTTTGGCAAATGCCGTTATCGAAAGTTTTGTCCGAAATACGCTATTATTTTTGAATAATTTGTACTGCATCATTTAGAATATACGTAGTGCGAAAACTCTACATGGTTATTCGAATTAGTTGTTTGGATGAACGATTATGTCGACCGTAAAATGGACCACGATTTTCGAAATAATTTTGCACAATTTGCAAGCTTGCACAAATGACAATGACATTTAAGTCGAGTCGCTGGAGACAATCATTTTGGACTTTTGTTGAGATAAAGGTACTCTGAGACCTTTGGTCAACTATAGCATGAGGGGTAAAAACTTCTCCACATTGGAAAACGAGAACAAGAGCAATGGGGAGCACTGCCAATCGGTTACTTGCTGCATGAAGGGCACACATTGCTGAGTAGTCATCTTCAGGGATGAACTCTTGTGCAGTATGTTTCTTAGGATGTGATTACTATTCTTTTTTATACGATATTTTTGTAATTTTTTTATTTTGATGTACAACGGCACTATCAATTGACTCGCATCAAATTAATTTGTGGGCATGTTTAAAAAATCCAATGTGTCTTTGAGCAAATGTTGAATGGGCGATGTTCATAACCTCATAATGGAGCGTTTACAATTAACAACTGACAGTAATTGTAAAAAGTAGAGAACAACATTAATTGTACTTGTATAGATAATCAGCCGGATTTACTACAATACAATGTTTTTTATACCCTGTATAATAAATATTTGTAACAGGGTATATTGGGTTTGTTTAGCTCTCAAAATATACAAGTATGTATCTTAGCGGAGGTAGTAGTGGATACCCCATGAAGTATATATATTCTTGATCAGGGCGATAGATCGATTCGATATAGCCATGTTTGTCCATCCGTCTGTATGTCTTTCTGAGAGAAAAGTTCTGCATCTAGAGAAATCTAAAACAAACTAAGTTTACGCTATAGGGTCTCTAGGTACCGCACTGCTACAACAGTAACTTGAAATTTAAGAACTCACAACCATTTTACTCTCAGTTTATAGTATGCTTTAGTTTGCCTTAAAACTGTATTAACATATTTTGTAATATGGTTTGTAGAACGAAAAATTGGGAGGCAAAACAAGGCCTAATACGAAAAGAATATGGCGTTTAGAGGGTGTAATATAGTCGAACACCTCGATTATAGCTATTTTTTGTTTTATGTAATTTTGCAGTTCATGTTTCCTCTTCTTTCTTTTTAAACATTGGCAAGGTAACAAAATTCGAAGACGCAGCAATCGAAAATATGACGATAACTTTCAATAAATACCGCAAAAATACAGCCAAGTCATTTGCAAATTCGGCACAAAAATGTTTCTTTGCGCCTTTCTGAATCTGTATTCATCTTGCCCTGCTGTCTCACGGTGAAACGTTTTGGGGGAAATTGAAGCACATATTATTCAGCAGAAATCGTGAAATGTGAGTAGTATTTGCTTCTTAATATTTTTGTGTTGTATTTGTGGCAAAAAAATTCATAAATTATGCCAGAATTGCTTTCAGAGTGCGTCTGTGTGCGGCCTACGAGTATGTGGAAGTAGGTGGTTTCTCTCTTCAGTTACAACTTTGCAGGTTTGGTAGTCATTATTGGCATTATAATGTATATCAAAAACACAACAGCAAAAACAAGTTTGTGAAAATGAAAGCGAGGAAAGCATAAATATACGAGTATGCATGTAGGTATGTGGGCAATTCCATATAATATTCTCATACAAACAGCGTTCTATTGTAGCCAGGGCCACCAATAGACGGACAGAATGAAAAATAGACTAATCATATAGTTGAAAATATGAATGCGTTAGAATCAGATCTACTTGATTAAATCATTGAGATTTCTACTAAGAAATCAGAAAAAAAATAATCATGTCGTATTTTACGTATTATATGGGCTTGTGTAGCGTCTTAAGGTCAGGTTAGACCTAGGGGCGGACTGCGTACAGAAGACGGTTTTTTGAGGAAAGCATTTTGTATAAGTGATATCTGCCATGATAGGCATTAGGCCAAATCTGCTAAGCTATGTATTTCATCGCTTTACGTGGATTAATACTGAGATCTACGGTGGCACACAAGTCACTCAACATTTGCAGGGTACCAATGATATTATGCCAGGTAATCTATATAGTATTTAATTTGTGCCTATTATAGCGATGTATCGATATATCGATATTTTTAACTTGCGATACGATAATATTGACGACTTATTTTTAGTACCGATTATATCAAATATGGTTTTGGTCAGTATGGTTTTGGTTTGTAGTAAATAATCGCTATTTAATTAATGGGTGTGGTTCAATTTGTGTGTTTTTATTTACGCACTGAAAGAAAAACATGGGCAGAAACCATATACATTGTTAAAATTGTTTTAAACACCGTCAAATTATTCTCTTAACAACGTTTGGTTGTTGTCGGTTATTCACTATTTACATTGTTGGCAAACAACGATTTAGTTGTTGTCTGCTTTTTCAATGTTTACATTGATGGTAAACAATTTAAGTGTAATTTGTAATTGCATCTCCATCGAGCACATTGAGATTAACAGGCTGCTACTATATTAATGATCGTATCGCTGGACGATCGCATTTTATTTTCACTAAATAAGAAATAACACCGGATCGTCACATATGGCAAACGCAGAATACTGAATGAACAAAAACATATTTTTTTGAAATTTCTTAAGAAATATATACAATTGTAATGAATTTTTCATCACTTTGCTACTTTGCACTCTGAGTATGGCTATGTTTGCGAATTTGCAATTTTTATGAACAAACACAGCCAAACTGTGTGTGTGTTGTTGGTAAAAATCTATATACAAGTAGGCAAGCGCAATGTAATTTATTTTCTAAAGTATTGAGTCCAAGGTAGGTAAAAACCAGGTGACGCCCTTGGCAAATCACAAAAGACTCTCTCACAAAGCTCTCTCAGGCTTCTCAGATCCCTCAATGCTGCTACCTTTTTTTGTTTCTGTAGATTCCTTTGATTTCAATTGGAAGAATAGATAAAAATATATTCTCCAACTCTGTCGTGCTGTAAAGGGGAATTCACATTGTAGAGCATGTCGATCAAGCAGCTCGACGTTGGGCCCGAAATTATTGTGTTTTTGATAGTATTTTAGTTGGTAAAATTTTAGAAGAAGTGGAATCAAAGAAATATTTAAAACAAAGAAAAGAAAGAATGAATTGGAATTAGAATTTGTTTTCAAATGTTAGTATTGTCAAAAGCGGTTCTCAGCTGATTGTGCTATTGCTGAATTTCTAAAGTATTTGTTGATGTTGATGGTGCGTAATTTGTGTTTGGGATCGTTTGCTATATATTTATGTAAATTATATAACTTCATTTTCACTAGATGCATCGACTAAAAGGAAAACCTTACACCTTTGTAGATACAGTGTACCTAACATATCTCAGTCTTTGCAAAGGAGCTTGTAATTTATAAGAGATATACTGCCGTTTTAATCAATCCATGAATGTGAATTGAGCCAACAACAACAATATTTTAAAAATAAGTGATGATGACTTATTTAATGGTGCACGTTCTATTCAGCACATCCCTGTAAAAATGCAGCTCATGATTGCATTGTACCGACTTGGATCAAGTAGCGTGGGAGCCTCAGTAACAAAAACAGCTGTATTCTTTGGTATCGAAAATGGCGGCTCTATTGAAAGAATTGCAAAGTGAGTTTTTAAAGCCATTCTGAAATTAGGAAATTTTTATATTGCGATTTTGCATAGTTTGTTTAATATATAAACGTTACGGTGGATGTAAGCCGACAATTGATAAGGTCCTGCTTGGCAAGTCTTTCTGTAGGCTAGTCTCGCCAGACGCGGTAGGTTCTTGACCAACCAATTATCTATACCGCTGGATATCACAAAAAACAAATTAATTTATACCTGCCAAGACTTATACACACAAAAATAAAATACATAAGTATTATAGAAAGTAGACAGACGACAAGATATATAGTGATGATAAGATCAGGTGTTATGACCCTTATGCGCTTATTTAGACATCCAAAATGATCACTCTCTACGATCACGTCATGACGACCTCCGCGCTACAATATTTATTAGGTCGTCCCTTATAAAAGATTAAACGTTTAATTTATTTTAACCGCATCCCGTTTTATCATCCGCATCTTCCAAAGTAAATAGATTAAATTATCATTTTCAATTTATATTAAATGAGTTTCAAATGTACTTAAATTGTACACTTCCTTACATTTTCTTAACAACTATAAATATAAATTTAGTCTAATTTACAAATTATTAATTTTTATACAAATATTTTCATTTTAGTATTTTAGAATTATGCAAAATTTAAATTATTATTCCAACAATTGAATAGTAATTTAGAAAATTGTAGTAGGCTTTAGCATTGATTAAATTGAGTGCACTTTGTTGGTTTTATTATGACTTACTCGTTTTTAGGGTTCCGAACCAAAGGGTAAAACGGGACCCTATTACTAAGACTCCGCCGTCTGTCTGTCTGTCTGTATGTCACCAGGCTGTATCTCATGAACTGTGACAGTTAGACAGTTGAAATTTTCACAGATGATGTATTTCTTTTGCCGCTATAACAACAAGTACTAAAAAGCAGAATAAAATAAATATTTATTGGGGCTCCCATTCAACAAACGTGATTTTTGATCGTTTTTGTTCGATATTGATAACGGCAACAGGTAGACGCTTGAAATATTCACAGAATATTTTGTTATATATTCACTTTAAAAATAAATAATTAAATTAAAAAAAACTAATATTTCGGTGGGGCTCCCATACAACAGACATGATTTTTTTTTTTGTATATAATGGTACGGAACCCTTAGTGCGCGAGTCCGACTCGCACTTGGCCGGTTCTGTTTTCTTTTATTACTGCTGAAGATGTTCTGATGACGATCGAAGAGGCGATGTTTTGAGCTCAAACCTGGGCGAATTGACAAAATAAAATGAATTTATTTTAATTTAATTTAATGATTTAAACACTATGACTAGTAATATCATTTAAACTCCTTACCATATTAAGATGATTGAAACCCACCCTGTTGTAGTGTTTCATAGCAAGTTGCATGCCTCCAAATAATTGTAAGCCTTTGACAGTTATAAAACGACTCCGAGCTTGGACTATATAAGGAGGAACAAAACAGCAGAGCAGTCAGTCAGTGTCGAGCAGCAGCTCAAGTCATACAAACCCCAGTGAAAGGTTAACAAGTAAGTTCTCCAGATTTTCTGTGGGGGCAAAGTGTTCTAGTGTTTTCTTACGCCGTACGGCTTGTAGATTTTATATTTAGCCTAGTTTCGTAATATCCTTCGCGTCGCTGGTTTTTACGGCTCGCCAGATTCTCTGTCAGATTCTTTGTTACATTCTCCGTTAAGCCTAGCATTTCAGCGTTTTCCCACGAGTGATCACGACTCCGATATTTAAACGTATTATTTCTCAAAAATAGTCTGACCGAACAAAACTGCGATTCACAATTAGGGTTGGGTCAACTTTACATGTAGTTTGAATCTAACACATTTCATACCTACCCTACCATTTATACCTAATACACACACCTTCATACATACACTCATATGGTGGTAGTAAACAATACTGTCTAGTGGTAACACTGGATGTTAAAAATGCTTTTAACACTGCCAACTGGGACATGATTCTTAATGCTATTGATTCCTTCGGAATTCCGAACTACCTAGCGAATGTCATAGAGAGCTACTTTCACAATAGAGTGCTTTTGTATAGCACTGATGCTGGAGAGAGAAAATATAAAGTCACCAGTGGGGTCCCTCAGGGCTCTGTCCTAGGACCCTCTCTATGGCACATAATAATTGGCTTCGCCGACGACATAGCCATTGTGGGAGTAACTAAAACTATTCACGAGGTTGAGATATTATGCAAAGTAGCTATACTGAGAGTTTGCGAATGGCTAAAAGCTTCTGGGCTACAGCTTGGCGAGCTTCCTACCGTGGAAAATATTGTGGGACATATGTTAAATGATATCCACAAGTGGCGTGCGGTGTGCACCTTTGCAGCATCAGCGATGACATTTTCTTAACAATTATAGTATCACTTATTTTTGTATTTATAAATATTATTATATAAATTTTAGAAACTCTAAAATGCAATAAAGAATGAATTAAAAAAAAAATATACACTCATACGAAATACATTCACTTCATACACTCTTACGAAACACACTCACCCACATACGTATGGTAAAGAACTGTACATCCTCACGGGCCACAGGAATACAGCCTCATTCACTGATCCTACTAGTTTTAAATAATTTAAGATTACTGAAATAAATCGCCATTTAAAGCTAAAAACACAAATACTCTATTAATTTATTAAAATTAAATTCTGTAGCGGAACCTGAACATCCGACAAGCGAACTTCGGGCACGAGAAAACATATACGTTACAATATAGATTTAATTTTCTTTACTTAAATTATTATTATTATTTTTTTTTGTTGTAATAAATTAGCTCTTAATTTTAGGTTGATTATGTTATCCTAAATTTAGTTACTTTAGTTAATACATTTCTAGCAGCGTTTAAACCTTTCTCTTAACTCCAGCGTCACCTTATATTGCAGTTATATTTATAATGGGTGACACAATTGAACTATTCAAAATGCATTACAATTTGTAATTTGTATTTAAGTTAAATAAAATCGAAAAATTTATCATTTAAATATAATTCGACATCCGCCACAAAAAAAATACATTTTTTGACCTAATTCCGTAGAACGTGAATCTCTCGTAGCTGAAACACTACACAAGTTACCATAATATATTGGATATGTTGATGTCACCGAAATAAAACTCTCTAAGAAACCTATGCAGGACCCCGAAGCATATTATTATCGTAACCAGATGTACAGCTTAAAGGTACAGGCAACATAGGAAGATGATCAGGTATTTGGTAGTTGGTTTGTCAGGGACTGTAAAGGACAGCAGAATATTTAAAACTGTTCATTAGTCACAAATCCTACGAATTTTTTTTAATGATTTCCAATGAATCTCTGGAGGAACTATCACCATATGTTGTAACACACTTTCGTAATAATTTTATTGACTCAACTCCAGCATGCCGAAAGAAATTAAATCGCACATTTAACAGCCATCGAGTCCATTTCTTTGGATAATTGAAGGAACGGTTTAACTGCCGTAGGGTTATTCAAGTTTTCAATTTCACAACTGTTATTCAGCCTATAAAACGTATTGGCTAGTTCGATCACCCAATAAATATATTTCAAAGATATTAGCTTTAGAGCTGACAAAACAAAACAAAACAAACAAAATTTACATTTTTTTTTTATTAAAATGTTGGTACTATGAAACGCAAACGTCGATATTATGCTATTCATCAATTGGAAGATATTCTTTCTTTTTTTTCTTGTCTGACAAAAGTAACCAATTTTTTTGAACAATAACAGGTCAAAAATCGATTTATTCTGCAGGGCTACTCAAATTCGATTTATTAATACTGCGAATTCGTGAAATTCACTACTAAATAAATTTCCAATATATTCAGATATATTTCTATGTCGTGAAAATGGCCCTAAAAGAATTAATAAAATGTGTACAAACAATGACACAAGTATTCTTGATGATGGCCACTTGATATTCATAGGTGTTATAATGCACAATATAATAATTGAGCAAAACAACATGGACACATTTTAAATTGAAAATGAACCTCGTACTCAGGATGAAACAGAAACTGCATACACAATAGCAACTGTTCGATCTTTTGAAGGAGTAGAAGCAAATAGCCCAGCATCCGTCTGACTTTGCAACTGCAACGCACTCAAATAGGATACATTTATATTCCTCATTTTGTTTTTAAATGGCAGAGTACCTGCATCATCAAAATTTATCGATTGATTAATAATTTTTATGTTAAAGCAGTCGGCAGTAGGATATTGTTTATACTTTTTTCTTTTTAGGTGTCTGCAACTTACCCCTCAAACGATTCAGGCGCATCTTTTACCATTTTTCATCCGCCACCATTTTCAGCAAACTAAAAGTAAACAAAAAACCAGGGTTACTATCTTTTTTCTGCTTGTTATATTGGCAATTCTATTAAAATAAATTTTAAAGTCAAAAGAATCTGCCCTATATCAGATAATTTTGATTTTCAATTTGTATGAAAATTGATATGGGACCAAACCGATTCGGTTGATGGCGCTTACGAAGTTTAGTCATATGAAGTCCCTCAGTCCCACATATTTTATGTTGCATTTATGTGTATACATTCGTTGTGAATTACATACAATTGTAGCCGACAGCATTAATCAATCTAAATTTGCAATAAATCTGAGTGCCAAATGATTTGTTATAGACGTACGTCTAAACATCCAACTGGAATTTGACGAACACGCTAGATACACTATTGTTATGCAAATGATTCTTTCTGACCTTTATAGTGACAGAATATATCCCTATAAATATAATAGGGTACAATACTTACTCAATGTGAAAAAGAAAAGAAAACAGTTGTCAATTGTAATATGGAATTGGCCATTCACATGTCAGTGTAACAGTATACGTGCGGGGTAATAATATTAAGCAAATATTTCTTTATTGAAATTGAGATTTATGCCGTCTGATGACGACGCAATTCAACCTTACGGCCTCTTGCAGCACATTCATACATATCAAAGTCCTTGATCCTTATGCTGCATAATAACGCTATCGCACCCGTTACCCGAGGCATCATGCTATTTGTAGATACCTTCTCTCCAATTTTACTATTGGTTTCAATTCGATTTCTTTTCATGGTTTTGCGCTGACTGTTAGATTGCTGACGGGGCATACAATTTTGTGAAATTAATTACCTGGCTTCGTTTCACTGACTCACACAATTCACTCTACTATATACGGGGGTTTATTTCTAGTAGTATTTTCTAGACTATTTGTTTGTTTCTTTATTATTAATTTGTTTATTTGTTTGTTTGTTTGTTGAGATATTTTCTACCTTTGTACATTTTCCATTTGGTGTGCTTTGTTTTTGCATCTGTCATCAATTTTGGTTTAGTCACGCAGCAAAGGATTTGGCACACGGCCACAAACTCAGATACATGCATAAATTTAGAAAATTAAATTTCCGTTTTGATGAATAGCAAACGAACGCTAACACATTGTCATATTATTAATAGTTTGGTTTTCGGCAGTTTTGGAAATTCTGAGAAACATTGTGAAAGTGACCAATTGGAATAAATTTAGTCACTTGGTTTTTTAAGGTGTTGTAAACTATTGCAACTCACAATGCTGCTCTTAATTAGTCAGCGTTACTAAGCATTTCAACAGTAAAATTCGGTGGAACCGAAGCTTAAATCCTCTTAAGACTTGCCCTTTGCTAGGCGACGCAGGAAATTACTATTAAATACAACAAGAAACAAGAAAAAACGTTAACTTCGGTTGAACCGAAGCTCTAATACCATTCACACGAAATTTTAAATAGTATTGTAAATCATAAAAGTGAGTGTTTAAATAGGGGCTACCCCAAAAAGTGGCCGGTACACGCCCACTAGTAGATGGTATGAAGCGATGTAGTTGATGTGTAAGATGCCGCACAATATCGAATTTCAAGTTAATATTGACGATTTCCATACAAATGCATAAAATTGAGCTGTGGGTTTGTATGTGGGCTACCCCAAAAAGTGAGCGGGCTATGTGTGTTAAGCGGCTGCCTATAAAAGGCACAATATCGCATTTCAACTTAATATTGACTTTAATAAAGAAGCTTTTCTTACGAAAACACAAAAGTGGGCAGTAGGTTTGTATGGGGCCTACCCAAACAGTGGGCGGGCCATTAATATATACATATGTCAAGCATCCGTCCACTAAAACTAAGCATATCCATTATTAAGTTGATATTGACTACAATAATAAAGTTTTTCTTACAAAAAGTCAAAACTGGGCGGTGGGTTTGTATGGCGGCTACCCTAAAAAGTGTGCGTGTTGGGCCAATCTTGATACTCTATTAAACTGCAATAGAAAGAAGTGCATGTGCAAACTTTCAACTGGATAGCATAAAAATTTATCCAAAAAATGAGCAACAACATACGGACATTGGCTAGATCGATTCGTCTCGTCGAGCTGATAAAGATTATATACAGTTCTTTATGGGGTTCACGATGCCTACTTTAATGCGTTATAAACATTCAGACAAACTGATTATACTACTCAAACTATGAATGAATAGTGTATAAAATGGGGATAAAACGAAACACCATTAATGCAAATAAAGGACCAGAGGTTTATGGGCTGGTGGCATCATTGGGCCATACTTCGACTTTAACCTTGGAAGCCATTATCGAGCGCACTATTCGTGAGACACGACCTTAAATAATAAAGAAAGTTTTGGAAAATTTGTCCTTCAGGATGCAGTTCGATAGACGTTCCTGTTGCAGCCGTGTGCCAGAAATCATGTTACATCATTAATGCCATAGTATTATCTAATCTAATCAAAAATACATTATAAAGTTCCATACCTCTTAAAAAAAAGTCAGTACCATTAGACTACAGTCAAATTTTTAATAACCTGCATCAATACGCTTTTGTCTGACCGATTGAAAGCGGGTGGGTGTCGAAACTGACCTCAAACGCAAATTTAATTATAAAAATATTTTATATTAAAGATGAAAATATTGATATTGAAATTTATCATGCCTATTATGAAATTATTTCACAAAAATTAATAGTCTCAACATTTTTTAATTTATCGACATAATATCAAATATTTTACTTCAAAGCTAATTCTTTTTTTTTTTTAAGCAATTCCTGACGCTTTCTTAATCTATTGGCAACTGACTCGTTTACTTACCCATCCATTAACTCGCCGACAAGCGAACTTTTCTAATGGATATTAAAAGACTTTGGCACAGTTGTAGTCGCCGTTGCACCATAGACATTTGAAGCAAGCGAAACTCCGTGCGAACTCGATTAACTCGAAGTGAAACTCTGCAGAAATGCCAGCACAAAGTTTTGCTTGAAGCTTTAAAAAATTCCTTGGTGTATAAATTCAAGTATTTCACTTGGGGCAGAGCAACTAACTTTATACTTTATAGAACAACAGCAATAATGGCGAAATGATTAATAAACTGGAGTGAGATCGGCGCAAGACGAGTTCCAACAATAAGAACAGTGAGTCCTGCACTTTCCACGACAGTTGAAAATAGTTGAAAACAGTTGAAAACTGTTCGAAAACAGCTGCAACGGCTTGTTGCAACAGTATTGAAGGCGACCGTGACAAAATAAGACAGTGCCGCTTTAGGACTAGATGCGTGATGACAAGTATTTTCATAAATAATTGAAACAGTTTTCTATTTTCTTGAAAACTCAAAAATATTTCATTTCTATTTCGTAGAAAAGTGAGCAATGGGTTTCTAGTGTGCCTTTCCCTAAAAGTGCAAGTGACATTTTGATTTCAGATCGATATCTTCAAAAATGAGGAGCAAGTTTTGATTCATACAGACAAGGGACAGATAGACATACGGATATGGTTAGCTTATTTATACTGAGACTTAAAAACCTCGTTTAAAGGAATTGTCAAGTAACTGTCATATACAATTAGTTGGTTTATAGTGTTCGAGTTTGTCAGTTCATCTCAATTGTGTTTGGCGATTTTTTCGAATTTCTCCGAATTTTAATTTAAAAAAAACTCAATATTGTAAAGGTCGCTGAAGAAATAGTAGAACGAGTTAATTCCGACTTCATATTCATAAAATATATTGTAACTGGTAATGATGCATAGGTTTACGAGTTTGACATGCGAGCCAGTTAAGCTGCCGAGTGCCGCCTTCCAACTAAGCCGAAACCGAAAAAAACACCTCAGAGTCGATCAAAAGTGAAGGTAGTGTTAACTGTTTGCTTTGAATTTTGCGGTGTTGTTCACTCAGAAATTCTGCCAAAAGGTTTGAGCATTATTCGGTGTTTGAGAGAGCAAATTTGCCGAAAAAAGCCAGATTTGTCTACAAATTTCTGACTAAAACTCAACAAATACTATCGAACATCTAGCTCCGCCCGATTAATTTTTTTTTTGTTTCCAAATCTGATAGAAGACATCATTTGATAGAAGACATAAAAACAGAATTTGTGGCGAGAACTGAAGTCGATTTCGAAAAACGCGTTTAAAAAATGTTTTGATAATTAAATTATTCGTTGGCATAAGTGTATTATCGTATTTCGGACGTGGCCTGCTTTGAAGGCGATACAATAATTTGGACAAATCTATATATAAACAAGAAAAAAACGTTAACTTCGGTTGAACCGAAGCTCTAATACCATTCACACGAAATTCTAAATCGTATTATAAAACATAAACGAGAGGGTTTAAATAGGGGCTACCCCAAAAAGTGGGCGTCCACTAGTAGATGTGTATGAAGCGACTATCTATAAGATGCCGCCATATCGAATTTCAATCTGATATTTACGTTTTTCATACAAATGCAAAAAATTGAGCTGCAGGTTTGTATGGGACTACCTCAAAAAGTAGGCGGGACACGCCCATTTTTTATATGTATGTGAAGCTGTTGTTCATTGAAATCCAGCAAATCGAATTTCAAATAAATATTGATTTATATAAAGAATTTTTTTTATAAAAAACACAAAAGTGGGAGGTGGGTTTGTATGGGGCTACACCAAAAAGTGAGCGAGACACGCCCATTAGTCTATGTATGTTAAGCGTCTATCCATTGAAAGGCACCACATTACCAAAAAGTGGGCGTGGCGGGTCAATCTATTATTCTTGATACTCTATTAAACTGCAATAATTAGAAGTGTGTGTGCAAATTTTCAACTGTCTAGCATAAAAATTTGTGGCCAAAAAATGCGCAACTACATACAGACAGACAGACGAGCAGACACACGGACATGGCTAGATCGACTCGTCTCGTCGAGCTGATCAAGAATATATGGGCATTCCATGATGTCGAACGGGACAATCGTACACATTGGAAGTGGTGAATAGGTCAATATAAGACCGGTTTTCAAAATTATTTTTCCATTATAAAGTAGCTCTTGATTAGCCCTATAATTGGTGTAAAGGTCGACTTTGGGCAACTATTTGTTTTCGAGATTTTTGCAAAAAACCACGGCAGTCTCACGGGTCAAAAATAGAAGTGATTTTCGCGGCGATCAATTCAAACGCAGATTTCAGCGAAAGTTGAGGCAATATATTGATGCGAATTTCTCATAAATGTTGTGCATTGATTTCTCTTTAAAATTGTTATACTTTTACCCAAATATGATAAATTGTTTTTTTTTTAAATTTAATTTAAACCTCTTTCGCACGGGACATTTTTTCCATTATGATATTTATGTTGTTTCTGTCGCTCTTTTTCGAAATTATATATAGAAACCAGCTTAGAAAACTTGTTTTAAATTAAGCATTCAATACAATGCGTTTATTTGTCCTCTATCCCCGAGGCTTGCACACTAACGTTGTCGCTCACATAAAACTCCTCAATGGACTTAACAACACTTGCTTGGAGTGTATTGCTTAAATTAGTTTTGTTTTGCTTCGTTTGTTCGGGCTGATTCTTCTAGCACCTTTAATTTTTTTTTGCATGTCTTTCGGCAACGCATTCTCCACTTTTTTTACAGCTTTAGCCAATATTTGCTTGTATTTGTAAGGCTCGTTTTGTTTTGGATTTGTAATTTCTGCCAGCTTCTCCCTCCTCTGTCTTCTCCTTATGCACTCATTCCGCCTTTTATCTTCAGTCATTTCATGATTCACCTCGGCCAACGTTTTCCACTTTTGTCCAGCACTCCGCATTCTTGCCCTGTTTTTAGCTCTGTAGTGTTGAAGTATTATTTGATCTTCCTTCAACTTTTCTCTCCACCGTTTGCAACTCTCTTTGTTTTTTCGCCGCTGTTTTCACACATCTAGATTTAAATAATTTATAAGTAATAATTTAGGATTTCGCACTTACGATGTCGCACGGGACAAACTTTGTATAGGTATAACAATCACTCTATTATTAATTCTTTCCAAAAAGGTTTTACGTTTCCTTAGTATCGTTAGAATTCTTGTTTGTACACAAAATTTAATGCGATTTCTGCATGTATTTTTGACGCACTGACAAAAAGTCTAGTTTTTCCCTGTCGCTCGGGACAACGAAATATGCGAATAGACAACACCAAAAGTAACACTTGTTTGCAATCGCATAGTTTCTTATGCATTTTTTCTTTATTATGCGTACCCTGTGAATGACTTAACAGGGCAAACTCAATTCATAGGGTTCCTCTTTAAGAATTTTTATCAAAACAAATCATGCAATGAAATTACCAAAACCAGAACAGATGCGCTTACGCGACTTTGCATTAGAATATCTTGAATTGGCTTATGAATAAATATAAAATTTCTTTTGATTAGTTAAATTTCATCAATGCTCTATAGAAATATGAAATAACTAAGTTCTTACAATGACTTCTAATTTTTTGGTCTCGGTGGACATTTCGGTGGAAATGCCCATATATACTTTATGGGATCTACGGTGAGTCCTTTAATACGTTACAAACTTTCAGACAAACTGATAATACCATGTTACACTATGTGTGAATGGTATAATAATTAATTAACCCTCTTAAACACAAAATTTTTGTTTTGCTGTTTATATTTGTTTTGGGTACAATGTGAAGTGGAGCTGGGTCGAATGTAATTTTTCTTCAAAAATATTGCGTCTAATGTATGCAAAATAAAGGTAACGCTCCGGCTGATCACAAAAACTCTCTCTCTCTCTCTCCCTCTCTCTCCCTCTCTCTCCCTCTCTCTCTTAGCTCTCTCAATTTTCTAAAAACTAACAAACAAAAAAAGGCAAAGTGAGCGACGGCATATTAATAAGCAACAGTTGAAAATGTATTGTGTTGGTTTGGCTCCGCTTTATACACACAATAAAAAAGGGGAATTTGAATAGTCCATTTGTTTATATGTACATCTTTCTATGCACTTAAGCGATTGAATAATTTAATAATGTAGCGTATTCCGCATAGCTGCTATCTTTTTTGTTTCTTGCGGCTCCATTGTTGGAAGAATAGGGAAAAAATATTCTCTATCTCTGTCGTGCTCTAAAGGACGGTTCACATTGTAGAGCATGTCGGTAGAACAGCTCGACCTTTTTCTCGAAATATTTGTGGGCGCACTTGCAGACATTTGGGTGAGTCTGTTTTTGATAGCGTTTTTATTGCTAAAATTTTAAAAAAAGAGGAATCAAACAAACATTAAAAAAAAAGGAGTTATAACTGAGCATTGATTATTACAAATAAATTCCTCACTTACTGCCAGTCGCTTTGTGAACGGCCCTTAGAGCAGGGCTGTCCAAAAGAAGAGCACCCAAAGTGTGAATCATTTCCGCGTTTCGACTACTGAAAGAACTCTAGTGTTAATTATTTTGTGTTTTATTGACCGCTTCCTTGTAGGTTTTTGACAGATTGTACATCCGATACATTCCTCGCTCTTCATTGAAAATAGTGCATTGAAACACAGCAGATTTTTACAATTTCTAATCGATTCTAATTTCATGACGAGTAGCCCCAATTCAATTATTGAAGCTTTACCAACTAAGAAACTGTAATCTGCGATAGCAATACAAATTTTGGTCGCCTTTAATCTGCTACATTCGCTCCTGATTATTTGAGGATTGCTTGTGAATCTGTAGTGTATTGAGTTGCATGTCATTGTTTGTTTTATGTTTCCCAAGAAAACTTTACCAAATATACCATTAAAGTGCAAATTTTGTGCCATTTGGTCCCGTCTATTAGCAGTAACAGCCTCCACAAAGTTTCTGGCACACTACGTGAAAGTCACTTTGTATTTGTGTATGTTTATGTGTCATTTTCTCTGATGAAAAATCAAATTAAATTCAAATTGGAAAATGATTTTGGTTTATTTTGACATAATGAAGGTAAACGAAAGATTTAGCACGTCAATTAAAAATTAAATTCGCAATAAAAGCGTTGATCATTCTTAATTAATTCTAATAATGTTTCAAATTGTTGTCAAAATTTGAGAATTGCTCACAATTTCTGTTCAAAAAAGTGGTGGTAATATCATATTTATGCAGTTCTTAGTGACATCTTATACTTGCAGTTTAGTAGCTACTTCAAACTCGTAGTTTGTTCGGTATTATTTATAAAGGGTGTTATTTTTTAAATGTGCAGCTTTGAGTTGAATTAAAATATTACATAATTTTATTATCTTTTAATGCCATTAGATTATCTTTTAATGCCATTAGTGTTTAAATATGATTTCGGGCATGTGGGCACCGATGTTGTGGGCTCGCAATGGGGGTCGTATCTCGGCAATGGTTCTACCAAATCGTCCAAAGTTGCTAGTTTGTTTGCATAAACCAATGACGTCACGTAACACCATAGAAAATAATCAAAAAGCGTTCACTCTAACTATCTCGGCGGATAAGTGACTGATGCATTTTGAGAAATACGCTCCGCCAAATCTTTCCTTCAGTAAGTTTAACGCGCTATATACTCGTAGCATTTACCCATCCATTTATCCGCCCCTATATCAAACGGAGCACAAATGAGAATAGCGTTGCCAAATCTAACAAAATTAATGACTCTCAATCCCTGTCGGTAAATGGAACCTAGAAAAATACACTCTGTATTAAACAATTTAAACATTCGCACAAATAACAACTCAACTAAAATGAAACAAACAATTATTTGAATAGTAAAAATAAATTGAATCGAAGGATTTGCAGTCCTGAACTCGTACTTAAAGTTGGATTGCAGCATACTTGCGAAATGCTCAGGATTAAGTGTGTAGAAGTGTGGCATTTTGTAAATATTTGTACACTTGACAGAAAACTGATTGACCGAGAAAATATGTCCATTGAAATGCAGGCATCGGGAATGCGGATTGAATTATTCGCATTGCTGCTTTACTAAGACGATGTGTTAAGTTTCGGTGTGCTTCATTTGCTGCAATTGGATTTTAATTGTTTTCAATTATTTTTTGTTTGCATTTAAAATGAATGCGACTTTAGTTTTTACGGTCATAATATAAGAGAGTTGTCCTTTATATTGTGCGTCTAACAATGAAAAAACAGTAATTCACTATGAAAATGGCTTTACTGCTTTTAAAAATATTCTCCATGAGAAGATCAATACACTTTTGCATGTTTTTGAGCCAAATTTCGAAGCACTTTTGCTACTCAGAAGTTGATAAATCAAAAACGAGTTATGCAAAGGCTTCTACAGCTTCTTCAGGCGTCGAAAAACGTTGACCGAAGTCATTTCATGCCAAGTCAGGAATGTGAGACGGATGACCGTCCTACGTGGCTATAATGGAATATTTCGTGTTCAAAGTGATTCGACCTCCAACAGCTTTTGTTGGATTTGGAACGTCTTAGAACGTTCATACAGTCGATTGCGGTTTTGTTTCGGGCTCAACTGAATAAATCCATAATTCGTCATCTCTTAAGTTTGAAGCCACGAAAATTAGTTTTAGATGGCGCTTCATCGGCAAAAGTGGACGTAGGTTGATTAATGCACTCTTCACGAGTTAACCCCATTTTTTTGACGAAATAAGTTTTTCAAGTCACTGTAAACAATACAAATAGTGTTCGTACATCAAAACATTCTGCGTACGGTTATCCCAAGAAATGTCAAACTTTATAATGAAAATACTAACTGGCACCTAACAACACTTGGGGTTGCAAAGGCGCAGAATATATATGGCAAGCCTCGTACGTTTCATTTTATCGCTATAAAAATTGTGTTATAAATTATATATTTGTTATGGTTTTAGCATTTAAGCTATGTACGATATATACTCGTATATTATATATTAGACAGTGTGATTTAAATGGATATAATATGAATCAGCACTCTGTTTGTGTGTATAAAGATAACAACATCGTCATTTAACTTTAATTTTAAACAGAAGATCTCAAGTTATAATAAAGATGCGTTGGTTCGGATTTCAAGGCGCAATTCTTTAATGGTTATTTTCCGTTTCTTGTCGTGTCTTTTGGCACATTCCGGCCGTTTTTTGCTTCAATTCTCGGCTCAATTGCATCAATTGTTGTTGGTAACGTTTACCAGTGATGGTTTGGTTAGGTTGCAGCAGCTCATAGTACACAACACCCTTCTGATCCCACCAAAATACAGAGCTTGAGCTTGGCACCATGAATATTCGGCTTGGCCGTCGATGTTGATGCATGGCCGGGTGGTCCCCATGATTTATTTGTCTTTGCGTTGTCGTAATGGATCCACTTTTCATCGCCAGTAACAATACTCGTACGATGCAAAAAACTCTTCCGATTATGGCGTTGAAGCAGGTGTTCGCAAGTGAAAAACATCCTTACGACGTCTCTTGGCTTCAATTCGTACGGCACCCAATTTCCTTGCTTCTGAATCATTCCCATGGCTTTGAGGCGTTTGCCAACTGTTGACAAGTCAACTCCCAATAATTCGGATAATTCTTGAAGGGTTTGACACGGATCTTCGTCGAGTAATGCTTCCAATTCTTAATCTTCAAATTTTTTGGGCTGCCCCGGACGTTCTTAGTCCTCCGTATCAAAATCACCACTTTTAAACCGACGAAACCAGTACTCACAAGTTTAAATCGATGGAGCATAGTCCCCGTAAGCCTCACAAAGCGTACGATGGGCTTCAGCTGCTTTTTTCTTCAAATGAAAGCACAAAAGCAAAACTTCCCGCAAATTGCGTTTTGTTGGAACCAAAGTCGACATGTTCACAGAGCAAGAATAATATGTTGTTTACACTTTAATGGAATGACACATACTGAAAATTGAAGCTTATGAAGTAGGCTTTCACATGAATATAGTCACAGGATTATCCGATGCGATTTACTGCTAGTTACGCCGTCTCTTTTGAACCCTTAAAACTAATTGCAACACCCAATATCTTTGGGCTTATAAAGATTATACTTATGTTTGTACTTACTCTTGAAGTTAATTTATAAAATTTAAACAGCATATTATTAATTTGATATGGACGTTATTATAGGTAACCCTTGACAAAATACTAAATTAGTGCACGCACCTTAAAAATACCAACAATGGCCTTATGGACATATAAACGCCTTTTTGGGGTGGGATGTGTTGCCTCTCGCCAAAGATGATCAATTGGATCTACCTTTGGTACCTGGTCACAAGAGTATTAAAGCGCTGATGAACTGGCCATGATTGATTCGGTAACTCCGTGCATAGGTCAGCTTTTTGTGTATTGTGGATCCTTTATTCTAGATTGCATTAAAAACGCTGCTTCCCAGTACTGGATACAATACCCTGGACTACGGCAAGCTAACCAACTAACTCGTCCTATATACATTAAATCTAACGCACATTTTAATACATCTGACCTGAGGCTGCTTATGGGCTACCTTACTGGTCATCATCAAATACCATCTAAATACAATAAATTAGGTCACTCCTCAAAAACAGAGTGCAGACTCTGTCTAGAGGATACTACAATAGTATATATATGCTATGCGATTCTCCGGCGTTGGCCAGGCTCAGAATTAAGCAGATAAGCGGCCCCTCATTACATCTGACGAGATCACAAATCAACTTGCCTAAGGTTATTTTCCGTTTCATAAAAGAGACAGCGAAGATCCTAGTTTAATTAACTTAACCATATCCGGGCTAGGGTTTAAAAGACATCATATTCTATCGCAGTACCCGTTTTCCGTTAGGATGGCCCCCAACGTTCTAACTCTAACACTTTGTGACCACTTGCTTGTCTTGCGGCCTTGACCCAGGCACTACGTGACGGACTGATTATGGTTATAGTTACTAATTTAATGTAAGGTCTTTGGAACGTTGGCAATAATAATTATTTCTTCTTTTTTTTATGAGTTTAAATATGAACCGGTACCGGTACCGTACCGGTATATCAAAACACACAGCAAAATAAATTTAAACCGTTTCGGTAAATACGACAAGCGGAACCAAAACCGATATATAGTATAATCAGTTTGTAAAAAAGTTTGTAATACATTAAAGGAAACATCGTAGATAATACTTATATTATTGATCACCTCGACGAGACAAGTGGATTTAGGTCTGTCTGTCAGTATGTCCCTCTGTAAGTGTGTTGCTTATATTTTTTTCTGTTGTATGCTTACATTTTTGAGATTTGGCTGAATTCCGGAATAAAAGCTTATTTCTGTATTAATCAAATAGATTAACCATGTCACGCCTAATTTTATAGATACTTCGCGTATATGTCAAAAGGCATTGCCTACCTACTTTTAAGGATAGGTCTCTCTCTCTGTCTCCCACCGCCCTCTACTGATTTTATATAAAAACTTATTTATTACATTTGAAATAAAGTTGAAATTTCATATGGAGACTTCTTAAGAACGGGTGATTCACATAAATATCAATGGGCTTGCTATTTCTCCTTTTACAGACTGTCTACATATAATCTCACCTACAATATTTTCAAAATATTTTTTATCTAAAACATTTTATGTGATTTTCTTGATGTTGGGTTCATTGAAGTTATGAATATCCTCAGTAGAAAGTCGGTAAAGATCTATTTAATGTTCTTCACATTTTATTTTTTCATCTAAAAGATATATTAATTGAAGCAGAGAAGTAGAGAGAAGTTCAATTAAATATTATACCGTTATAGTTTCCTTTCGCACACTCAGAAATTTACAACTTGTTTACTTTGTTTCCCAAGAGATAAATAACTTCGAGCAGAAATTTTGGAGAGAGATATGATAATTATCTAACTACGCCACTGCCTGCAACAGAAACATAAATGAGAGTGGGCCAAAGAAGAATAATACTTTTATTTAGCTTTCGAACATAAATGCGGAAAAAAATTATTCTGTATCAAAGCAGGATGTTCAGGAGTAGAAATAATCACACTTAACCTCAATTGCTTGCAATGAAAATAATCATAAAATCAAGTATTAATGTACTTGTTTTGTAAGATGAAAGAGGCGTCGCTGATGTTAACCGACTTGCTTTTGGGACAGCTGGCAAATGTGCGTGACTCTGCATGACGTACATTGACCAATGATTCTGAATCAAATACATCTTCTAGATTTTATTGTGAAACAAATGTTTCTAGCTTGGACATCTTCCGCCTCGGACACTGTCACATTTCCTTGGAATTCGACTTTTGTGGCGCTAATTTGACATTGATTTTAGCTCGATTTCCGTTTCAATTGAAAGCACAAATATAATAAAGCATTAAATAATACGAAAAATAGAAACAGAAAATAAATAAGAAAAAATGCAATACGAGTAGAATTTTAACAAGCCAATTATTTCAGCTTTGTACTTCCGCTCCGCGTGGCCAATTTTAAAATTTAACGAACGCCATTATTATCCACATTCATTTTAAGTTATACTTTTCAGCATTTTGATTCTGTAGTGATTACAAAAGGCGTTTCCGTAACTGCAAAATGGTAGACACAATGAGTGAATTTAAAGAAAAGTAAAAGAGCGTCACACTCGTAGTATAGGATGTCTCAACCACAGTCTACGAACTAATTTAAAAATATTTTATTGTTCAAATAAATGTATTGCTTGCGGTGTGGCAGGTTGTGCCGTCCTGCTAAAAACTACATGTCGTCCAGATTCATACCGTTCAGTTGTGGCAACAAGAACTCCGTTTTCATGTTCCTGCAACGAATGCCATTCACAGTCTCCTCATTTGTAAATAAGTTAGGCGTAATCACGCCTCCTGACCAGAATCCGCAACAGATAGTGGCATTAGTTGTATTATATTAGTCGAAGTTTGTTCTTAATTCATACAAGAGACTCGCTTAAACTTATGAATCAGGTACAAATTAATTTTAGTTGAACTACTTAATTGAACTCAGTTAACTAGTGAGATGGTTTCTGAAAGTCCAAGCTTAGGCCACCGCTCAGGTATGCAAGTAGCGGATAGCATAACGCCCTCACTCAAGGCCGACTGCGAATAAGCGAAATGGTTTTTGCAAATATGAAGTTCCCAATAACAAACGGGGCCTGCGAGAGACTGCGTGCCTAACGATGTGCTTTTGGGACAGTCTGATGAAGCATAGTCTCAACCACTTCTACCCCATTCCCCCTCCCCATACATAAATAAGTATACTCTTTACACATCGTTTGAATAAAATCCCATAAAGTATAGATATTCTCTGAAGCAGATTCATAATAAACTGCTAGAATTACTTTTAATAATTCGAATAGTTGTGGGCACTTTGTGGAATTTTCTGAGCATATCTGCTGTTTTTTTTTTGTGTTTTGAATATTATGCATAAGTACACTACTATTCTTAAGTAAATATATTTCTTATGAAAAAATAAATGTGTTCATTTTATTTAATTTCGGCAAAATGTTCCGAAATTAAATAAAATAAAATATAAAAAATTAAAATATTGGTTCTGATTATGGTTTTCATTTGGAATCGGTTAATTTCGGTTAACGGTTCCGGTTCTAGTTCCGGTTTTAACCATGAAGTGCATGACAACACTTCTTCAACTGATACAATTTGTCTGCTTGTGTAAGGTTAATCTATTTCTTTCTTGCTGCCTGTCAGCACTTTTTCAAGAAGTGTTGAGCGCCATCTGCTTGAGTAATGTAACTCTATTTCTTTCTTATTGCAACATGGCAGCACTTCTTCTGACAGAAGTTGTTGAATGCTATCTGCTTGTGTAAGGTAAATCTATTTCTTTCTTATTGCCTGGCAGCACATCTTCAAGATGTGTTGAGCGCCATCTGCTTGTGTAAGTTAAATCTATTTCTTATTACATGGCAGCACTTCTTCAACTGACGGAAGTTGTTGAGCGCCATCTGCTTGTGTAAAGTAAATCTATTTCTTTCTTATTGCCTGGCAATAAGTTGAAGCTGTTGATCTTGTGTAACATAAAGCTATTTTTCATATTACATCATGGTTCTAGTAATGCTTATCTACCGGCGGCATTTCTCTCTTCACCGCCCCAAAGTAGGTTAGAGAAGTGACTTTCCATAGTCTCTGTTATTCCTCTGCATATGTAACCAGACTTCCATTTTCGTCCTTGCAGAAATTAATTCCGGACTTAAAACCTCCGGTGAGACTCTTCACTTTTTGATAAAATTTTCGTGCTTCATTTCTATCACCTCAACATTCTCGATCTCCAGCCTTTCTTACTAATTTTTTTGCGTTTGAAAAGGGGGTTTTCCTCTCTCAATTTCTCACAATATCGCTCTCTAACAGCTGGCGTTGTTGTCGACTGCTCTTTTGTTATCCATGTCTTCACTACTCAAATATATCTTCAGACGCTGCAGAGGACTCGCGGAACAGTTGGGAGAGTCTAAACGAAACGACGTTGGCGGTCTGTTGTGATTGCAGATTTTCGGCGTCTAGCTTTCGTTCGGCGTGTACCATGCTGAGCTCGATGCGTACCTTGGCTGCCACAAGGTGGTGGGCTGAGTCGATGTTGGGACCTCGTCCCGTCCGCACATTCAACACACTCGATGCGTGCTTTCCATCGATCACAACATGAACAATTTGATTAGAAGTTAAGGTGCGGCGAAGTCGATTAGCCTCTCTTCATTGTTGGAGGCAGCGTCGTGAAGGCTAAATTATCCAACAGTTGGGCCAAAGATTCCTTCCTTCCTTCCCAATTTTGACGTTGAAATCGCCAAGCACGGTTTTTACATCGTGATTTGGTGCAGCGCTCGTAGATACGTTTTAGACTCGTGTAAAATTCATCTTTGGCCGCATCGTCTGTATTTGCAATCAGACTAATGTTGAACCACTTTGTGTCGCGCACATTCGCTCGTTCCCAGGTAAGAAACTGGAGACGAGACCGCGTAGTTTCCTACTAACCTCAAAACCGCATACAAATTCGTGCTGTGCTTTCTTACATGCAATTCCTGTGATGTTTGCCTCGAGGGAATCAAGACCTATAGCAATCATGGTCCTTATACCGTTTGTGGGGTTGTCATCAAAGGCGGATCGTATCCAAGGTATTTGTTATTTTGTAGTGAAGGGATCCAGACTCAGGGCTCCAACCCTTAATTTGCTCACCACATATGTTCCGTGACTCTCCCTGGGAATACGTGTCCTGGCGGACCTTTGTTTTGGATAAAATCTTTTCACTTCCGCAAACAACACAGTCCCCCTACAGGGCGCGATATACACATTTTTGTCATAGGTATGCGCTCTATACTTCTTTACCTCCTCAAATGATTTGTTTTTTTTTTAAATTTAATGATTTGAAATCTTTCTTAAAGCTGCACTTTTTCTAAACAAATATAAATTTGATAGCTGAAACATGACAATTTTAACTCTGTACAGAGCAAAAATGTGCTATATATTGTATATGGTGTATATTGTTTTTATAGCTTTGCTACTTTCATTTTATGTAGTAGTATGCAATAGTTGATTTTTATTTTCGAACAATAACGAAATCATCAGCGTCCATAGCAGGCACCGCTCTCCGTCTGCTCAGTCTGAAAATACTGGATTTGTATTCCCATGCGATGTGACTCAATCAATGCCTTTTGTTGCAACATTCACAGGAATTCAGTTATTTCATTGACAAAACAGGAGCAGCAGCAGTCGAAGAAGAAATCAAATATTTATATAAAGTTTGCACAATGAAAAGATTATAGAACACAGTAGCAACATCCAAACTCGTAGTGCTCGCAGTATAAAAAGTTCTTGGATTTTTCTCCGGCAGCAGCAGCAGCAGCTTCCGCTTTACTTTCTTTTCCTCAGTCAGTACAGATTTACTACTTTAGTTTGCCAAAAAATGTTGTAGTTCAAACTGTTTTCTATGAGGATGAGAATGTGTATGTTCGTCTAATAAAAGCAAATATATACGATACCTTAAAACAAACAATGCTCTATGGCTGCCCAAACGGCAGTACATACAGAAAAGAATTAAAAATTCGTAAAAAAAAATACATTCCTTCGGCTTCTCTAGTAGAGAATCTCTACCGATTTACTTACATATTCTTTGCTGTATTGTAGTTGCATCCGAGTGTGTGTGCGTTTGTATCTGTATCTACGACTGTAGGCACTGTTTAGGAAGCTCTCAACAAAAAGCATGCAGGCTTTGTTAAAAATTGCATATACGGCTGTCTGTGATGTGGACATTGTCTGTGAGCCTGCCATTTATTTTAGACGTTTCTTTTTTTGTATGTGTTGATGGCTTCATAAGTACGAAGTACATTTATGAGTTCACTGCATATACTATTGCACACAAGTGTTGCCTTATAGATACTATTTGTTGAGCAAAGTAAAAACAGTAAATGAGAATTAAGTCGAATTTGCTGTATTAAATTTTCCAGATGTTTGAGCACATTGTCAGTAATAGTCATGAACTATTGAATAAGTCAGAAGTAGTAGCACCAATTAATTTGGCAAAAAAAAAAAAAAAAACAAAAATATGTTTCCATTGTTATTTTATTTTTGCTTTAAGAAGCACTTCTCAGAAAGAAATATATTTACCTTGCACAAGCAGTTGGCGCTCAACAACTTCAGTCGGTTGAAAAAGTGCTGCCATGCAATAAGAAAGAAATAGATTTACCTTACACAAGCAGATGTTATTCAACAACTTATGTCAGTTGAAGAAGTGCTGCCATGCAATAAGAAAGAAATAGGTTTACATTACACAAACAGATGGCGCTCAACACTTCTTGAAGAAGTGCTGCCATGTAATAAGAAAGTAGATTTACCTTACACAAGCAGATGGAATAAGAAAGTTATAGATTTACCTTACACAAGCAGATGGCATTCAACAACTTCTGTCAGTTGAAGAAGTGCTGCCATGCAATAAGAAAGAAATAGATTTACCTTACACAAGCAGATGGCATTCAACAACTTCTGTCAGTTGAAGAAGTGCTGCCATGCAATAAGAAAGAAATAGATTTACCTTACACAAGCAGATGCGCTCAACACTTCTTGAAGAAGTGCTGCCATGCAATAAGAAAGAAACAGATTTACCTTACACAAGCAGATGGCATTGAACAACTTCCGTCAGTTGAAGAAGGGCTGACAATGGTGTTATTGCAAGAAAAGTTTCCACGAACGTCCTTTGGGGCTACGTTAAATTTGTGGTTTATGGCAACAAACTAACAACAATTGACCAATTGTAAAACAACATCATACATTTAATTCGCAAAGGTTTGCATCGTATGCACACACAACTGTTTCAATTCGATTTTAAAGTTGTTGATGATTATAAAAATTTGAGTTTTGTATATTCTTCACTCAGAATGTGCCATGTCCGTCTGTCTGTCGGAATGTTTTTGTGTCTGCGCTCTATTCATTCAATCTTTGAAATATTGGTTTGAAAGTTGGTGTGGATACTTTTTGTAACCAAAAGCAACAAACTTATCAAAATTGCCTAGAATATGTAGGTCCCACACAAAAACCGGACTAGAGTGTAGAGCACTTAAGCTTCAGTTCCACCAAAGTTAACTTTTTTTTTTTCTTCTTGAAAGCCACGGACACAAATATTTTGAAGTTCTCTGGAAGTAGATGGATTGGCAAATTTTTTGTAGATTTATTTCTTTTTTCCTTTTATACATTTAAGAGCTTAGTTCGCAGGAATAATGTGATATTCATATCGTAGAGAGAAACAGAAAATTTTAATTTCAAATTGGCTCGTAATTTTATAATACGTATTAGAAAAAATGATAATACTACTCTTTATTCCGTTTATATATATAAAAAAAAAAAAACTTTCTTCGTAGTAAAAGTGAGAGAAGCAATGAAAGCTTCATACATTTTCACACACTTGTCTCCAAAAGGAATAGCTCAAGTGAACTTGCAATTGCCTGGTTAGGTTGAAGAGGCGTTACAGATGTCGAATAACTTGACTTTGGGGCGGTCTGCCAATGGCATGACACTGCTTGACATTGGTTAGCCAGTCTCGACTAAAAGATACATGGTAAATTATTATGTGTGATATATCTAGCTAGCCATCGGCCAAGAATATATCTCCCACTCGAACACAGTTAGTTTCTTTTTTTGAATTGCATTTTATGGCTTCAACTTAACAATAATTTTGCAGAATATCCGTTTGGTTGGAAATCATAAACCGGTACATAACCGGTACAAAATAATAAGCCAATTTTGTAGAAAAATAGAATGAAATAATATTAAAATCATTTTTAATCAGCTAATTAATTATACTGCTGCTACTTCGTACAGCGTGGCCAATTAGAAAATTAACGAACACCATTTTTACGATTATTATCTGCGTTTATTACGCGATATTATTATCTGCCTTAATATTTTGCAGTGATTACAAAGGACAAAATAATTTCGTTGAAAATGAATAAAACAGGCGAGAAGTTAAATGGCGCAAGGCAACGGATGTGAATGGTTCACCAACTTGCCTTTATGACTCATTATTATCAATGCCAATTATTTTTTGGATTAAGCCATTTTTATGATGTCCAGTCAAGTTTGAAATTGGATATAAAAAAATTTTAACTTTGATAACTCTTATTATGCTTAAATACAGTAAAAGACAATAACAGTCGTGATTTCCGAATTTAAAATACTCTACAACATTGCTTATGTAGACTTATAAAATTTTATAAGAAAAAAAGCATTTAAGAGAGCTACATATACTCGATATTGCACCCTGTACACGCCACATTTTGCTGTTTTTATTGTACTACTTGCATACCTTCTACAACCAATGTCTGCCTGCACTCTTTGCGTTTAATGAATTGCCCAAAATAGCATCACCGAAACACACAAACACTCACACTCACGGAAAAGGCTTCATAAACCAAAATACAGAATATTTCAAAGTTTTCAAGCCGTGCAGCGGCCGAGCATTCGCGTTCTCTCTTGGGTTTGTGGCACTGTTCAACACGACTCTGCTCACCACAGCTTGGCTTGAGTCCGCAGCAGATGCACCGCATTGAATCGTCCATATCGACGTCTTCACTGTAATGTGCATGTGCTTTAAAGCTTCGTTCAATTATTGTCGACTCATTGAGTTTTTGTTTTCTTTTACAGAAGCTTGAAACTGTGTTTGTCTTGTTTATGCAAATCTGACTGAAATTGGCTGTTGACTGGCTTCAAGTGCCCAAACACTTATTCTATAAATAATATTGTAAACGATTTTCAATGGCAAAATACCCATTTATAGCAGCAAATACCATCTCCGCTGTTGGTAAATCATTCAACATAGAGCAATTTCTTTAGAGGTTGAGAACAATTTTAATGGACGAGTAGAGTAGAAGTAATATGAGACGTGGTAGTAGGGAAAGAGGTGATAGGAGGAGAGGTGGTATGTAAAAGGAGCATGGTGAAGGAGAGGCAGGGGAAAAGGGCAGCAGCGCGACGGGTTTCTTTTTAGATAGAGGGATGAAATGTTCTATACATGTTAACTTGTTTGAAGGGGTCCGGCGAAAGGAGGCATTGAGAAGAAGTAGTATAGAAAGGGGTGGTAGTGGAAATGGGGAAGGGGTGGAAGGCCCAGAAGAAGAGGAGTAGGAGAATTGGACGTAGAGCAAAGAGGCAAGGGGAAGTTAAGGCATTGGAAGAAGAGGCAAGGGGAAGGGTATCTGCGCGCCGGGTACCACTTAGTTAAGTATATATTCTTGATCAGCTCGTCGAGAGTTATTTTATGTAGTTCAGAGATGAATCGAATGAAAATAGATGAGAGAATTTATTATACAAGAAGGTATAGCAAAGAGACCGAAGTGAGTCATGGCAGGCATAATTTGTTGTACAAAAAGTACACATTAAAGGCACATAGCGTCGCGTAACTGATTTTGAACAGACACTGTGCGATCTTGATGAATTACATAATGTGGGTCCAAAACACACGATGTAAATTCTAAATCAGACGAACAAAAGTGAAGAATACAGAAGTTTAGTAGTATAAGGGTCGTCGAATTCTTTGGTCCAACGCTTTATAACACCAGAAACTCTTTTAGCTTTATTTATCATAGAAACAATATGATTGTTGTAGCTCAATTTAGGGTCCATAAGAAAGCCTAAATCATTAATACTAATTTCCCTTCTAAGACTACTATGAATACCTAAAAAGTAGGTCATAGTATTGGGTTTTCTGCGATGGAAGGTCATACATTTACATTTAGCAATATTTTGGTAAAGGTAGTTTGTAAAACACCAGGCCTATAACGAATTCAAATCTGCTGGTAGTAGACTATGTTGGGAAGCATCAGAATACGAGAAACATACTTTGACATCATTAGCGTACATTTAGTGGACGAGCATGATTGATTGTTAAAGAGAGATCATTTATAAATATTACAAAAAGTAATGGGCCGAGGTTACTGCCTTGTGGAACACCACAAAATACATCTATAATTCAAGATAAACAATTATTGAATAAGACTTTCTAAAATCTACAAACAAAGTTAGACTCTATCCAGTTTACAGAAGAAGGTGAAAATCCTAAAGCATCTACGGCACACACTGTCAAAAGCTTTGCTAAAATATTTGTGTATGACATCGGTTTGGCAACCAGACACAAAACCCTCATTGATGATAAAAGAAAATTCAAGAAGATTTGTACAAATGGATATGGCTTTTATTAATCCATGTTGCAATGGGCAAACTACTTAGTATCAACTAGCGTTCGTTGCAATTGATCAGTGATAATTTTTACAAAGAATTTAGGTATAGCACTTATTATGTAATGCAATAATAAAGGATTCTCTCCAACGATTCGGGAATTTGCTTTGTTTTATAAAGAACTTAAAAGGAAAAGTTAAAGAAGCATATTGTTTTAGTATATTCGCACATAGTATATACGAATTCGTTTCTTAGAAAAAATAAAAGTGAGAATCGAAAATATACCGGGTATAAATGTTTTGTTTCCAGTACGGTTCTTTGATTCTACTTTATTACGGTAAAAGGTTCCGGTTTTTTTTTTTAATTAGAATATCGGTTCTCATTCTGGTTCTCATTCTGGTTCTCATTTTGAATCTTTTAATTTCGGTTTTATTCCCCGGTTCTAAGCAAAAACTCGCTGATAAACATGTTCACCTTTCCCAGCTAAATCTGTTGATAATCTCCTAATAAGTGACAAAAAACTATCAAAACTCCATAAACCGATAAATTTCTAAGCAGTGGTGATTCTATGCTTTGTGGCGTAATTCATAAAGGGATGGCGCAACAACAAGGTGGAACATCTTTATTTCAAATTTATTAAATGGTTGACGTACTATGAATGTTTCTTGAAAATCGTGTTTGAATTGAAACTTAAGCTTATAAGTTTAAGTTTGGGTAACCACTAATTTATTTTGGTTACAAATTAAATGGTGAGTATAACCGAGGTGCAGGTATTGTATATTGGCATAGACTATTTAATTTTGACAAGCTAATGCGACTTTGAAGGATAAAGATAGAAATGGACATCGTCAGTTGTGTTCAGTAAACTTTACTCATAGTTTTTGACGTACTGCATTTGGTATATACTGTGACGCCAGTGAATAACTTTTAATTAAAACTTCAAACTGTGAAAGTGCCGACACTCACCTGTAGTGTAGTGACAACGTTTGTGTTTGCTGTCAACCTCCTCCTCTGTCAAAAGCAACAAGTCACCTCTGCGAAAAGTGTTCGATGCTGATGAAATGATGTTGCAGAAGCATAATTCTGGTATAAATTATGTTAATCTTAAAGTCAAACTGACAGGAATAAAGGAATGCAATAAGAAATATAAAGGGTGGGTCATCTGTATGTTGAATTAAAAATAAGAACAAGAAATTGGAAACAAGAAAAATTTTATTTTTTCCAACAAATTTTAATACAATATTTCTTCCTTTCAAATTTGGAAAGTGATTTCATTAAAGTGATCACCTCGGCTAACTCGGCGAATACTTTGTCAATAATTGACTGCTTTTTGTTTTGATATCTCCGAAACAACTTATTTCACGATCCTTAAGCTTTGTGCGCAAAAGGTGGGACATATTTCACCGTCATGTGTCTATAGCGTACGCCATTGACCGTAATTGCGAGGCCAGTCTCTATTTCGCAGAAAAGTGTTCATTCATGCCTACACTTTAAAATCAACACCACACAGTGGTTCGAACAGGATGCATGGACTAAAATCTTACAGTTTAGCTATATAACCTCCGAGGTGAAAATGCGACTCATACGAAAAGATGATTTATCTTTCGGCAATCATAGCCACAAGCAAGGTAAATATTGAGTATTACTAAACGTTTTCGAAATTGAAACGATGCATATACGCCAAGGGGAAGGTTAAAACTAAACCACTGTCAGTAGTTCGTGGCGCTCAAGTTGAGAGCATCATTAAAAGCACGTAGTTTAGTATGCAAAATATAGATGGCCCACCCTGCCCTCCTCAAAATGAGCACATATCATTAATGATGATAATGCATAGTTGAAGTGGATACATACTCTTAAAGCTGGGAATGACTGACAGGTAAATTCAAGGTTTCATTGCTTTGATGCACGTAAGTATATCAAGGTAAGATGAAAATTGTTGATTGTTGTATTTCAAAATTTAGCTAAACATCGGTGTTATATAATTTAAGCTAGCTTAGGGTGGTACCGAATTTTAAATACTTTTCGCACTTGTATATGGCATACTTGTCTGCTTCTTTGTATTAAATAAATGTAAAATCCCAAAACAGTTTTTATACTCTGTACCCATAGTATATATAATATCTATATTCTACACAGATAAATAAAATTGGAGTGTCTGTTTGTAATATTAATATAACCGCTTTTTACTAAATGCATATGGATGTATGTATACACGGTACAGATACCAAAATAAATTTTTTTACAATTTTTATCTGTCTGTCTGTTTGTTCCTGCTAATCTCTGAAACGGTTGGACCGATTTTGACGGGACTTTCACTGTCAGATAGCTGATGTAATAAGGAGTAACTTAGGCTACTTTTATTTTAGAAATTCTATTTATTCTTATTAATTTAATAACAACAACAGCTACTGCAACAGCAGCCACAAGTACAACAACAATAAACAGGACGTATATGACAATAGAGTACAGCAACAACAACAGCAAAAAACAATTTTTAACAAAAAAAAAAACGACTTCAAACAGGAAACTAAAAAGTAAAAAAAAAAAAAAAAAATTGACTTAGCAAAACAGGAAACTAAAAAGAAAAAAATAAATTTACTTAGCAAAAGTAATTCGTATTTTGATTTAGTATTTTATAATTTTGACGTCGGTGCCAAGTAAATAGTACAACAACCTTAATACCACCGAAAATTTATTTTTTACTTTTTAGTTTCCTGTTTGAAGTCGGTTTTTTTTTTTTTGTTAAAAATTATTTTCTTTTACGTTTTTTAGTGATGGGTAGACCTAATAAGGATAAGGAGGAAACGACGGCTACTTGAGACAGAAAATGAAAAAATCATGCATTTTAAAGTCAACTTAATATGGTGAATTTATACCAATGTTATTGGTTTGCATTGTTTTCCTCTCTGAGAACACTGTTGGAACCGACCGGTTTATACACACAAATGTAATAACAGGCGGCACAATTCGTTTGGCGGCTCTCTTTTATGTTCCTATGTTTTCAATTGGCAGAATCTTAATGTATCTCGCGCTCTAACACCGCATTCGTTAAAGAACTATACAATATAAGGAATACCTCGCTCATGGTGGATTGATGTGAAGCGCCGTATTAGCTCTGTTACTACAATGATGAGAGCGTTAGAGTGAGACAGAGATAAAGTTATAGAACCAAACAAAATAGGAGAGTAATTACATAGCTCTAAATGGCGCCCGCCCGACTGTACAAATATAACGAAAGGGTAATATCCATTCTCCTTTTCCCACGCCTGTTTACAATTCGCATTAAGTCACTTTGTGAATTCGTATATTTTTTGCTGTTGTTTTTCTTTTCTTTTATTATAAAAATTTTTTTGTTTGGGGAACATGGAGCCGCATCTTTTATATTTTAGGTATCTCAAGTCAACTCGTAGCTCACTGAGATATATGTGACCCCACTGTATTTGCAGTGGCCTTATTGTTGTGTTCCCTGGATACCGATTTAACTTATTTTAAGTTGTACACGGTATTTAAGTATCGGCCAAACTCGACTGCAAAAGTAGAATATATTAATGTACATTTTTTTTTTGGGCATTGTACTGCCAATTTTTTTTGTGGAAACACATTTCAGATTGGAACCTTACCTTTAAAGAACGTGCGAGAAAAGTCACTGTGACTCTATATGCGTATTGGAGAACCATCAACCCTAGATACGAGGTGTCTCCAAAGTCTGGGACTTCAGGCATGCGGCGCTCACTAATACAGTCAGCCTCTTCACTATATAATGGCTTTAAACTTAATAACCGGACTATAACTATTACTTTGGGAGCTGTAGGTTGAAAGATGACTGTTTTTTATGTAATTTTTAACGCTAGTGTTCCAAAGTATGGATATTACTTTACTACCTTGATTGTATCCCTACCGAAGTTCGCAGATATATGATTTTCCATACACACCTACAAATTTCAATTAGAAGTGACAGTAAACAAAACAAATATTGGTTAAATTTCCGAAGCTTTGGCACATATATTTGATGGTCTGAACAGTGTTTTAGAAAACTCAAATTCAGTTGCAAATACTAATATTTGTTATTCAGCTCATGCATATTTTTATTTCACAAAATTTGTACACATTTATTACCGAATTAAAGTGTTCTTCTATCTTGCTGCAAAAATTGGAAACCCAAACTTAAAATAAATTACTTGCTCGGAAATTAATAATTTCACTTTATAGAAAAAACTTTGGCAGTGAATAGTGCAGTGGATACTTATATACGTATACTTGTAAGCAAGACTTGGTTGCAAAATAGACAGCATGTAGCAGAGGATACACTGCTGCTGGCCTGGCTACTTTGGCATGGCATGCAGCGGCTGCAACAGCCTCATCACCAGCTTGAGGGTCACTCGTTAGTTTGCTAGTTTTCATTGCTCGACGTCATTCATAATTTTTATAAAATCATAGTCTCGAGCAAGTAATGAGCATACTTGCAACAGCATGCCAAGAACTTGCATAAATTACTTGTTAGTTGCTGAAAGAAAGTCCAAGTTGTACAAAAAAAAAAAATAAATAAAATTTCTGTCTATAATTTTGTATGTCAGATTATGTAGCCGTTGGAGGATGGATAAAGCTATTGAACAAATAAGCTTGCTGGTCGGACAATAAGTTGGCAGCAACCCTCTCCGTATGTTTATTAGTGGTGGCAAACTATCGATGGCTTCAACGATAACATCGATAATTTTAAATTTTTTACCACTATCGATAGTCTATAAAACTATCGAATATGTTCAATCGAACGTTTTTCCTTAAGCTTAGTACTGACGAAATTTTTTGACAACGAAATTGTTAATTATTACTGTGTGCCTAATCATCGCAAAATGCTTAAATGTGACATATGTTAGGTGAAAATCCCACATAAAAGGTATTTTTTTTCTTTTTTTTTTTTTTGGTTTTTGAAGTAAATGTAAAACGGTATACACTTTAGTCAGCTGTATTTTGTTTACAAATAAAACTGCAATTGAAATTTGAAAGAGCAGAAAGTAAAATTAAGAATCCTGAAGCAAATAAACGAAAGTCAGTCCTAATACTTATGTAAGTGCGGGAGACATGAATGTTTTCTCCCGCTCTAAATTTGAAAAGGCAATTTTATCTAACAGCATCGAGTTTCCGGAAGACACCATTATCAACATTCGAAATTCTCAGTGTTAGATTGATGGCTGTACAGCGCACTTTATTATTTCAGCCAGAAAGATCACAAAAAATTGTGACAGCGTGCTGTTTGCTTCACAATTATTCAATGCGAAAAACTCCGATAGAGTATAGTTCCACCAATTTGCAAATGCACGAATATAACGCTTTTACTGCTGTCCAAGGTTGCTTTCATATCGGAAATAATTTGTAAACTCAGCAACTGGGTCCGTATATATTTTTTCAATATTTATTCAATCCATATATTTTTTTCAACTTTATTTGAATGTTTTAAATTTATTTTATTAGTTTGTAGTTTCTTTTTAAATATATTTCTCCACATTAATCTTCCCAACAAGCTGTCTCAGTACAGATGAGCTGGAAGGTTTGAAAATTGTTGCTGAGAAGAAGGCGGAGGTGGTTGGGAAACCATTACTCTAGTTTTTTTAAGCAATTCGCCAATAATATTGGTTACTTTCTCAGACTCTCTCGGCTTCTCTTTATTCGTTTTGCCTGATATAAAAGAAAATTTATAAATTAAATAAATAAATGAATTAGATTTATAAAAGTTTATTTTTAACTAATTTTTTTATCTTTTGAGAAGCTTTGAAGGTGGTTTTCCTATCTTTTGGCTTCTATTGTTGTTTTTTACCTACTCACGAAAAAAACGAATGTCAATAATTTTGCGCCCACATATAAAACGAAACAGCTGTTCAATACAATCCACGGTACATCGAGGTGGCAACGCTAATATGGATTTCGCTTGCTTTTGTTTTGTCATCTGTGTACTCAATGAAAAACAATTTTTGATTGTTGTTTTAGTTTTTTTTTTTTTTTGTATTAAGTTTTTTCGTTTTCGACGCTTTTTTTATCTCAATACCAACATTTAAACAGAAATAAAAACATGTTTTGTCTCAATAAATGCATGGCAACTTCTTTGGTATATATTCGCATTTTCTACATCGCATTTTAGGCAAACGAACTGTGATTAATGGACTACAGCACAATATGATGTAGCAAGAGTGAAATTTGAAAAGCCAATTTGGTCTCAAATTTTGCTTAAATTTAATGCAAGGAATGAAATATGCCAGAAAATAGATAGCCAGCACGGATGGCAAGTATCTTAGTAGCTGAGGCAAGAATTGTGCATACTAAAAGCTTCGGTTGGAGTCGCTGAGACACGAAGGATATATATTTGAGAAGAGGCTTGGTTATTATTCTACGGCGCAAAAAGTATTAAGAAAACTATGACAAGAAGATCATTCAAGAATTATACGAAAATCAAAAGTTTTTGTTTGTTTATTTTTGTTTAAATCAAAAAATTAGGTTTTTACATATTTAGTATTCAGAAATAATATTAAAAAAACTTTCAACAAAATCATCGAATGGAACTTCTTCATCATTATTTTCCACTTTATCTTCTTCGAGTATTTCAATAGGCGCTGTTTGGGGTACACAATTTTCAACAGTTTGATCTGAGCCCTCAGTAAACTCAATATGCTCGACATTGTCAGTAATAGCTGCTGAGAATATGGAATCAGTGCTGGGAACGTAAAATGATGAAGAGCCACTGCCGGTTATAGTCGCGGCACTACCGTCAACAGAGTTAATGCCTGCAGCTATTTCAGTATCACCAATTCTAGAAGAGCCAACGGTATCGCATTGCGCCACTATATGCTCTTTCCACACTCCACTGGCCAATGAAAAGGTGCAACACTCAAAGCGAATATTAAGCTTGCAACGTTCTACATATGCTTTACACATTTCGGATGCAATAGTTGTGGCCGCATCTACATCGATTTCAATGCCGTTTTTCATGTGCCGATCAAAATGACGATGCAAACTTTTTATGGTGATAAATTCATCGTTGCAAATAAGACACGTGAATCTTTTAAAATGAACTTGCAAGTGGTTCTGCACGCCACCGACATAATTGAATGGGCGCTGGCAAATGCCGCAGTAAAACTCACGTTCAGTCTTATGATTACGCAGAAACTCCAGCAAAGAATCTGCATCCATAACGCGTCTGGAAATATAGTGATTTTTATTTGCAATATTGCGTTTTTTGAAGTTTCGCTTTGGCAAGGATGCCATTTTGGAAATTTTTGCCAATTCGGAATTCGCCTAAAAATTAAAAAAAAAAATACATGTGTCACGTTTTTCTTCTTTTTTTTTTGTGCAGAAAAAAATTCAATTAGATTGGATTTGTTCGCAATTAGAACTACACACGTAATATAAACTGTTTTATATTTATATCTTTCAAATAAAAATATAGCTTACCCTTTTTCGTTGAATCTTTTTGCAAGTTTTGAGAAAAAGTGCTGCACTTTTGTTTCACCGGTTTGTCCAACGCAAATGTCACAAAGAAAACGTGGTCGAAAAGAACAAGTTGCATACGACTACTTGAAAAGCAAGTGTTAAGAAGCATCAAAGACCATTTAGTGTTAGCAACATCAAAAGTTAAAGAGTGTTCAACAAATTAAATTTCACTATGTGTGAATTGGTATAAAACAAGATTGTGCAAAAAGTACAAATGGGCCACATGAAGACGAGTCGATCTAGCTATGCCAGTTTGTCTGTTCGTCTGGATGTTCTTGGACATTTTTTTAAGGTAAAATTTTTAAAATATCCAGTTGTGATTCGGCAGCTAGATTTTTTTTTATTGCCGTCAAATAAAGAATTCGTATTCACACGCCACTCCCACTCAAAAATTGATATGGTAGCCCCTATGGGCGTACACTTCGCATACAATATACACTGCCGATCAACCAAATAGACTCAACAAGTTTTTTCTTTTCCTTTTAGATTTTCTGCTTTATGCTGTAATTTTAGTTTCTGATTAGCTGTGCAAGTTAAAAGTTGTAAATTGTCTTCTATATTAAATTCTGGATAATTTAACACAAAATGGGTCGTGGAGCAGCACTAACTTTGGAAGAAAGAAGCAAAATATTGGCGTACCGAGAAAGCAATCTTTCAACTAGACAAATCGCAAAAAAAGTCTGTTTGTCATTTTCTAAGAAATCCATCGACTTACGGAAAAAATATGAAGAAACCCACCTGGAAAGCACTTACGCCTTGCGAGGAGCAAAAGATCCTTCGAGAAGTTTCAAACTCAAAGTTTTCTGCAGCCAAAATTCGACAAAATTTGGGTGTAAATGCTAGTGTAGCTACCGTAAGACGAGTAATCCGCAAGGCAAAACTTCTGTAGAGCTTACCGACATTCGTAAGCAAGCTTGCTGTTTTTCGCTCGGAGTCACATGGCATGGAATAGGGAGTGGCATCAAATCGTTTTTTCTGATAAAAAACGCTTTAATTTGGATGGACCAGATGGATTCAACTACGACTTTCATGATATAAGAAAGGAAGAACACTATTTGACCTGTCACCATAGTCGTGAGGGGGTATATTAGTGTGGGGTGCCATATCCTATTATGGTACATTTGATATTCAATTCGTCTCAAGATGAATGCAATTAAATACAAAGCGCTGTTCCAAAATGCATTCCCTCATTTCTCCAACCTTTTCGAGCCATTGTCTTGGACGTTTCAACAGGATAATGCCCCAATCCACACTGCTCGAATAGTAAAGAAGTAGATAAGTGACAAAAATGTGAACTTAATGGAGTGGCGTCCGTACTCTCCTGATCTCAACATTATAGATAATTTGTGGGGATGGCTTTAGCGTAAAGTCTATCAATCTGGTAGACAATTTGAGGACGTTGAATCATTTAATTCTGCCATTTAAAACGCCTGGAGCGAGGTGTCTTTGGACTATCTAAAGGCTCTCTACGATTCAAAACCCAGACCGAATTTATGAAGTGATTTCAAATAAAGGTGGTTATACACACTATTAATTAACCTTAAAACATTATAAAAACTTATTTGATACTACGTTTTTCAATAAATTTGTGACTTATATTAGGTTTAAGACCTTGAGTCTATTTGGTTTAGCGCTAAAAAGTGACCACTTTTTGAGGTTCACTCACAAAAACAAAATGCTAAAAATATACCATTCAACATAGAACGCTCATTTTTGTTTTTTTTTTATTTAAGAGTTCAATAGTGCATAGTAAAAAAATACTTTTTTCCAAATTATATTCTTAAAATTATACAATAAAGTAAATTTTCTAAAAAAAAAACTGTGTGTGTGGTTGATCATTTTGTTGAAAATATATTTACTGCGGTCAATACAGTGGCTCTCTAATAAATTTCGCATAATTACCCATTTTTATGGGTGGTCCCCATACAAACCCACTACTACCCATTTTTGTGTTGTTGTAAGAAAAATTATTTTTAGGGCCCAATATCAACTTTAAATGAGATATGGTTGCTTCTTATGGACGGACGCTTCTCATATATTGCATATAGGTATAAATATTTGTCATCCTCCTTAAAAAAGGTAACTCAGCCTCTCCAATTTGTTATTTAGCATGAAAAACTTATTACTTATTCAATTTAATATTTGATATGGAGCTTTTTATAGACGGACGATTCACACATTTATCAAGGAACATGTCCCGTCACTTTTCGGGATACCCCCCTCCCCTACCTTAAGGCGGGCAAGTCAGAATGGGTCTAACGTCAACATTTGACTGTTGTAGCTTAAAAAGTTAAAAAATGAAGGTCAAGTTTTTTTGGGGGCTATTCCTTGTTGTGACCAGATCTGGATTTATGCAGTATACTTTATAAGGATTTACATAAAATACACCAAATTTGGCGTAATTAATAAAGACCAAAAAACATTTTCATATTTGTATTAGGGCTACGCCTCAAAATAGGGTTCATGTTCATTTGATACTACTCTGAAGAGAGAAAAGGAGAGTCTAAATAATCAAATTTGAATTTTTTTTTTCTAATAGTCTCTGAGATATGTTCGTTTATACTAGAGGTGTGCACGAAACGGGAATTCCGAGTTACTCGACAATTTCTTCGGGAACGGGTGGGATCGGGTAACTTTTAAAATTTGCAGGAATTTACAGGAAATTTGTAACATGCATTTTAAATAAATTGCATGTGCATACACAATAAGAAATAGTACCTTTGTGGTGGGTAATGAAAGGACTCTTCACATGTATATCAAAAGCTGAGATTTGTGATCGTCATGAAAAACTATTTCATATCAGACAAAATGAACTTGACATTTGACATGGTGAACATGAACGCTTTGCATAATTAGCAAGGGCTGTGGCACTTACATCCCACCTTCAGATTGTTCGATTTTACAACAAATTGGTTTCATTACAGCTTAAAACTTCGTGTGAATGTTTTCTAGCATAGTTAAAATTTTTTCTTGTTATAATTAATTTTGCCTACGCATTTAGCATTGCAGAAATCGTTGCAGTGTTCGCATATGTATTGATACAATGAATCTTCTATAATTTTATGAACCCGCCAAAGGCAAAATACACATTGAAAGAATGCATAAATCGTATTTACGAGTCTTATAAGGTATATTGTCAAAAACTTTTTGATTTATTTCTGCAACTTTCTATAAATTTCATGCCAAAAGCACAACAATATTCATTGGTACATAAAACTAATGATCCATTTAAGCACCTATAGCGCGCATAAATTGGCATTAAATGTTCAAGTGAAAAACGCGTAAATCTACAAAGCGTATAATGTGCGCAAATAGTTTGACTTACTTTTGCGATACACAATGTGCAATTTATACGGAAGTTCATTGGAATGTTTCCAGCTACAGCCGAAGAAAGTCTCAATTTGCTAGTTGTATCTGGTTTGACACAAAAATAAATATAAAGAAATATAAGGTCTCCTACCAAATTAACTTCAACTTTAATCTTACTTCAAAAAATATCAACTACGACAAAACTATCGGATAATGCTAAACAAACTTGCCAGTTTAGGTTTTCCCCCAGTTTTGGTAAATTGGATTTCATCCTATTTGGAATGTCGTGCACAGCGCGTTGTGTTTGCCAAAACTACATCGAATAAAATTGACCACAGCAGAGTGGTTTTTTCTCCGCATAAACTCTAAATTTAAAGCTATTGAATTGAATTGGATTGTATTAATATTTTACGTTCTCCAAGATGAACTACCAAGTTTCATATGTGGTGCTAAAAGTGGTGCTTGTAATAGAGATATAACTTCTGCTGGTATGGTTTTTCTTTTGATTGTATTTGATCGTTCTTTTAAATAGGTATTGGACAGCAACAGATCAGAACTATCAATGGATCTATTGAAAACGTCTGTGATATTGTCTTGCGTGGGCTCTTCTAACGCTCTTGTACAATTTATTTAGGGATTCAGATGCATGTTCTCAAGGCAGCCAACAGGAACTAAACAAGTATCTATTATTTGGTGCCCTTGTACTAAGACTTTGTGAACAATAGGCGACGACATGGGGTACCAAGTATACTTTTTCTGATATGCCACAAAAACTTTAGCACAGAGGGCTTTCAACTTTTTCGAGTTTAAATCGTACTCGCAGTTAATTGTTGTTAAAATGATATGAAAACTTTGTAGAATATCATAATCAAAATTAAGAATTGATGATAGTAAAGCTGCATTGGAAAATGCTCTTTTCGCTGTGTTGCCATCATTGGAGTTTCCACTGCCATTTGAAAGAGACTTGTCCACGTTTAGGCACATTTCTTTCATCATTTTTAATTGTAACAATATTTTTCGTATTTTTAGTTTAAGCTTGTCGCAGTCCTTGACATGCCGCTTCTCAAGCTCAATTCTAGATGAGATTTTTAATACAAACTCGGATCCAAGCATGTAAAGGACTGATTCCATATTGAAGAGCGTGTGACTTCGAGTTTATGTCTTTAATGTTGAGCAATTGTTTTGGCTTCGCTCCACATATTGGGCAACTCTGACTTGGTTCCTGACATTATGTTTAAAACTTTCCCAAATACAAATACTAGCTGGTACCCGGCGAATTTCTGCCCCAGGTACTCCTTTTCCTTGCCATCCCTTCCCCATGCTCCCTTCCCTTACCGCCCCTTCTCCCTTCCCCCTTCGATCCCATTAAAATGTATAGAACATCCCTCTATCTTAAATTGTAACCTGCCCGTTGCTGCTCTTCCCCCTGTCTCACCCACCTTTACCCCTCCATCACTTAGCCTCCTTACCCCCACTTCCCATTTCCCTACCCTTCTTCCCGCTGTCCCCTTACCCTCTTCCCCCTTCACCACTTTCCAACCAGCGGATCCAATGTAAAACATCTAAAAATGAACAACAACAAATGAATAAATTAATTAATTAAAAAACCATTTTCTAGTGGATCGAAGTGTGAATCTAAATCATTCTCGAATCCCCATGAACACACAGAAAAATTTTCATTAAAATTGGTACAGCCGTTTAGGAAGAGTTCAGTCACGTACACACGTACAGTAGATTTTATATATTTGCATGTTGCGAATCGCGGCATCCAAATTTTCTCCGAGGACCAGCGCTTTCGTAATCACATTTTGGGCGACCCATTTTATTTGCTAACGCATAATGACCAGTGATTTCTATGAATATGCTTTTGGCAAGCCATTTTGAGTGCTTTCCCTTAAATCTTTCCAGAGTTGAATTATACTTCGGCAAGTGTTTATTAATATAATTGACGAAGGCTTTCACTTTTTCATTTATTGACCTAATATTCTAGTAATTTAAATGTTTTTTTGTGATATTTTGCAATATGTGCTGTTGTATTGCATCTCCTGAGCGATTGTTGTTGGTCCAAATGTTTACCAGCTCAGCACGACTAAACACATATTATACTAGAAAAATTTGATTTTTTCGAAATCGTGTGTATTCGGACAAAGAGGATTAGTTTCTCATAATCTGCACACTTTGGTTAATAACTTCTCACTTAAAACTTTTTGCAACACTTTGCCATGCAAAAGTACTGATCCACGAAACAAAACTACACTTGTTAAACTCATTCTAAAAATACACATAGACAAAACACGATACAATTGTACAGAAACACATAACAACGACACAATTATTGGTAAACTATAGTTTTACATACCTGGACAATAGTTTTCCATAGTAATCCTTGTCAATTTTGTGTTAACTTTCGCCAGAACAAACAATCAAAGTTGTAAAATTTTTTCCGCCAATTTCATACAAAACGTGTGGTATATAATCAGCTGACTTTAACAGCGCGCAAAACAGAACAGTATTGCTCCACATGTTAAAGTTGGGCTGTACCAGAAATTATATTTATGCAATTTATTATATAAGGTGTCTCAAAAGAAAGTTCACATTTGATTTGCTGATTGCGTGAACGCAACTATTCCGAGGGACGCGGGGGTATGTCAATCGGTAGCCTAGCTTTTGGGAATTTAGTCGCTATGGAGCGTTTCTCGGGAGCGGACCGTGCGTTGGGCGTACGTGAGTTTAACAAAAACGTAATTCAGCGACTGTAGCTCGTAGATAATTCTGCAGTATTCGACATGTTCGTCATTTAAATGATGCGCCAAGCACTCGACTCATTGGAAAATGGATCGATAAGTTTGAAGAGACCGGTTCAACGCTGGAAAAATCCAAATCCGGGCGTCCTAGGTCTTCGAGAACGTTCGAAAACGTAGACAGTGTTACTCAGTCTGTTCGTGACAACCCGGACCTTTCGATTCGGAAGCGTGCTGTTGCTTTAAACGTGCATAGATCATCATTGTTCCGCATTTTTAGCAACTTCACACACGTCCAACAGGTCTCTACCACGAGTTCATGAAATTTTTCCTGGCAAATTTATCTCCAGAAGAGGTGACATGTAATGAATGTATTGTGCAAATTGATTATATTTATAAATTAAAGCCCAACCGAAATGTAACCCTAGGTGTCAAGTCCGAGGAACAAATCTACTTGTGTTGGACGTATCCAAATATCTGCAGGACTCTGTTGGGTCGGACGGAACGGACAATTGAACAGATGGGTCGTGTTGTGTGACCGCCACTCTCATCAATAGCTGGCGGTCTGCCACCTAGTACAATATTGTCCCTTAGCGAGTTAATTGAGTGCTCCATTGCATCTGATCTTGTGGTACAAAACGAGCTATAATCTTTATAGCTTCTATTTCTTATACGAGTTGGAATGATTCTCGTGAGAGTGCCGTGGTGAGGATGATTGCTCCTATACGTACCTAACCAGAATTGTGAACCGGTAGTATCATGCTTCTTCATGCAGGTGGTCTTCATGAGTAATTTGTAAACAACCAGTAGCAGTCCTCAGAGCACTCTTTGCAGGCATTGCCATTGAGTCTTACTAAGGTAAGTAGTCGAGACAGGAGCAGCATAGTTTAGGACAGATCGTCCAATAGCTTTATAGGTATGAATTATTCTCATTTTATATTTGTTTGCTCACCTTAATATTTTGCAGTTATTATTGATATGATAAGTGAGGGAAAAATGCAAATAAATTAATGAACTCTTCCTTACAAATTTAACGCATAACTTCATTTTGGCGCAATCATCGCATGATTTCAACTAAATTGCTATCAACGAAATAATTTCATCAATTCGATCAATGAATGCATGAAAATATTTTCCGCACATGATTATTTTCACGTTTGTTTTTATTGTTTGGTATACCCAACAGATGTAATCTGATTGGTATTTCAATTTTGTGACAGAACTTACAACATAGCAGAGAAGACATGGGTGGCACTATTATGTAACTATAAGTATTCTTAATCAGCTCGAAGCAATATTTTTAGCGTTAAATGTTTAAACAGTGGTCGTTATACAATGAACCAAACACACATGCTCTTTACATGAAATACAAACGCACACACACATATAGTAAATGATAGCATGCGAGCAGCCAGTTACAAGTTGATAAGACTTTGCGTGTGTTACTTTATATATGAACTTCGTTATTATTTCCATGACTATTTCTTCATTTGTAGTTCTTGTTCTGATTGGCGCGCAGGTTTTTTTTATTACTATCGATTTAAATTTGGGTGCTAAGGGTTTACAAATCTCATAAAATAGTTTTCTAAGTAGGTTTTATTCTTACCATGATAAACGTATCATTAAGCCTCCTTTCGTTAGTGATTGGAATGTATCAAAGCTTCGGCAACACCGAAGTTAAAGTTTGCTCTTGTTATTATATTGAATAGCATATATGTATCTACATCACTTTTTTCTTTATTTTGTATGCCGTTTTCAATTTAAACCGAATTTGACATGAACTGCCAACTGCAGGCGCCTAAAAAAACAAACTATATGGCTTATATTGTACGTGCAATATACAATATATATATTCGAGTATGCTTTCATTGCTCTCATTTGTACTTAGAGCACGAGTTCATTCGAATTTTAATTTCACTTTTGTTTATTTGGTAAAATGTATTCATTTTGTTATTGAAAACAATTGTTGAAAAAGCAACTTGAAACAGATACATATATAGCGCTCTGCACAAACTGACAAACAAGGACATACTATATTTCGGGTGACATACTTACATACGTAAAAATATATTCTGCATGTCAAAATTGTTTACAATGGAATTTTTTGACAATATATTTTAAAATTTTTTAAAAGCACAAAAATAAACAAAATTCATTCAAGCTAAGTTTTTTTTTTTTTTGTTTTTAACATGCAATACTTTTCGGGAATGCACTATTCAATAAATACATCATAACCTACTTACTCGTACATACCTGTATGAATATGTGCTAGGGTAGATTCATTGGTTTTGTTCTATATCCATTGTGAATGTAATTTAACTAAGAGGAGAAGCGTCGGAGAATCCATAAAATATATTCGTTCATAATCAATTTGATGAGACGAGTCTAGACTAGGTAGACATATCCGGCTAGGTAGGGTAAGGGATCATAGTTAGGAATGTGCGTGTTCTGCACACTTTTGTAGGTAATTCTCATAAAGACCAACTGCTCACTTTGTGTTTTTTTTATGTAAAATGTTCCTACTTTTTGAGCTAATTAACTTAGAAATGGAATGAAGAATGAAGGCCACTAAAAAGCGTGGCAGTATTTTTTTAGATGCTTGTAAAGAGTATTGAAGCTTTGGTTCGACCGAAGTTAAAGCTTTCTTTTCTTTTAAGTAGTGACTGTACTATCTCAACTAAAGGAATCATTTGAACCACATATTACAATGTTAAAAAATATTAAGCACATTGACCACAGTAGCTAATTGGAATCTGAGCTTTCAACCTTCTATATTTCGGACCGGGTCAATGATATTTTATGCTAGCTACAAATTTTGTGGTGAAGTATTTAACATAAATTTCTTTGAAAATTAAATGTAGATATAAGAGTAACTGCGGTCCAGTATTTTGCATTTTTTGTTCGTCAACATTGTTTCTTCTGTTACACGCTATGAATTCTTATATAATTTTACTATATTCCTTTTTTTTTTGGAGTACAATACACGCTTGCTAAGTTTTGTTTCTTAGATGATGTTTCCGTTTGTTCTTTGTTTCACCTTGGAGTCTTCTCTCCACATTTTTTCTACGAAAAGTTGCAAGCATTAAACGCACTTCGTCAAACAAAGAACGACTAAGTTTGTATGTGTTAATACGAGGGCAGCTTGAGGATTTTAGGAAAGCAATGTTTTTTTACAACAAATGCAAACATTATTTTTATAAAAATTCAAGAAAAAGATACCACTTTAGTGTCGACTTTAAATTCATTTCGTACGAATAAACAAGTTAGAACTGCTATACAAAAATGTCTGGGATTTTTATGTTACTGCGATGCCCTAGTCGTGTTTGTCATTGTGAATTTTCAAAAATATATGTGAATACCAATCTTTTTTAAAGAATTGTAAAAAATCAAAAAGAAAAACATAAGACAAATCAATTAATTTTGCTTAACACCTAAAATTTGTTATGTTTATTAATTTTTCCTTTTAGATTTTCTTCATATATCTTTTTGACAATTAAATCAAATTCAAATGTCAAATTAAGTGCATTTTCCTTTTCTAGCCGGGGTTTGTATTGCTGGCAATGTCAACTTAATAATTCAAACAGTAGCTTCTAATAGATGTACGCTTCATATACACATCAATATGTCTTACCTCCAAAGTTTTTGGTATAGCCCCCAAACAAAGAAACCGCCCACTTTTGTTTTTTTTTTTTGTACTAAAACCTTCGTTATGAAGTCAATGTTAGCTTGAAATTCGATGTGGTGGTTTCTTATGAACGTCTATTTCACATACATATACAAATGGGCGTGTCCCGAGAGAAACTTATTCAGTTAAGTTAATATCAGCTTGAAATTCGGTATGGTGGCTTCTTGTGGATTATCGCTCCAAAGGATAAAACCGTGAACATTTTTGCTAATATAGCAATTTATGCAGCTCATAAAAAAAAAATAAAAATAAAACAGAAAAGCAAAAAGCTGAATAGAAAATGCGGAAAAATCGTGCACGTAGTCGTATTTAATGTCGGAAATGGTTTCTGGGATCAACAAAACCAGAGATAGAAATAAAACAGCTGATTTTTACTTTGCGTATTTAGAAACACTAATTACTATTGGCATCAATTCACAACACTATTTTAACAAAATGAAATTGAAAATCTAACGCGAAATAGAAACGGAACTATTTCAAAAAATGTCGCACGACATTGCTGACGAGATACATTTTTCCATGGTCAAACGTGGTGGCGCGACTATTCTAGCAATCTGACATGCAATTATAAGACATTGGGACTAGGCTTTGAGTAAAAATTTAATCAAAATATACATATGTCACATATCTAATGGAATCTAAAGAACATACGAGGCTTGCCTTTTATATTCTGCGAATCGTAATGATTAAACAGAAAATGGTTTTATTGTTTTTCGAAATACTCTCCATGAAGACCAATACACTTTTGCATGGTTTTGACAAAATTTTCGAATCATTGGTACCATTCAAAAGTCAGTACCTCAAAAACTAGCTGTTGAAAAAGTTCAATAGCTTCTTCAAACGTTGAAAAACGTTGACCTCGTAATTTATTTTTGTTGTACGTGAACAAAAAGCAGTCGTAGGGTGCCACACCAACATTGTAAGGCCGATGAGCTATCAATTCGATATTTTGAGTGTTCAAAACTCTCTTGTATTAACCGATGTGTGAGAGCTCGCATTGCCGTGCTCGAGTATGATCCATCTTTGATGGATGGTTTCATTCAATTATCCAAAAACTAAGAGCAAATAAATTATTAAGAACTAACCGCCCTACGTCCCAGTTGTGAAATGGCCAGTTTTTTCTGAAAAAACCAGAGGACCATTTGCTTCGCATTGCTTCGTCTGCGAACAACTTTTCTTGAACGTGGCCGGTCTTAGAACACCCTTACAGTAGGTTGCTGTTTTGTTCCGGCTCACATATTCCTAGGGTTACCAAGGTGCGCAATATACAAGTTAAAAATTCTTTATTATGTAGCTAGTGGCAACCTAACCATATTAAAAAGAGAAAGGATTACACATTGTAACTGTATGGCAGATTAGTTTTTCTTTAATATTTTTATTTTGGTTCGTTTCTGCTTATTTATTGACTGGAAAATGTTTTTATACTTCCAAACTTGTACACATTTCATATATGCCATATACTCGGCAATGTATATGGTTTAATGAAGCTTGCGCCATGTTCTCATGTTTTCATTTTTTCGTTCATTTCTTTTGTATCCTTATTTCTTTCTGAAGCGATCGATGTGCTCTCAGCAAGAGGGACCACAACTGCTGCAACAGGATCCACAACACGGTGTCCAGCAAGTACTGGGATAGCAGCATGGGCCGCACGGTGAACAGCATGGCGAACAGCATGGTGAGCAGCTAGGACCGCAGCAAGAGGAAAAGCATGGGGAGCAGCAACCACCACCACAAGGATTGCACATGCTGAAGCAGTTCTTCGATTCTTCACCGAAAAAGGATACTCAGTACGTCTAGTCGGAAGAAGCCAAAGTGATGCTTCACAAAAAACGAAAAAATAATTTTTACATAAAAATTTTTAAGTTCAGTTTCTGAAAGTCGAAAGGAATATGATTTTGTTTAGAGAGAAACATGCTTATATACACTGTTTCATATAAGCAATTTGAAATCAACGATTGCTTAGTTGGCAGAATACAGTAAGTTGTTTTGTTCATAGCGCTAAAATAATTATAGTTATAATCTACAAATATAGAAATATACTCCATCGATACTGGCCAGGGTCGAAGTGTTACCAGCTGCACGCAGCTGTATCAGTTAAACTGCTAATGGCAGCGCGAAGCATATCGTTTTACGTTGCAGTTAAAAAAAGTAACAGGAAATGCTGGAAAATTGCAACCAGTATATGTTAATGAGCTACGTCATTTACATGTGAACAAAATCTTTGTGTATCGAACCATTACAATGATACTGATATTCTTAAAAAACGCCATGCAGGTGGACATATTATACAAAAACAGCAACAACGGCAGAATTGTTTAAAAATTTGAATGCCAGAATTAACTGCGACAAAATACCATCGTACCACATTCGTGTAACGTGTGAAGCCATCCCGGAAGAACCAGATGTTATTATCCGCGGTGGCTAATCCAACAATAACATATTTTTCTTAAAATTTGAAATGTTTTAACGATATTCTTATTATATTTTTTCAATAAAAAGAATAAAAATGTACAACATTATAGCATTTTTAATTGGTAACACTTCGAGCACTGACCCCTGTATAAACCGATTTCGATGATTTTCTAATCTATCAGAAATATTTATAAATTTATACGAGTCCTATTTGCTGATTTTTATTTTCAGTAAGTAACAGATAACCAAGGCAGGAATAAAACGTGGTAGATAACATACATTATAGTCGCTCGGCATAGTGGGACGAATGTGAACCACTTTTACGTCCACTCTAATTCGAAAATTATGCGGTGTGAGCTAACTTCGCCGACCGCATGGTGTAATAATATAAGGCGCGTGTGATTGGAAGAGAAGAATTGACTTTACTTTTGTATTGAAACTTTTTATGAGCTAGAAAAAGATAGGGAGATTACCAGCTGTTCAGTTTGTTTTTGTGTTGCATTTATTTTTCTGTGTTTGAGAATTTCGAGATCCAAAACATACTCACAAAAATAGACAAACATCCAAAAATTGATAAAACACAGTCCCAAGCCAACTCCCTATCTCTTTCGCGCTCTCTTATGTACGGACGCTTCATAATGGGTTGCTCCCACGCCTTTTAAAGAAGCCCTAATAAAAAACACCCTCCCACTTTTGACAGTGCTTTTTCTTAAGCAAAAAAAGTGAACTAAAAGAAGTTAAGGAAAAAAAGTTAAATGTTAAGCTCTAACACTATTCATTCCATGAAGTTTCAAATCGTCCTGCCTATTATTATTTACACTGTTTTTGTTTGTTTAAATTTATAGTGCTGTGTATCAACAGCGGCAGGCTCCTAGTGATATTTTATTTTTCTGGTAGCTTTCATTTTACTGATTCAAACGCATAAATATTTGATCCACCCTCGTTGGCATCTCATGCATTATTTCGAAAGTAGCTCAAAAGTTCTCGTGGTTATTTAAATGCCGTGCAACATTTCGAAACAACACTCACTGTCATGGAAATAAGGAATGACAAAGTTTTCGCTGACGCCATACATTTAACCCTTGCAGCACTTAGGTGAATATTATTGCACAGCGTGCGATTTTTTTTTTTCAAACAATTTTCTACAATGCAGTACGAGGTCCTTTTGCATATAAAGTCTGTCAAGCTTAGCAGTTTCTTTTGTTACTTTAGCGCTTTTTATTCAAATGCACCAAATAAAAAATTAAACTAAATTCTTGTAATTTTGAACTTTGCCTGGGTTACTTAAAAAAACAAAAAGACTTTGACTATAAAATATCTTTTTGAATTTTAATTAGGTTCAGAATGCCACACATTAGTATGAATGTATGTAAAAGTTTAGAGTGGGGCTTAGTGTGATTTTGCAGCTAATTAGAATGTTTTGATTGTGCACATGTAAAATTTAAAAGGATATTATTTCCTGACTTCTTTCATATGTGTAATTACGCAAATCGCACAATAGCTAACGTTGCATTGCATAAAGTGGCAAGTGACTTAGCAATATTTTTGACTACTTTTATTTAATACTAACTGGCAAATTTGCAAAGACATCAAAGCAACAAAAATTCAGCATTTAAATAAAAACTTCGTCACATAAAATTGTAGTACCTATACGAGTATAAATAGGCAGTATATAAATAATCAAGTACAAATTGTGCACACCCTTTTTAACCGCTTTAAACACAAGCTATTCACTTGACTATTTTTTCTTATGTTGGAAAAGTTGTGAAGAGGAGCAGAGACAAACAAAATTTTTTTTTTTTCTAAATAGTGCGTCTATTTTTGGTAAAAGACAAGTAACGCCCAATCACAAAAACTTGAGCTCTCCCCTTCTCGCAGCTCTCTCAATTCTCTAAAAATTAAATAAAAAGTTAAAATGAGTGACTCCATAAACGTAAGCAACAGACGAAAATGTGTTGTTATACTATTCAGACAGAGTTTGAATAGTATTATCTGTTTGTCTGAAAGTTTGTAACGCATTAAAGGAATCATCGTAGACCCCATAAAGACGAGTCGATCTAGCTCTCTCCGTCTGTCTGTCCGTCCGTCTGTATGTAGTTGCGCATTTTTTGGGCACTAATTTTTATGCTATCCAATTGAAAATTTGCACGTACACTTCTTTTTATTGCAGTTTAATAGTGTGCCAAGATTTACCCACCACTTTTTGGGGTATCCCTCATACAAACCCACCGCCCACTTTTGACTTTTTGTATGAAAAACTTTTTTAATGTAGTCAATTCAAATTGATAATTGATATGGTAGGTTCTAGTGGACGGACGCTTCACATATACATTAATGGATGGGTCCCGCCCACTGCCCGCTTTTGTGTTGTTGTATGAAAAACTTCTTTGATAAAGTCAATATTAAGTTGAAATACTATTTAGTGGACAGCACCTTCATATGCATATGCAAATGGGCGTTTCCTGACTACTTTTTGATGTACTCCCATACCCGGCTCGCTGTTATGCATTTGTATGAAAAATGTCAATATCAACTTTAAAATCGATTTGGAGGCATCTTATAGATGGGGTAGCCCCTATTTAAACCCCCTACGTTTCTGTTTTACAGTACGATTCAAAATTTCGTGTGAATAGTATTAGAGCTTCGGTTCAACCGAAGTTTGTTTTTTAAAATTGTTTGATATTTCTATATTCGAAATATATTTGCAAGTACAGTGTGGGCCATCTACATGTTGAATTTTGAACTATTAATGACGCTGTCGAATTGAGCGCCATGAATCGTGGACAATGGTTTAGTGGTTTCACCTTCCGCTTGGTAATATACATATTTTCAATTTTATGCTACGTTTTGAAATACTTAAACATACTTTAAGTGTGATCTATGGTTGCCGAAAGCAGAATCCGTTTTTGGTGTATTTTCATCTCGAAGGTTATGACAGCAATTAAAACTGTAAAATTTGGGGCACGGACAATCCACACGTCGTCATAGAGAAGTCTGTGCATCCTGCTCGAGCCACTGTGTGGTGCAGATTTTGAAGTGGGGCATGATAACTTCGCTAGAGAGACATGATAACTACCATTTTGTAGCAGGCATCGGAATATATCGAGCTCGTTGGGCTCTGGTTTCAACCAGATGGAGCAACAATTGACGACTTCATTTAAAACGTTCAAGCTCAAATTTGCTGAAATTGCACAAATTGACTGCAACTTATGACGAATGTGGTTCGATGGTATTTTGTCTCAGTTAACATTAAATTCTGGCATTCGCCTTTTTAACCAATTCTGCCGTTGTTGCTGTTTTTGTACAATATTCCCACCTGCGTGGCGTTCTTTAATAAGATCAGTATCATTGTAATGGTTCGATACACAAAGATTTTGTTCACATGTAAATGACGTAGCTCATTAACATATACTGGTTGCAATTTTCCAGCATTTCCTGTAACACTGTTGCGTTTCAATTCAAGTTCGATAACTTTTTTTAACTGCGACGTAAAACGATATGCTTCGCGCTGCCATTAGCAGTTTAACTGCTACAGCTGCGTGCAGCTGGTAACACTTCGAGAGCCGACCCTGGCCAGTATCGATGGAGTATATTTCTATATTCGTAGATTATATAACTATAATTATTTTAGCGCTACGAACAAAACAACTTACTGTATTCTGCCAACTAAGCAATCGTTGATTTCAAATTGCTTATATGAAACAGTGTATAAAAGCAAGTTTCTCTCTAAACAAAATAATATTCCTTTCGACTTTCAGAAACTGAACTTAAAAATTTTTATGTAAAAATTATTTTTTCGTTTTTTGTGAAGCATCACTTTGGCTTCTTCCGACTAGACGTACTGAGTATCCTTTTTCGGTGAAGAATCGAAGAACTGCTTCAGCATGTGCAATCCTTGTGGTGGTGGTTGCTGCTCCCCATGCTTTTCCTCTTGCTGCGGTCCTAGCTGCTCACCATGCTGTTCGCCATGCTGTTCACCGTGCGGCCCATGCTGCTATCCCAGTACTTGCTGGACACCGTGTTGTGGATCCTGTTGCAGCAGTTGTGGTCCCTCTTGCTGAGAGCACATCGATCGCTTCAGAAAGAAATAAGGATACAAAAGAAATGAACGAAAAAATGAAAACATGAGAACATGGCGCAAGCTTCATTAAACCATATACATTGCCGGGTATATGGCATATATGAAATGTGTACAAGTTTGGAAGTATAAAAACATTTTCCAGTCAATAAATTAGCAGAAACGAACCGAAATAAAAATATTAAAAAAAAAACGAAAAACTAATCTGCCAGTTACAATGTGTAATCTTTTTTTCAAGATGGTTAGGTTGCCACTAGCTACATAATAAAGAATAATTGGCTTGTATATTGCGCACCTTGGTAACCCTAGATGTATGTGAGCCGGAACAAAACAGCAACCTACTGTAAGGGTGTACGAGATACACAAAAAACAAAAAAAAAAACATAACCACATCACTTTTGGAAGCACAATTTACAAAGTCAATTCTCTGCCGTATGTTCGTTCAAAAACGCAAAATGCGAACACGAGACTAACTAGCCGAGAGTACAAAAACAATATATTCTGCAATAATATTTTAATCTTTCATTTGCATTGATGTTACGGCATGAGATATTGTGATGCATAAATAGTTCATGCTGTAATACAATTAAGGTATTCCCAAGGTCTTGAAACAGTGCAAAAATGCATGAAAAATGTAGCAACGCCAACAAAAATTTCCGCTCAAACATATTGTAACACTTTGCTCGAATGATCAACAATTTCTTTGCATCGGTGCTGCAAAATATGAAAATTAAGCAATTTTGTGCATTTAGTATTTTTATGTGGTAACACTGAAGCTAAACAGCGGGTAATTTACAAAAAAGAAAAGCTTATAGCAGTTCGAAACACACAAACAAATCAAAGTAGCAAACAGCTGACTGTACAGAGTTGCACCAATTTATTTTGCACAAGTGTGCTCTGAACGTCGTTTGAGCAGTTTTGCATTATTGCACGACCTTGTGAATACCCCATTTGTAGATCCAATCAAAATTGTGAATGACGCAGCAAACAAAAATCTGCTGATGAGAACTTCTCGTTTGACAGTTTGCCTTTTTGCATTGAGTTACGATTTTGTGTAAAGTCTCAAAATAATGACTATATTAGCCACTTGATTTTACTGCAAATCAAGACAAATTTGACCGAGCTAAAACAAAGATGAAAGAGCAGACGACTCTTGATAAAGTGCTCCAAAAAAGTGGCCACTTCAATGAAATCATTCTCCATACTTAAACGGAAGAAACCTTATATCAAATAAAGCGAAATTCGTTGGAGAAATTTCAATATTTCTTGTTTTTATTGTCAATTTATTTATTAACACAAAGATGGTCGACAGTTTAATATTTAATAATGATAAAATACAAAATATCACTAAAAGGTAGCAGCTAAATTAAATGCCTGCCTTAAATCATACGAACTGCCATGTTGCAATATCGATTTCAGTTTGAGTAAGTGCAGCGTGCACTTTTGCATGGACCAAATTTGTGTAGTAGCAGCTGGAGTATCTGCGCGGAATTAGCAGATAGTCTATTAAGTTTTGTAGTTCGCCGATTGTCTACTGCTTTTGCTTCTCTCTCTGCTTTTCTTTCTTTTCATACGCTTCACACATAAGGAAAATTATAAAAAGAGTCTATATGAGTTTTTCGGAAAGTTTGTAATGCACATTAAAGGACCTTGACGAGGACGAATCGATATAGCTGTGTTTGTGTGTTTGTACGTCTGTTTGTTGGAATAATGTTTCGCATTTTTTTGAGGAAGAATTTTTAAAATATCCAGTTATTTATCGGTACCTAGACTTCTTCTTATTTCAGTCAAATAGAGTGTTCATATCTCGCTTGCACATGTGATTAGTTTTGCCTGATGGATTTGAACATTTTGCACGTAACGGCATTTTAATTTAATTTTTTGTTACATAACGGTTCGTGCATATCTTTCTGTCTTACTCTAACATATACAAAATTCACGACTATTATTAAGCCCACAATCATATTGTCTATTATAAATATCGTATTCTCTATTCTCTAAGTCGTGAAAATGGCCCTAAGAACATTAAAAATTGTTTTAGAACAAATCAAATGTTTTTATATTGATTATCGAAACATTTTACACAGCAAATCAGTTCGCTCAATTAATTCATTACACCAGTTTTTGTTCCGGTACGAACTGAGCTGAATCGTGTGTCGTGCTTCAGAGAATATTGGATTTGTTTTTGCGGTCCACATACGATACCAGCGACGTGTTTTCAGCGAAGGCAAAGGTCAAGCGGTACAGTGCCACCTTTTTGATATCCAATAACTTGGACGGAATACTACTTTTGTTTTTCATGATCGTTCCAACCAACGAAAGATATTATAGCAGCAGTTTCTTTCAAATTCAGACCTCTATGCCGTACTGCTCAGGTTTCGACAACATGTATTGCCGGAATAATTCACTGTGCAACGGTCGGCCGACCTTATTGTCAAATTTTCCATGAGTTTCGTTTTCGATCTGCAAATAAAGCGGAGCAATTCTGAGGTCAGTTTAATGTGTGATTCATATACACTGCGCGGCCGTAAGCATTTGTATTATCCATAATAACATTTTCGAACGCCGGCGTAAATAAGAGCGTAAATGCATTTTTCATGTTCAAGACACGTGCTTTGGCATACTCAGTCACACCTGGCCGCAAATTTTTGACTTTGCACTGACGTGCATGGACCCCAAGAGAGGAAGTAGTTGGCGCAGCGCTCTAATGATTGCTGGCTCTCGAAACGAAATGCGGATCTACGTTCACGAAATCTCCAGCATGTTCTTTTTCATCGCTTGGATGGTCCGGGGTATATCCGGGTATATTCGCTGCTGTTATTATTATTTCGCTCTCATCTCTACTTTGAAAAACAATCTCCTCAGTCTCTTTTCCTACGAGAAATCTTTTTTTCCATAACTCTTGAAAAAAATAAGAAAAACTGCAATACGAACTCCGAAGCATCAATTAGGAAACCGAAAATTTGAAAACAAAGCCATCCGATGGCAATTCGTATAATGTTTGGTGCGTTTCCGACTATGTGCGGAATTTCGCATACCATGAACGAATAACGTTATTGTCAAATATTAGAGAAATTTCGGAACTATGCATATTTGAAAGAGAACCAAAAATAATTAGTTTGCAGGGAGTTTAGGTGGGATCTCCCAAAAAAAGAAATAAATATGGCAAATCAAAACGAAAATGGTACCGACTATGGTTAAGCATGTGCCTTTGGGCATGAGCACAGGGACAACAATTTTCCTAACTTCTACAAATCTTGAAAGTATAAACATTTTTTTTTATTTTATTTAGGATCATATTACTGAAATTACTTCCGAACAATTCTTTCGGATACGGGAGCCCGAACATGGAGTATGTTAAAACTAGCTGAAATACTCGGTATTGCTTGGAATTTAAAAACACAATTTGATACTATTTTATGTTTATAAATATTCACAGATGACCCACGCAGATTGTTGACAAAATAGAGCTCAATGTTCATTTCATTTGTGCTGAAATTACCTATTATTTTTTACGAATCAAGGGGCTTTTGATGTCTTAACCGGCAATGTGGCATGAATTTTGTTTATCGACTTGTTATCGACTTGTTCAATAAAATTTGCAATTTGCACATTTTTGTAACAATTTTTTACACAGACGACTGAATTTCAAATAGTAGAGCTATTCATCCACACATACAGCATACCGTTCTAAGGAAATACAGTTTTAAAAACCGAATTCTTCTGGATGTCTTTTTATGTATGCTGTTCGATGATATATCGTGTGAAGTGTATTAAAGTTTAGGTTTCATCGAAACTAATATTTTTCCTTGTTCTCTTTCTGTCTCTTATTCTACTTCGATATCTGTCTATCAGCATTTCATTGAATATTGTATACGAGGACTGCCTTGCACATTGTGCGCCTCGACAATCCAAATTGCTGTTGGTTGCCAGCTGACATAGTCACATTTGAAAATTTGATATTTTTTAGCATATTTGTGACTTACAGTGACTTGAAAAATTCATCTCGGTCAAAAAATGCAATTAGCTCGGATAAATTTTCGTGCGTTGATTTTCAACGACTTTTGATGTGGATTATATAAACTGGAAAGCATCATTCAATCTATTACGACTCTTGGTAATCAAATACTAATTGTTATGACTGTTGTCCCAGAAATCCTAGATACTGGAAGTCAACTGATAAAACAAAACCATCATTTGACATTATATTATATTCGATATTACATAAGAACTTGACGTCAAGATGATTTGTTCGCGTGGGATGCCGCATAATTTGCAAAGTAATGTTGAAGAAATGCATCGTATTTTAGGTGACAAATCATGGATCTATAGATATGTATTGGTGTTCCAAGACGATCTAAATCCAACAATTGTTGTTCGCGAATGAAGTACTTCGAAGCAAATGGTTGTCTGTCTCTCGGAAAAACCGGTCATAGCGTAACTGTTCCATTAGAGCAGCACAGGAAGCACAATATAAAAGGCAACCCGCGTATCGTATCATTGTGCGTATGCATGATGCACTGCTTTCAATATGCACACTGACACTGGCATTTTAGATAAGAGGAGCTCAGTTGAGTTCAATCAGCGTGCATGTGCAAGCGAGAAAACGAACACATTCAGCCAGTGAGTGAGAAAGATAAAAAAAAGATGGGGAAACTTAAGTTTATTGGTGTTCGTTTGTATCTATGTTAATACTACCATTTGCATTTGTTTTTGTACTTGATAGAATTTGCGCCTGCAGTCGTAGACTTTCAATTAAAAGCAGACAAACATAAAATCCTTAATGAGTATTGGCATTGTTAGCACAGCATTAGAGAGCAGGATGATGTGTCAAGGAATAGTTTAGGTGAAGACAGTCAAGATGCAAAGTTCGACTTCAGAATGCACTTATTTCAGCTGAAATTGAAATGTATTTGTATTGTTGTATGTGTTTGAGTTTATTTTCAGGATGTGTTAATTATAAAAGTTTGTTCAAAGACTTTGTCTTGACATTTAATTTATGAGGATGATGAAGAAAGGAGTTGACATATGAGAAACATTTGGTAAGCAATAAGCAAACAAAGTGCAATATATTAATTTAAATGCAGTTACTTAAATTTTATTTGAATTGCATTTTAAATTGAATTTTATGTAAATCTACAAAATTAGGAGCATGAGGAATCCATTCGAACTTTAACTCGATCGTTTTTGGCCATCGCTATAATCCACGTGAGTGCTGATACATTGTCTTGATGGAAAAAAATTTGTGAGTAGTCGCGGACCCATCTTTCGCTTATTTTGCAAACTCTGCCACTTTCAATCGATAGTAATCTAATAACATTTAGTTGGTTATATTAATAAATAATTAAATCTAAGCATACCTTAAAAAAATTGAAGTAAAACACTAACGTGGCCAACCAAGAAAGGAAAGTGTGAAACGTATTAAAGCTCCGGCTCCACCAAAGATAACGTTTTGTTCTTGTTCTTTTTTAGAGTATTTAATTTATTTTAAAGTAGCTGCTACCCTTCCCCTTGCTTCTCCTTTCTCCTGCCACTCCTTCCCACTGTCCCACCTTCCCTCTGCCCGACCTTCCCACTGCCCCACCTTCCCCATGCCTCTTTACTCTACCTCCAATTCGCCTACCCATCTTCACCTGTCCCTTCCACCTGTTCTAGAACCACCCCTTACGCTGCACACTTTCCTCTGTCCCCTTCCCCAACCACACCTTACTTTACCACCCCGTTTCCCTGCCCCCTTCGATCCTATTCACATGTATACAACATTTCATCACTCTATGTTCAATGGTACCAAACGCGTTGCTGCCAATCCGCTTGCCATTACCCTTCCTTCCCTATGATCCCTTACCCTACCTCCTATTCCCCGACCCCTCTTCCCCCGCCCCTCTTCCCCTTCTATCCCTTTCAACATTCCCTTACCTCGTCTTCCTTTTTAAAAGGAACCCGACGCGTTGCTTCCCTTTCCCCTACCTCTTCTTTCCTCCACCTCTCCTTCCCCTTCCCCTCCTGCCGCTTACCCTACCACCACGCCTCATACCACTCATTCTTCTTATCTCCTGCCTAGCCCAAAATATTTCAAGCTCTTCGTGGGTTGGGCTATTGTCAATGATTGGATTGCGCTTAGGAAATCATCCTTAGCATTTCTTCTGGAACTTTTGGAGAATTTCTATATTCCACTCCACACAGCTGAATGCCATAGCTTCAGACAATTAATGGTCGCGAACTTTCGAGTATTACATCTTCACAGTGTAAACGTTTTCTGGGAAGATTTCTCAGCGTTTATCACAATGTTCCATCAACGCTGCGTCCAGCTGGTTGGATACTTGAAGCCTCTTAATGATTGCTCGAGATCGCCTTGTTAGCTGCGTATGTGGAGAAAGTGAGCGCTTGGAAAAGATTTGCGTGTCCGCTATTTTGTGTAGATTCCCGCACAGAAGTCTCTTAAATGGTACTCATTCTCACCATATCTCATATAGAAGTTTCTGTAAGTACTATGTTGTGGACTGCCATAACTTCAAATTGTAAAGCAAGCTAGCAGGCCAAGCTGTTCGAAGTCTAGTAGAACATCAGGGCAATACTGTTTTCCTCGAAGGCCTCCAATTCTATCCACCAACCGATGATATTGTTTTGGAGTGCCGTGGCAACTTCTGAATCCAAACTGATGATCAAATATCAGTCCAGTTTTGTCCAGTATAATAAGTACTTACTAGAAACAATAACAATTTTATGCCTGATTACAAATTCACTAAGGGTGTTCACTACTAATGGCTGTTAAGCTTCTAACTTTAAAGCTTTACATAGATGATTGATAATCTGTACCAGAGTCATTCTTTTTCCAAACTTTTATGTGTTTTCTATATTATGACGGGTACTTCTGGGTCTACCACCGTATTAAATTTATTCAGGCCAAAAAAAATTGTGCACTTATCGAAAAACTAACCATCTCTAGCACTATGGAAATAGTGGATTAAGAACATAATCATTGAAAGTTGAAGCGGTGGTTACTTAAATATTTTTTTTAGTGAGAAGCCGAAAATGTGTACTCGTATGCTGATGTTTTTATAAAATGAAAATATTTTGTTATCTGACCTTAAGCTTTCGTGTTAAGCGCAACAAATTTGTATACGGAAGAAGGCTCTTAACTTTAGTCAGCCAATGCAAACTCATTATGCGACGACAATTAAATTTGTGAATTAGCTGCTAATTCTAACTAAATATTTTGGAAAATCTGCGAAAAGTGGCTAGGATTTTCTCGTGAAGAGAAGAAAAGCATTTGATAACGTTAATAAGTAGAAAATCGCAGCTGGCCCACCCTGAGATTTCTTAACTTTCTTTTTTTTTTTAACAATTTAGCTTTAATTTAATATCAAGCTAAGAAAAAAGGGATAAGTTGAAAAGGGTTAACTTTGGACAAAGTTTTTAATTTTTTTTCAGTTTTTTATGAAAAAGTAAAGCAGAAAACCTTAAAAAAAAAAAACAAAGATTCAAACTGACTTTTTCACAGCAACGGATAATAAAGATGAATGCGACACTTGACGTTGCTGGCGAATTTTCTGGCTTGTTGCTCATTCGCCAATTGAGGGTCAAAAAAAAAAAGAAAGTGTAACCGAATACTCTAATAAAATCGATGATAAGCGGGATGGATGAACCGATGAGAAGGATAAATTAACTTAAAAGCAACGAAAAAAATTATTAACAAAATGAAATTGATAGGATCTCTTGACCTACACGGTACTTAACTCTTATAGGCAATGTTTGATTGTCTGTGCACCACTTAAAATGTTTTCAAACAATTCGAATCGATAAACTTAATTAAGAAAGAGTACTAAAGTCGATGTGGGCTTCTAAATAAACTGGATTTATATGGAATATAACTCTAATGCATGTTAAGTAATGGCATATGTTTCACAGGGAGTTATTGATAATAATTGTATTTGACTTTCAAATAAAATACATATTATTTTACCTCTTCCTCATTCTGATCCTGTTCACATTTCTACATCACCACATTTGCAGTACTCTTCGAAAAGTTCCATGTTGCCTTGCAGCACATACAACATTCGAACATACATTTTTAGTTTGTGGCTAAATGTATATTTGAAATAATTTATGAAGAAAGCGCGAAAATTGTCCTTTTCTAATAATGAACGTGGAAATGATGACAGCCCTTTAAAAGATAACTACAGCCAATTTTATCGATAACACCAATACTGCAGGTTTCACCGATACTTCTTTCCGATAAACAATTTTTATCGAGTCGGAATGAAAACGATTAAAAAACAATTCGATCTCACTCGGAATTGGGAACACCAACTTCGGAATTGCAATCGATTAACTTTTCAACAACAGGCCGGATTGTTTTTATTTTTTTTTTCTAAAATTAAGAGTGAAAGTGTATTAATGGTTGTAATCCGAATTCGTAGTTTCAAAACTATGTTTACTAAGCCATCTAAAAACACAGTCGAGAAGTTTAATTTGGAGATCAATTTGCTACAAATAGACATATATGTATAAATAGATATTTAGGTCGGTTTTCAAATCGTCAAATCAGCAAAAACGATAGTTTGACTGCCTTTTATATCCGTCCTCAATGGCTGTCATATACTAAATAAACTAATTGCTCGAAATTTGACGTTTTAATAATAGATGGTAGTTGTCAGAAAAAAAAACTTCCGGTACTAACTACATTCGTAAAAAGCAGCAATGTCGCTTTACTATTATTCTGCGCTATGTGTCTAAAGAATTTAATAGCTGCATAGCACACTTTAGTTTTACATATAATATTTAGGAAATTTAATTGAAAACTGTAAATTAGTTTAATAGCCTCCGTGCACGTGTTCCGTGATATCTCACTTTCCTTATACATGTCCCACATAGCGTACATTAATTTTGCAACAAGTAGACGTCAAAAACTAAAAATAATATATAAAAAAAATAATAAAGTATATAAATTCTTGATACTAACTAACACTATACTCCAACTGCTTACAAGCAGTTGGAGTATAGTGTTAGTTAGTATATAGATAGTGGTTCTGTTATGTTTGAGTTTTTAACTGGTAGTTTCGTATATATGTGTGTTACTTATATCTATCACCAAATAAAAAATAAAAAAAAACAAGAAAAAAAGTTAACTATGGTTGAACCGAAAGTTCTAATACCATTCATACAAAATTTTAGATCGTATTGTAAAACATATAAGTGGGGGTTTAAATAGGGGCTAAATTGTGGGCGGTACACGCCTACTAGTAGATGATTTGAAGCGATGTAGTAGATGAGTAAATGCCGCCATATCGAATTTCAAGTTGGTATTGACGCTTTCCATACAAATGCTTAAAAGTGAGGCGGGAGACGCCCATTTGTATATGTATATGAAGCAGTTGTCCATTAAAATCCACCAAATTAAATTTCAAGCTAATATTATTTTAAATACGCCATTTTTATTTATAAAAAACACAAAATTGCATGGTGGGTTTGTATGGGGGCTAGCCCAAAAAGTGGGCGGGCCACGCCCGTTAGTCTACGTATGTTAAGCGATTTACCATAAAAAGGTACCGCATTGCATTTCAATTTAATATTAACTTTAAAAAATATGTTTTTCATACAAAAAGTCAAAAGTGAGCCGTAGGTTTGTATGGGGACTATACCAAACAGTGGGCGTGGCGGGTCAATCTTGATACTCTATTAAACTACAATGCAAAGAAGTTTATGTGCAAAATTTCAACTGGATAGCATAAAAATTGATCCCCAAAACATGAGCAACAACATACAGACAGACAGACGGATAGACGGACGGACGGGTAGACGGTCGGACGGGTAGACGGACGGATAGACGTACAGACAGACGGACGGACAGACAGACGGACATGGCTAGATCAATTTGTCTCGTCGAGTTGATCAAGAATATATATTTATTTCAGACAAACTGATAATACCATTTCACACTATGTGTGAATGGTATACAAACGGTCAAGAATTATGAAAGTGGAAAATTCTGATTTCTCATTTTAGGTATATAAAATGTTAATATATACGATTTCGTTTTCCTAAATGAAGATTTTTAGTTTTAAATTAGTTATTCAATCTTGTTTTAAGAATATTATTCTTATTTTAATATTTTCTGGCTCACTTCGGTCTATATTGCTATATCAGCTTTTATAGCCTTTACCTCCAGTACATTCTGCAATTCAATTTACTTATTCAATAAATTAATAAAAAAAAAACCTGAAGTTTTTATTAATAGATTGTCAGCTCACACAGTATAATTGAGACTCCGCGCCATGTCATTTAATTATTCTTGTTTCAATAGATCCATTCAAATTGATTTAAGCGTATTAATTGCCACTTTTATTTAAATAGAATTAAATTAAATTAAACGAACTTTAAAATATAAAAATGTGAATGAAATGTGTATTGCAAATAAATGGTTCGAATATATTTTAATAAAAAAAAAAAAAATAGTTGTTTAATTTTAGTTGGATCATTTTCTTCATAGCTACTTTTTGTATGTGTTGGTGCGTACTTGAATGTCAAATAAAGGATGCATTACACCTTAAAAAATATATCAGAAGTATTAAATAAATCGAAAAGGATGAAAGTTACCAAAAGTTATTCACATAGAAACGTTGCAATGGTGTTGTAAAGAGAAAAAGACCAACTCAATTTCTAAACACGTATGAAAACATATGAGTATGTATTAAGGAGAAGTTCTTCACGAAGCAAGCTGCTGGCTAAGCTAAGCTAAGCTGAACTCCGGTGTCTGTGGTGCCACCAGCAATTGTCATATTCCAAAAGTCCTTTTTACATTGTAGCAGAAGTAGATAAACCAATTATAGCTTATCGAGTCTTTATGTGAGCTGCGCTATTTAAAGAAATGTGTTAGTCAGTGAAGCCTGCTGCTAAACATCGAACCAATAACATTTATTCATCTCGCTTTAATTAATGCAAGGGATACATTTACCAAGATATATTGCACTCTTCAATTATGTACATAACCATTTTTGGAATTTTTCTAGTACATATACATTGCATGACAAACCGCTTGAGTGATGCAGAATGGAGATGGCAGCTGTAGAGCATTTGCATCTTGTACTAACCTACAATGAATCAATTATTTTTTCTGTCTGCTTAGCAATATATATAATGAAGCACTTTTATTCAAATAATTAAAATCTTTGCAATGACTTTAAGGAGCATCCATAAACTGGTTACGTATAGTGTCAACATCATGCTCCCATTTTTAAATATGCAAGTTGTCTCCATACCAAGAAGCACATAGAAATCTAGAAAACTAAGAGACTATTTAGCATATCTACTGTCTGACGGAAAGGAAGTTAGATGCATACAGTTCAAACAAATTGTCTAATCAAGCAAATCAAGAATAAAAACTCTGACGTCTTCTTAAAAAAAAAACAAAACAAAAAAATGATATTGTTATTCAGACTAAGTAAATTAAACATAAAAAAAATAACTTTAATAAAATGCGAATGATATGTTTTGCTTCGAACCAGATTTCACAGAAATGTTCCCAATGAAGAATGATGTTATTGGTGATTACTTAAAGTATTCCAGTGTTGTCCGTTCCCCACTGTACTTGTATATATGTTCAAGTACTCTACAAACTCCTGAACCAAATAACACGGTGTGGCAGTCAAAAAACTTCTGGGATGCGATTTAGCGTAGGTTGTAGATATAGTTAAATGAAACATTGTGGCATACCACAAATTTTGAAATAACGGTAAAAAACGCTTTTTTCTAGGTTGATAGAGTTAAAAAACCATATGTCTTAAACTATACACTATACACTATCCTACAATAGAAAAGTAACACCTTTCCAACGTTGCTACATGTAAATATATATTGACTTTTCAGTTTTTTGCGACTTTATCGTACTTTGAACGAAAATTAATAAGTCAAATTGGTATAAAACTATTTACTGATTACTACTATTGATATGCAGTTTCAAAAAACATTTAATTTTGCGTCTTCTACATCTCATTTGATTAAAATCGAGTAATATTTGATTGAGTAATTCAACTTTTTAGGAAAAAAGCCATTTGCCGATATCTTAGTTCATGAGTTGAATATGTCATTATTGTTTGAATTTGTTACTAATTTGTAACTAACAGTGGAATGAGAGAATTGAGCTTTTGTATGAAACAGTTATTAAATTACAAAATTATTATTATAAAACTAGTCGCTGTTACGAACCAGAATATATTCGCAATTGTTGTTGTACATTATTAAACAAAGCGAAAGTCTATGCGGCATTGACTTGGCATCATTATCATGACCTTATCATAAGCAACATGATTGCTATTTTTGCCAATCCAACTTATCAGGTCACAGCTATTAGGCACGCACAGCTATAAAGCTGATGTTTCAACCGTAATAAAATCCATCGCCGCAAGTGAGAGTGATCCTGATGAATATGAATATGAGGATCCACAACAGTTCCTTCCATCAGGATCCAAATCTTCAGAACGACATATAATCTCAAAAAAGTATTTCGATGATCTTGTTCGGGACTTGAACTTGTCGTACCGACAACGATTTAAACCGACAACGATTTAAACAGTGGAATCTGGTAGAAAGTGAATTCTCATCAACATATTGTGAAAATTTCGTTATCGGAAAATATGTAAAAACTTTGCTAATTATTGACCGATTTTGGAAAATAGACACACGTCTTACTCATGAAAACGTGTTCTTTTTAAATAATAAAACATGTTTAAGGGGTTTTTAATAAAATAGTGTTCAACAACATCACCAAATTCAAAAAATGTAAAAAAAAAAACAAAAAAAATTGGTTTACATAGCAAATACTCCAATATAGGAATGGAAACGTATTAAGTCAAGTAAGGCACGTTTAAAAAGTTAAGTTTCTTCTTTCCAAAACCGGCAAGAAAATGAAAATCAGTGGATATTTGACGAAGCTATGGGCGTATAAGTGAGTGCATGTGATAAAAAACGATTTTTTACCGTTTTACCGTTTCAAAATTTCGATGTGCACGAAAAAATTTTAGTATGCCACAAAAATCTACCTACCTACAGCCTACGCTATGTCCCATCCCAGAAGTTTGGTTTTGATTTTTTTTTTTGTCACAGTGTGTATTACTTTACAAAAGCTTTTCTACTCATTGAGCATATTTAGCTCACTCGCTGTGGGTGAAGTTCTTTTCCTTCTTTCTCTCCTTCTTTATTTAGCAAGTTAAACTTTGCTGCAATTTCGTTGGCGGGACACAAAATAAAAATGCTGAATTTATTGGATTTCTTTATTTAGCTCAATGCAAAGAGTTCATATGGCGAATGCGTAATTTTATTATAACAAACTATTTTCGAAAAGGTTTTCCATTAGACCAAAAGGCCACGGTCTGCTGGTTGCACTCAATTCAAACGAAGTTTTTGTACATATTAACAAATTCTAAAACAAGAAAAATTGTTAACTTCGGTGGTACCGATGTTTTAATACCATTCACATGAAGATTCAAGCTTTGAACTATGCAGATGTACAAAAAAATCTACAAGTATATTTATGAAATCGAACAACCTAAACGTGGAATGTAAGTTTGTTGAAGGCTACCGCTAAAAGAGGCGTGACACGCACCTTGATATTTATGTGAAGCATCCGTATATAAGAAGCCGTTATATTTACAGTAACTCAGCTAAAACCTTAACATCGGTCAAGCCGAATCACTAATATCATTCACACGAAATTTCACATCGTACTATAAAATATAAATTTGGGTGGTGGGTTTGTATATGGGTCACTATACGAAGTGGGCGAGATACGCCCCTTACTAAAAGTGTGTGAAGCGAACATCCATAAGAAGCCACAATATCGACTGAAAAGCTGATATTAACTTAGTATATGAATATGAAGAAGCCGTAAACAAAAAGCCACCATACCGAATGTCATACAGATATCTAAAAAAATTTAGACTAATTTAATAATATTTTGCGTGTAAAATGCTTGAACAATCTGCACTCACACAACGAAACAAAAAACCAGACGCATAGGCTTTACATAAAAACCAAGTGTAGACAGAAAAACATTAAGCTTCTCTTTCATTTTGCTATTAACACTCAACGAAAGCTGCTTGCTTGGTGACAGTTTTTGTGTAATTGAAGAAGGATGTGGCATGCGTGCAGTAAGTTACCAATTGATAAAAAACTGCGAATATGAAAGTGATAGGGAGATTATTTGTTTGACTGTGTTTGTAATTTGGTTTGATGAGTGGGAAATAAGTAGGGAAAATGTGTGTTTTACTTTGCATGCGCTTCGCTTTTATTTTGGTAACTGACAATTGGTGACTCAAAATTAAAGATTAGCAAGAGAAGAAAGTCAAATATTGATGCAAGTTATTGCGCAAGTAGCATTTAAAATTGTATATAGTAATTCCACATCTTTAATGAGTTTTTTTTTTGTGCTGTATGTCATTTCGTTAACTGAAGTTATATATGAACGGACGGACAGTGGACAGACGGACGGATATGACTAGATCGATTTCTCTCGTCGAACTAATCAACAATGTAGTGTATACTTAAAGAGGTCTAAAATGTCTGCTTTAATGCGTTACAAAGTATAAAGTATAAGTATACCTCTATAGATTTAAAAAGAAAAATCACCCTTTTGTTAAGAACTTACGTAGTACATGTGCCGTAGTACAAGTAGTACACACATTTCTAAAGGCGTATTTATAAATGGCATGCTTAAACATTTGTGGGCGTTTATGTGGGAACTTCAAATGGATTGTTTGACTAAACTCAATGTTAGCTAGATGGTTGAGCGAGCTCTTCTGTCGACTGTTGACTGTCAAAAATAACATGCAGCCATATTCCTGTATTTCAGTAACATATTCGCGTGAGCTGTTCTGTATATTTATGCTACATGTACGTCGGCGCGGCTTATACGTTTGTTCGTCCTTGCACGGATGTTCGTCATTTTGTTGGCTTATTTGTTTGCCTGGCGCAGCTTTGTCATTTTTCTCTGTACGATGAGTAAATGCGCAATAATATTTTAAATGTGGTGCGAGTAATCGTTTTGGCTTTTGTGATGTGTTACATACTCCTCTCATTGTTCATTTCGCGCAATTCAAATGCATGATGGAAAAGTAGGGTGGGTGTCATATAAAATGGCGTTGATTTTCATATTGATGTTGTTGATGTTTTTGGCGGTTGTGATGGTGGTTGGATGGTGTACAATACCCAAGGTTATCATATTTTCTGGCAGGATAACTTTCGACCTTCGTTTGCATTGCGGCAACTTTAATCTTGTAATTTTGTTAAAATATTGTTGGGCTTGGGTTAAAAATGTGTGTTTATTTGTGCATAAGCCGCTAAAAATGCTTGTAATCCGTGGCAACAAGGGCAGGTTAAGTAGGCATGTGGGAATGAAAAGTGAAAGAAATGTGTATGAATTATTTTTTAATTTTATTTTTTCACGGTGTGCATAAAAAAGCAAAAACAAATTAATTCAAACAAATACAAAACTTTTCATCATTTCGATTTAATTCTGAAAGAATCTCTTGAAAAGTTCTTTGAATAGCAGCCTCCTCAAGAGTCGCTGGTAGCGTTCAACCATCTTGTTACTTGGCATGTCTGAATGGCCACGAATCCAACAACTCGCAGAATCTAATTGCACTAATAGCTACTTGCAAATTCCAAATTTAATATGAAGTCTAAAGCCGATAGTGGGTGGATCTCAAAGGATCAAGTTTTGCACAGACACTCTGCTGTTGTACTTTGTGGATATTGTTGATATTGAGTAAATAAGAATTGGCATCAGCCACCTTTCACCATACCAAATCTCCATAATTTAGTATAGGCCTGACGAATGAAACGTAAAACAAATGAATAATACACGGTTGAAATCCTCATTCCCTTCTAAATGTTCTCTTGCAAACGTAGCAGACGACAATTGCCTTTATCATTATTTCCTCAGAGTTTCTCCTCCAAGATACTTTACTTATCTAAGTTTAAGCTCGTTTTTCCCAAGAGCAGGAGTCTGACGCTCGGAATCTTGCACTTAGAGCACCAGTTCATCTTAGCGTAGTGTCAAGTGCATTTTCCAAAAGATTACTAGTTGAGAGCACGCATAGGCAGCCGATAAAATGGGAAATATTCTACGTAAACGATGTTTTTACGATTTTGACTTATTTGCTTTGAGTATTATGAACTGCAAGTAATATCAACGCCAAGTAAATTCAGATCGCGAAATTGTCCCATAATTGCGTTATGGAGAGTAAACGTATATCCGACATTCAGATCTGTTGTGTGGTTTGTTCCCTCTTCTTTACTCGCTCTTCCTGTATTATGGTAAAAACTCTAAGTGTATCTAGATTTTGCATTTAAAACATTTCCAAACGTAAATCAATAACTGATAAGAACAGCTCCGCCCCACTTGCTGCATAAACTCAATGAAATTCTTGACAGATGCAAAGCCAATGCATGCATAGTGCATAACGATGACGATGAAGTTATTAAGTCGGCATGAAAGCCTCAAATGAAGTTTCACAATGCACTACTTAGTTGCTGCAAAATCTCTCCGAACGGAAACGTACAAAACGCAACTTTATTGACAGCAAATCGTACCGTTTTTGAAATTAATTTTATTCGCATTGCAATCGGAACGAATAGCGTTGGTTTTAACAGTGAATGCCAAGTTCATGCATGCCATTCACTTGTATTTACTGTTCTGAATTGATGAGGCAGCACAATATTATTACGTATACGCCACCGCCACCGCCACAAACATTTCTGTGCAACAGCGTGGTAAACAAAAGCATCAGTAGTATAGTGAAACGATTACCTTGCATAATTCAGATGTAAATATGCCTTTAGGCGGTGGGCATGAATGCGTCTGGATGCACGTAGTATGTGGTTGCATCTACCGGTAGAACGATTATTTTTAAATACAGGCACTTGCATGGCAGATTGCATTGCATACTTAATACTCTTTACAATTAGTTGACTTTAATAAATTGCGAATATTACATGGGATTATGCGTCATATGTGGTGGCAGAAATAATTTATTGTGTGCATGTAGTGCAGTTTTCTATTATTGTTGTTCTTGATGAGGTTGCATGCATATTCTATTAGCGGTGTACGTACAATCTTTTGTATTATGTAAAGGATTACCAGTTGAAGTGGTTATTGTCATGCATATTGAAGCATGACATTATCCAACAAATCCATTCTGCAAGGTAATGAAAATCAAAAGGACAAATAAATTTTAATAGCTTTATATGATAGAGAGAGTAGTTTTATAGAATTTGTTCCGCTTTGTTCCTCATCAGCTTGATGGGACGAGTTGATCTAGCCATGTCCGTCTTTCTGTATGTCTGTCTGTCTGTCTGTCTGTCTGTCTGTATGTCCGTCTGTCCGTATATCCAGTTGTAAGTCGTGACATAGAAATCTTTTTATTGCAGTTTAATAGAGTATCAAAGCTTTCATGCCACTCCCATTTTTAAGGCAGCAACCATGCAAACAACCCATATTTCGACTTATTGTAAGAAAATTTGTTTTATTGCTGTGAATATCACCTTAAAAATTGACCTGGTGGCTTCTTATGAAGGGACTCTTCACATATATATAAATGGGTGTGACCACCCCCCCCCCACTTTTTGCAAATGTTTGAGGTAGCCTATACAAATATGTGGTTTGTATAGGCTAACTCAAAAAGTGGGGGGAAAGGAATGTGTCACGCCCAGTTTAAAGAGTAGCCTCCATAGAAACTTTCCGCCCAATTTTTGTATTTTATATGGAAACACTCTTATTACAGTAAATATCAACATAAAATTTAATATAGTTGCTTCTTATGGACGACCGCCTCACATATAGAGAAATAGTTGTGATTCTTCCATTTCAGGGGCAATCCAACCACCTAGTTTAGGGATTTTTCATGAAAAACTTTATCATTTCAGGCAATATAGACTTGACATTTGAAATAGTGGCTTCGTATGGACACTTCGCATAATTATCAAGGTGCGTATCAGTCCCACTTTGGGTGTAGTCTCCAACAAAGTTGCAACCCCGTTTAAGTTGTTCAATTTTACAAACACCTACCTTAATTCTCAATTTGAAACTTCATGTGAATGGTATAAAAACTGCATTGCCACCGAAGTTTACGTTATTTCTTGTTCACAGTTTTTTATCAGCTGTTTTACTTTACACGTATGTCATATTGCACCCACGTGTTAGCGACAACGAACATTTGCCAGTGGATAGGCTAAATGTTAAGAATGTGAATGTTGAGAATGTTGGGCCCAATGGAAAGGATCCAACTGAGAAGCGTGTATTTGCCGTCGTGGCCTACTTTCGTTGATGTTGTTTTTTTAGCGGTGAAGCGTGGTAGCTTGCGTTGACAAACAGAATATGAGCTACTGGACTGACACCAATCCCAGAGAATTACATGAAAAAAATTTGCACTCACTTTAAAGTCACGGTGTGGTATGCAATTTCCTCAGCTGGGATTATTGGACCATGGTTTGGGCGGTATGTGAACAGTTTGGAGAAATTTTTTTTTTCTACTACTTGATGCATTAGACTTAGAAGAAATTTGGTAACAACAGGATGAAGCAACCGCTCACATTTCAAGAGCATCGATGGCTGTTTTGAGGGAACACTTCTCGAAGTACGTCAGTCAAAAGGCGCGATTGGAGGCATCCGATACCTGATGTGATTTTCAAAACTGTGTAAAGCAATTGAACCTACATTGTACAAACATATGAAACCAAATCTAATTCATAAAATGCGTTTGATTGCGTTTTGAAAAATGGTAGTTATGCTACTGACCCGTACGATAATAACGTTATAGATTGAATAACCACATGACTCTCTATGTCTGCTAAAAAACTTAATATACAATTGTAAAACACCATTTAATTATAACATAAATCATCTATAAATCACAACCAAAATACACAATCACAAACACAAAGTCTAAAATTTACTTATACTCGTATATATATATATATATATATATATATATATATATATATATATATATATATATATATATATATATATATATATATATATATATATATATATATATATATATATATATATATATATATATATATATATATATATATATATATATATATATATATATATATATATATATATATATTCGCCAAAAACCATAGGATACCTCACACAATAAAATGTCAAAAATTAGCAAAATAATTGGTGCCCTCCAGACTGTGCATTATTTATTAAGTACAGACTACTCTATGTCACTAAGTTGAATAGTACAGTTACGTAGATAGATAAACAGGAATGCAAATTATACGCAACATTTTTGAAATAACACGTGTTTTTATAACAATAGTTAATTATTTCGAGTAACACAGACATTTAAGATCCAGTATAGTATAACAATTTTGAAGGCTAATCCGTGGAGAACAAATGTATGCCATGTATTTATTTCTTGAACATGCTCTAAGGTTGCAAAATGAACTCAAGTACTGCCAACATCAGGCCCACTTTTCATGGTCGCTGCAATTAAAAGCAATTAGAGCCAGTACATTAGCATGAAAAATACTTTGTAGTTTAATTTCATGCTGTGCAGAATTGTGGCATAATTAAATTCAACACAAATGAATTTCCGTTTCCGCGCAAAAACAAATAATGGATGGAAGTAAAATTAAATGCACAAGATCAGAGTTTTTATTTTGCAACACCCATCGACTTTTGACAAAGATTTATGAGAGCTGCTGTTACAACGGCCGCCCATAGTTTAGTGATTAGCAGAGTTAGATTTAAATTCAAGTACCAGCCGCACAGTGGCCCCAAAACCAAAGAAGCATGCCAAAATTAAAAAAATCGAAGATGGTCAATGGAAACTTTTTGAACGAGCTTCGATTAAAAACTGTCTTGCAATTAATATTTCATATTCAAAATTTCTATATAACTTCGAATAGCTAAAAAAATCTTAATGCAAAATACAGCTGTTCCTATATCTAATTTAATGAATTATTAACACTTAATAATTAAGTTAATTATTTAACATTGATGTACATTACCGTAAGAATGAAAAATGGCTACAAATACTACAAAAGTTGACCAAATTTTATGCCATGTACGCAAAGGGATAAGTGTATAATACATTTGTGCGATTGTATATAACAGACAGAAGGTGGCGCGGTAGACTCCATAAAGTATATACTATATTCCAAATCAGTTTGGGAAACAGAGTCGAATTAGGTATGTTCGACTATACGTCGGATCGTTTGTATATATGAAACAAGAAATCTCAGGAACTATAAGAGCCAAAGACTTCAAACTTGGACATACAGATTGTACTTGACCATATGCTTATATTTTATATTAATTTTTGAGGATGCGACTACCACAATAATGCCATTTACCCGCATATATATACACTTTTCAAGGCCGCGTAGCTAGAAAAGTATTCTTTTTTTATAACATAGTATGAAATGATATTATCTGTTTGCATGAAAGTTTGTAACGCATTAAAGTTAATTAGTTAATTAAAGTTAATTATATTGTTAATCAGCTCTACGAGACGAATCGTCCGTATGTCTGTCTGTCTGGACCTTATTGCAAATTTTTTGGGTGACCAATTTTTATGGTATTCAATTGTAAATTGGCACCTAGACCTCTTTGCATTGCAGTAAAATGTAGTAACCATATTGAGTCGCCACTGCCACTTTTTCTGCGTTGCCCACATACAAACCCCCCGCCCACTATTGATGTTTTGTATGAAAAATTTGTTTATTGTGATCAAAAACACACTAATAATTGATATGGGGTAGTCTCCATACAAACACAACACTCACTTTTATACATACATATGTATGAAAAACTTCTTCAGTTAAGTAAATATCAACTTGAAATCATATGCTTAATCTGCGATCCCAAAAAGGTATAATCCATAACAGTTTTGATTTTTAGCCAGCTATTCTTGGATTTAGAACCACTGTGCGCCTTGCATATTTTGAAAGACTAAAGTACGGATAAACATACAAAGAGAAACAGCAGTGGTAAAAACTCTGACAGACATATTCACAGCTCGTCTAGAAATGGCGACGTCTGTGTTTAAAAATATTCAAGGACTCGACTTCAGCCAGCTGCAACTGTCTGTGGGAGTTGCTTATGTGTACATAGCATATAAGTATATGTGAATGAGCGCTCAAAAAAGGCGTAAATTTTTCTAATGGACTTAAATTGGGCAATTTTATAGCCTCATGAATAAAAGATTTTCATTTTGCTTCAATTGCAGTCAGATATACTCACAGTTTGAGTAGAATGAGCAACTAAGACAGCCAAGTAAAATTTAGTAAAACTTGTGCTTGATTAAGACCACAAAATAAAGATTTGTAAGCCACCTGAAAGTATCTAGCAGTTAAAAACTTTTAAGTCTTATAAAATTGCCAATACAATGAAAGTTAGTCATCTGCTGCTCATTAGAATTGTAAATAATTGCAAAAAATTGGAGAGGCTTTGCAATGTGAAAAATGAATTTAAGCCAATGATGGTTTGCATCCAAAATATATGCACATATGCATACGTATCAATAATGGTTTGCAACTCGAAATGCAACGCAACAAATTGAATCGAATGCCTATCCATATAGGCGTTTTTTATTTTGAGGCCACAAAGTGACAAGTTGTACAAATGAATGATGAATTATTTCATATATTAATGCAATTAAAAATATTTCAATATCAAAGAGGAAAACTGACATCAACAGCAACAAAAAAACAATACATAACATTTATGAAAAAATACGTTCAATAAATTTGTCAGAGTACATATTATTTTTATTTAAAATTGTTTTTCATTATTACTAGAAGGGACCGGAATCTATTGTTGCTTTTTTTTTTTATTTTTAACAACACACGCGACAATGCACACACATCTGTGGATGGCAATAAGAAGAATGGGATGAATACAAATCATAAAATTACTTCTTTTTGTTCCTTATGCACTGTCTAATATTTTCAGCAGTCAATGTCACATTAGCAATTGCTATGGTAGCTTGTAATGGACGGATGCATCATACAACACTAATTTAATTTAATGTCATATTTTATGCTAAGCGTGTGCCCGTTATTTTTATACACTGGCCTGCAGGGTTCTGTGCATTTTAAGTATACATTGTATATTCTTGATCAGCTCTGCTGTCTGTTTGGATGTTGTTGCTAATTTGTTGGGCACGAGTTTTTAAAAACTTCCAGTTGGTACATAGGCTTATTTTTATTGCAGTTTATAGAGTATCAAAATTGATATGCCACGTCCACTTTTTAGAGTAGCCCCGTGCCAACAACAAATCCACTTTTTTTTGTATTGCAGTCAATATCAACTTAAAATTTGTCATGAAGAGACTCTTATGAAGAGACTCTTCAAATATATATCAATGGATGTAGTCCTCTCACTTTTTGAGGTATCCCCCATACAAACCGCCCACTTTCGCTTTTTCGTATGGAAATCGTTTTTATAACAATCAATATCGACGTGAAATTTAACATAACGGCTTGTTATGCACAAATGCTTCAAGTAAATATCAATGGACGTGTTCCGCCCAATTTAGGGGTAGCCCCCATAGAAACTTACCGCCGAATGTTGAAATCTTTATAAAATCTTTCTTAGAACAGTTAATATCAACTTCAAATTTAATTTTCTGGTTTCTTATGGACGAACTTCTCACAGATAGAGAAATAGACATGATTTATCCATTTTAGGTGCAGCTAGCATACAACCCCATCAACCACTTTACTTTTCATGAAAAACTTTATCATTTCAAGCAAAATCAACGTGACTTTTTATATGGTGGCTTCATATGGATGGACGCTTCGCATAATTATCAAGTGGCGTGTCACACTTTTATTGTTATGTTTCAACAAACTTACATTCCACGTTTAGGTTGTTCGATTATATAAATATATTTTTTTTATATGGTATTAAAGCTTCGGTAACTCCGAAGTAAATGTTTTTTCTCGTTTGTCTTTTCAAAACTGAAATTACCACTTCGAGGCAACCGTATATGTAGCAAGTAAAGATTTTTCTATTCCTATATATGTAATAAATTAATTATTTCATAGTTAAAACCAGTTTGTTTACATTTGTTTCAGGATTCTAGAAAGTGAAGCAGCAAACTTGGTGTGTATCTTCGTTGGGTAACGCTTAAAACTGAGTCTATCTCCCCACACAAACTCACCCAACCCTTTTGTATAAAAAAAATCTTTAGTTAACATTAGTTTTAAATTCAATGTGGTGGCTTTTTTTGAACGACCGCTTCATATAACGGGTGATTCATTTAGAGGGGTTTTATTTTATTTCTTTTTTTTTTTTACAGATCATGCGTGACTGATGTCATACTGTCATTTTAGTTTTATTGTATTCAGTATTATTTGACAATTAATCACTCCGCAACAAGGCCTGCTAATTATTTAGCTGTATTACGAAAATCAGCGATTTGTGAAAACTGATTTTCATGCACTTCGAGTAACATATGGTGTGCATCATCGACCTTCCGAGCCCACTATGGCCAATACCATCCGCAATTTTGAGTCTTAATGTATGTTATTGGATGATCCGCGACCGAATATACCACATCCAGCCCGTCGTAAGGATAATATGGCGGCTGTAGCGGAGAGTGTGGCTGAATACGAGGACCAATTGATTCGACGCCGTGCGCAGCATCCTGGCCTCTCGTATGGAGCAACTTGTCCAATTTTACGCCACAATTTTAGTCTAAATGTGTCAAGAAATAAGTGAGTAACCCTTAAAGATTCTCAAACTACCGTTATTATTATTATTATGGTGGCAACATATAACCCTGTGACCTAAAATACCTATTTTTTGTCCTACAGAGTTAGATGACCTGCACAAGGCCTAAGTGCTGAATGAAGCTGAGTAGTTCCATAAGGTTGAATCTTTTCAGTTGCTTTTTAATATAGTGATTACCTAGCATCTGCAGTCTGCATCTACCTATAGCTTCATATTCAAGAAGAATGTGAAGAGGATTGTTCAGTCTTAATAGATTTTCTCATTACCCGACTGGACGGATGGCGAAGTTATTACTTCATATTTCATCATCTTTCTAAACGAAGAGATAAGAATAAGAGAAAAACCAAATACATTAAAATATAATGTGCACGAACGCAGGCTGCGCGCATGCGTTGTAATAAAATATGTAGATAGAATAAGTTATCTATGTATTACATTCGGTCCATTCCGACTGTGTTTAACATATGTTGACAAACTGTGCACAGGCAGATAAGTAAGAACTGCCGATAATGTATTTAGTATCTAATAATAGATTTTAAGTAGTTTTAAGATTTTTCCTTTTATTAAAGACGTCAAGCATTCGAAGACATGATTCAGTAAAACGAAGTCATCGAGCTCGGTTGTTTGTCTTCTTGCGTACTTGTTCAAGGAGTCTCCTCTTCGTAGCCACAGAGTCTATTTTCGGTTGAGTTTTGTAAAACCCAAAACATACAAATGTTTCTTTAGTATACCTACAGTGGTCTATTAGCAGACCCGTTAGTATTTTTAGTTGGTTCCTACCTAACCCCCTCGAAGAAATTTTACTTGTCTAAGTCCTTGGTTCATAGTCCAGTTTTGTTCGTTTCCTATATTCGAATTTTTGCGGATTACTCTCGATATCTCGAACTAGAGTTACATTAACAAAAATGCACAGTTTGGTGTTGTTTATGGGTTAGTGAAATCATCGGTCCGTTTTTCTTTAAAAATAATGCCGAACAGAACATAACCGTCAATGACGAGCACTACCGCACCATTATAAAGATGCTGCTACGGCACACACAGTGCACGAAATAATGGCTTTATTGAGACATAATTTTGGTGAACACCTAATTTAGCGTTTCGGAACTAGATCGTGGTATATCACACCTCTGCATTTTTTTTTTTTGGGATTATGTAAAGTCAAAAGATTTCGGAAACCAAAGTTACTAGCGTAATTAGCGACAAAACGATAGTAATGCTTAAAAGAGTGATCGAAAATTAAACCTTCCGAATGGACCATGCTACAGCATACAAGAAAGCATACCCCAAATAATGGGGGGATCACACTCAATGATTATATATATATATATATATATATATATATATATATATATATATATATATATATATATATATATATATATATATATGAAGCCTCCGTTCATAAGAAGCTTCCACATAGATTTTAAGGTGATGTTGACCGCAATAAAAAAAATTTGTTCGTACAAAAAGTGAAAAGTTAGCAAGGCCTTGTTGGGGCTACCCAAAATAGTGGGCGTGACATGTCAATATGGACTCTATATGACTGCAATAAAAATAAATATCATGCAGATTAACAACTGGTTAGTTTAAGAATTGGCCCACAAAATATTCGCAACAATATCCAGACGGACAGATAAACGGGCATAACTAGATCGTCCCGTCTCGTCGAGCTGATCAAGAATGTATATACTTTATGGGACCTACAATACCTGCTTTCATGCGTCACAAACTATCAGACAAAGTGATAACACCGTTTAACACTATATGTGAATGGTATAATAAGTTTAAGGCGAGGGGATGGGTCTTACAATCTCCTTATCATATCGGTCCCGGTATGTTTTGGGTTTCGATTGCGATTATTAGAGACATCAGAGCGAAGAATTTGACTAGTAAATCATCGTTGCCATTAATACCATTCATTAAAATCCATTAAAAGCTGTTCACCGACACATATGTTTTTATACAAGTGTAATATATTTGTAATTGCGCTCCGAGCTCGGTTTTAATTGATAAACCAAATTAACTCGAAATTTCTGCTTTTTGCATTTCTTGCCTCTCATTTACGAATAACGAATTCGCCGAACTTCAACAATCCATGCGAATGCTGTCAACACTTGGTTGATGGGCGATCGGGCGGGTGAGCAATTTACCTGGCTTTGCCTTTGGCGCTTTATTCGAGTTGGAACAGCACTGACAACGACGCCACCAACACCAACTAACTGTCGACCGCAGAACTCGAAAGCATTTTCAAACGTAATCCAATCAGAAGTGACTTCAAATTATATTGTGGAGCACTTTAAATTTCTATAGCTTCAAATATCATGAAAATTTAAAGTGCATTCGAGATTCGATTGCAACTCTTTAATGCAATGATTTTTCATATGACTCATTTATGCAGTTTTAAGAGCATTAAGTTCGTAAACACTTAAGACTGTAGTTTAAAATTACTGTAATAATTAATTTTTGATTTTACTCACTGCCAATTATGCAAATAGTGAAATAATTTCACAAATTTGATTCAAATGAGTTAACACGTATGAGATACAAAACGTGAGAACATTTTAAAATTATGTTTTCAACAGGGTTGCAACACGATTTTGAAACGAACCGCAGCACTTTTTGGGGGCTAACGTTTTTACACCATTCACACAAAGTATGAGTTCAGTTTGTCTGAAATTTTGTAAAGCATTAAATGGGGCATGATAGACCCCATCTATATATATAAAATTCTTTGTCCGTATTCACTGAATACCTGACTGACTAACTGACTCACTGATCATTGCACAGCCCGAAAATCGAATTGCAAGGGAGTCAAATTCGGGGTCAAAGTTCACACATTGAGAAAAGTGAGAGAAAGAGAAACTTACAGATTGTGGATGTTTTACTATATTTTACCAAATTTTGTCAAAATCGGGTTACTATATCATATAACTGCCATTGGAACAATCGGGTTCAAATTAACCTTTAGTATGAAAAACTTTTTTGTTTCTTAAGATATCTCAACCAAACTCACAGATTGTGTATTTATTTTTCATTTCTGCGAGCGAAGCGACTTCGTGCACTCGTGTTGGGACACCCTGTATTATGACTCTGTTTTTATTAAAGAAGTAATACATACAATAATAATGTTTTAGCAAATAAATTAGCATATACAAAACTTCGTGTTTTGCTTAAACTTAATACATCATTTAAAAGCAAACAGAAAAGAATTAAATTTGTTAAAAACAACTTCAATGGATTTAATGGCTGCAAAATGGCAGCCGCGTATACCGAATATATGTAGATAAATATGTGAGAATGAGAAGTGGTCACAAAGCGCAATAACCTAATAAAAGCTGCACCAAACCACACAATATTAGGATTTATATGTATAAATATGCAGATACACACAAACGCAGACAAAGCGGAAATTGAGGTATATATTGTATATACGGACATTAAAATATAGAGAGGAAGTGTGCATTTAATATGTATTATTGTTATTTTGTCGTAGTCGTTGCTGTTTTTATACTTTTTGTTGTTATTATGTTCAACTTTCGAATTTGGCCAACAGAAAAGCTTTAGTACTAGCAGTAGTGGTGATAGAACAATGTTAACTTTATATATATCATCCCTGTGTGTCCTGGAATGCAACCTGCCATCTTTCAATGTCCAAACCAACAAGCAACAAACTATACTGACGCAAATAAAACTATTTATTATATATATTTTATTGTACATTTGTGTATATAAAAGTCCAAACTGACCATTGGAGAGTAAAGAAATGGTTTGGCTTGGTTATCTGAGGAACACAGTACGACTGTTGAATGTCACTGTCGTTCTGTGAATTTGGCTCTTAGCCATTTGCAGCTAAATAATTTTATGTTTAAATCACGGAATTAAACTGAAATGTATTTCGGTTTTGGTTCAGGTTTCGGTGTGAGGTTCTGTACCAGTTAGAATTTATTTCGGTATTCGCTTACAGTACGGTTCTTAGATTTTAGCTTCGGTATACCGGTACGGTATCGGTACCGGTCAATATTAAAAATAAGATGAGAATAATTACTATGGCCAACGTTCCTAAGACCATATATCCAATTTATAACATGTTACTTATTTTTTTTTTTTTTTTAAATAAACTATTCTTTATTAATTTCTTTCTTTTTTCATATTTGTCCATGTCAGAGATGTGCACTACCGATAGTGATGGACCACGGTCGATTTTCGTTACAGCATTCTTGATCAGCTCGACGAGACGAACCAAACTAGTCATGTCCGTCTGTCTGTCCCTTGTCTGTATGAATCACTACAATTTCCTCCGTTTTGAAGATATAGATCTGAAATCGTGTATGAATACTTCCTATGTTCCTAGGGTAGCCACGATGTAAACCGTCCACTTTAAGAATTTTTATGAATTATTTTTGCTCCAGCCAATCTCTTAGTGGATTAATAATAAACTTGAACTGCGTGAGTAACTTTTGACATTTCAAATAGATCTAGGAAATAGATTGTGAAACGTTCTAACCGTTTATGTATGGAATCAGCTGTTTTTGGTTTTCCTTTGAATATAATGTATAAGTACACTATACATAAGTAAAAATTTTTCTTAGACAAAAATAGAAGTCAGAACCGGAAACTTTACCGGTACAAAAGGTTCCGGTTTTAAAACAAAATAATATATCGGTTCTGGTACCGGTTGTGGTTCTCAATAAAGAAGTAAACTATGAATCGCTTATACTCTTTAAATAGTTTTGAAAGAATAATATTTCATTTGCTAATTATGATAGTGGATAGCAGATAGTTTCTCCAATAGGAATATTTCAGCAACTGTCAAATATACTATTTATGACACACAGCTGTAAAAACATTCAGTTTTGTTTGCCATTTCATCTTACAACTTAACAAAATTGATATATCCAAAATGTGGTTCCAACACGACAGCGCAACATGTTCGCGAAGAGGTTTTGTCAATTGACTGCCGCAATCTTGAGATTTGATACCACTTGATTTTATTCCGTGAGGCTAATCAAGTCCATGGCTTGGATCAGCAAGCCATCAACTTTAGGCTAGCTCGAGGTGAACATTCAAATAGACATTGCAGGGCTAACGCCGCAAACCTTGGATCCATTCATTAAAAATAGGACAAACGAATTCAGCACTGTAAACGGAGCCGAGTTAGTTGAGTGAGTTAATATTCCACACATAATGGCAACATTGTTCATAACAAAGCAATAATCAATTTGATATCTTACACAGTTGCTGTTTTATTCATTCATATTTGGTCACCCGTTTATACGAGTGTTGCCTTGTATTTAATACGCGTTGGCAACTATTTCTGTTGTTTACAGTGACTTGAAAAATTCATCTCGGCCAAAAAAATGAAACTAACTCGTACATATTTTCGTGTGATGATCGCCATCAAAAACTACTTTGTATAGAATCCAAACGTGGTTTAGAAAAGGTCGTCCAAAATCAGATGTTATACCAGAAAACATCGATACTGACCGTGAACTGATATGTCTCTGATATGACATATGCGATATACCGTGAGATTGAGAGATCTTTCGGCACTAGTGTAACAAGTGTTTATTTTGATCATTGCCCAAAAAAATTACTTGTATCTAGCATACCGAAAGAAAACACCTATCGACTGTATGGGTATTGAATCTGGTCGCAACTGTTCTTTTAGATCAACGTATTATGGTCAATTCTGAATAGTACACAAATATTTGTTTTCCAGAAGTATTTCGGAGTATAGAAGAAAACCAAACGCCGAAAATGTGTGTTCCTTCACCACAACAATGCGAGCTCTCAGATATCAGTTTACACAAGAGTCAATGACCCAATGACTCCTTTTTGTTCCTTTAAACAGCACCTTTTGAACAAACTTCTGTGTGAAAAAAGTACTTCGAAAATTGTTCGTACATCAAACCGTTCTGCGTACGTTATTATTAGTTGTATGTATAAGTATCCAATAAAAAGTTGAATTATTTCAATAATAGACATATTACTACTTTCGTTGCACTTGTGAAGCTTTGGCAAGTTAGCATCCTCTCTTAATTTTCCATAATTTTAACTCTCAGAGGCCTCATATGTGAAAGGTGATCTCATTAAAAAATTATTACTTTATATTCATCTATATAAAAGTCTCTTTTAAAAGTTTCAGCTAGCTTTTTTTCTATTTTGGCATTGAGAACTATGGTAAAAATGTTTGTGATAATCGATAAATTTTGAGCTTTTGAAATGGGCTTAGAGGTGAGTTTTGTGATTGATAACAGAACGTGGATGTTAGTTTATTTTATGCCTACACAGCTAAGAAGAAGTCGTAAGCTTAGACGGATTCATAAATTAATTAAATTTTCCTTTAACCCTGCCAATTTTTGTTTTGTTTCCTTTCTAAGTTTTGAACGGTGATATCTACACACTTCATTTTTTAGCTAATGTGGTCTGTTTATAAAACAATGCTATCAGCGAAAATTCAACTTCCTGACTTAAGGCGTGGCTGAGAAAAATAAAAAAATTACGAATCTTAGGTTAGGGGACCATTTGGTCCATAATGCATTTTCTTTGATTTTCTTTACATTCGATTTAAAAAAAGTAGGTATTTATTAGTTTGCTTGATAATATTTGTCATTGCATGTTGAGCACAATGTTTTTCTGTTATTTCTGTTAAACTTACTGCAAATGGAATATTTTATGTCAGATTTTGACTTGTAACAACTGCAAAGTTCACGCTTTCGCGCCGCCAGATTAGAAGTTGCATTACTTGAGGAGGCCTCTGAATTTGTGCATAGTGTTCGTATTTCTGTCAATAGTTGTGCTGAGAAGTTTTGTCGGGGCAATGTAGTCCGTTTCATCATATGCACCTCAGCCAATGAAAGAGCTAGTTGCCGCAAAAACTCTGGACTCCTGCGACTCTGATCAGCTGGAGTCCAAGAAGCATCGATTTCAGAAAATAGTATGAACGCGTTCAGCGCACATATATCTAATATATTTGCAAATACTATGCTTGGCCATCGATTTGTTTTACGTTTTGTGGTGTAGGATCTAATCATTTGATCAGCAGTATCTACGACACCTGAAATAGAGATGATGCATACAAAAATATAAGCGAACAAAAAACTAGCATTCCTTTCGTAGAATTCCTACATATGTAAGTTTTCTTTCATGAAGTTTTTTCGCTAACTCATACGTTGAAAAAAAATTGTCGCCCGTAATATTGTGCTCTTTCAAGCCTTCTGTCAACTCCAATACAACACGTTATCCTTGGTTCTTTCCAGGCTTTCAATTTCTAGGTTTGCCAAGATATGGTTGTATTTTCCATACGTAGCCTGATTTAGAGTCCATAGCCAGCCAAAATTTCAAATAGTATTTTGCTGGTTTTTATGGTATAATATGTCGAAAAGAATAGCGTCCTCATAAATGGTCACATTTTCATGACAGTTGTAAAACATTGGAAGAAGTTCTTACCAACGGTCCCACAGTTCATGACTAGGAGCGAATTTATCGCTACTCTGCATTTGTCGTCGACTCGAAACATCATCGAATCGGAGTGCACTGGAGATCATATGAAATGTTTCTTCAGACATTATTGATCGGAAAATTGGGGCCACCAAATTTTGCATCAAATAAGACGTAAACATCTTCAGTTTTGGGACTGTCATTGAAAATGTTATATTAGACAACTATTTCACTGAAATAAAATAAACAATAATATACACACCGATATACCCCTGCAAGAATGAGTACAGCAATATATGCGCGCAATGCGTCTTCATCTATATCGCTCCATTTGTCGCCAAACTTGATCCTGCCGTACTTATTTGTATTTTCAATGATAATTCTTTCTATTGGATGTGACAAAAACAACAAGAAAGTTGATAACATGTCATTACATCTAGACACAGAAAATCGAGTTGGCCCTGCTTTTGTGGAAATAATATTCTCAGTAGTTGTTCGAATAGGCTGAGGTAAGGGAACGGCACTCCATTCCATTCGGTTTTTGGCAATAAAAATGGGATCATTAGAGCTAGTTGCAGCCAAAACAGATTCGCGGTCACTGTCTGTATCCGTAAGACTTGTTTTGTTATTTTTTGAAATATCAATATCCGATTCTAAAATATCTGAGTCACTTTCTTGATTAAGCACTTCTGGTATTTGATTTTCGTTCAAGTACGCCATTTCGTAAAAAAAAAACACACGTCCGATCGACCCAAAACGTCACACAAAATGATTGAAGCAGTGCGCTCCTTCAAAACTAAAAGCCAAAAAAGGGAATCCCACATCTATTTTTGACATTAGCTATGTTGAGTGAACAAAAACACCAAAAAGGGGAATTCCCAAAAAAAAAATATTTACATTAACTGTGTTGAGTAAAGAACGCATCTATAATATTTAGGAAGTATTTAACTGCAATAGATACAAAGAAGAAAAATTGTTTGGTAATTTTATGAAAATTGCAGTATGGACCAAATGGTCCCTTAACCAAAGATTCGTAAGTTTTTTCTAACCTAACGGCATGGTTAAGGAATTTTATATTTGTTACAAACTGTGCAAGCTACTCATATCAAGATCCTTTAAATAATGCGTAAAATCGATATTAGATAAGTTTGAGTTATTTTCATTGAAAAATAATTATCATGTTGTTAAAACTCGCTTTCCACATTTGCGTGTCCTTCCTTTCCATAATTTTCAAAAGTTCCACTCTTTCTAAGTCTTTTTTATCTCTTGTTTCTACTTACAAACAGTGGTCACGTAAAATAAATCAAAACAACAAGGTTGCTTGAAAGTATACATACACTTTGTGTCCAATACGAAAATTGACAAAATGTCAACAGATAGAAGGCCAACACGCACAAACAAACAGAGATAGTGAGAGATACGGAAAGAAAGACTTCGCTGGTCTTCAAACAAATTTTCAATAAAACAAAGTCTAACATAGGAACTTAAAAGCTACGGAACGATTGTCTGAATGCCGAAAAGAATAGTCTCAGGCAAACGCTCCAATTCGTTGCAGAATTTGGCTAATTGTGTTTGGCTTTCAATGCTTTGTGGATGCTATTGTTGCAACCAGCTAAATGCTGCAGTCAAAATATCTTTGAATGTTGTTTGAGTTAGAAAAGCAAGAATAAATTAGATGCTTTTTTATGACCGTATCGTTGAAATGAAACTGGGTACGTAAATTATTGACTTAAAAACCAGAGCTCGTTTGTCTTTCGAAATTGATTCGATTGCATCTCTCAGTGTGCAGAGTTTTTGCAATGTTGTTCTTGTTTTCACTCCAAAATATAAACTTGTTTGCATTCGAGGCCGTTTTCTGTTTAACTATTGCATTTCCACGTTTTTCAAGTATCTTTTGTACACATACCGAATGGAGTGGCATTGTGGTGAGTTCGGTGAAAAGTTGCAGTGGCTGAATGAAACGAAGCAAAATGAAAATGCAATGTTTAAATTTTATTTATGTTTTAACTCAGACGGATTTTTCTTGAGTCTGATGTTTTGTTTTATATGTTTCTCCTCCATTTTGCTTGAATTTAAATTGTTGTCTTACAAACCAGTCTAATTTTATTTTCTTCTTGTGGTAATTCTTGTGGTTATCCGAAGCAGTGGAGAATACTTGAGACTTCATTGTGGGAACGACTGTCCTTAACCAACCGTTGCGCGAGTCGACAAGCAATTGAATAGGAATTTTTAACGAAAAAAAAAAAACATTTTAGAGAATTCTAATTCTTTTTAACACAAACATTACATAAATTTAAATTAATTGGAGTATTTTAGATTTAAAACAAAATTGTTCTAATAGTGTGTTGTGCCACCTTTCTGCTTCAGAACTTCACACATTCGGTTTGGAAGGGATGCATACAAATTGGCCAAACAATTTAGCGAAGTCGAGCTCCAAGCAAATTCTATGGATTAGATAGTTCGGATATACTTGATGTGTGATGTGTCAACCATCTCTAAACATTTCGGATGACAGTGAGTAGGGCGGCCAGCTTAATAGCTCCACATTTCGACTCTCTAAATACATTTTAACAAATCGGGCTGTATGTATTTATGCATTTTCGTGTTAGTAAATCCACGGCAGATGTCGAAATATGTTATGAAAGTATAACATTGTAAGACCTCCAAGAAGGAGGTACAAAACAAATTTTTTTTGCTTCAGTTTCATAAAATAATAGGTTTTTTGTTTAGTAGAGTTTTTCTTTTATTCTTCCAACTGCAACAGAAGGAAACGAAAGAGAGAAATAGTTCTTTGTGAGAGAGTCTTTGTGATTGGCCGAGGGCGTTACCTGGTTTTTTACTTACTTCAATCCGTGCTCCTCTTCACATTCTTCTCCACAAAAAAAAAAAATAATTAAGCGAATCTCTTGTCTTTAAGAGGGTTGAAAAGGGTGTGAATGGTTTGCGCTTGCCTATTTATATATAAATAAGTTTAGTTTCCTTTCCGTATTAGTAAGCACACCGTATGTATGTCATTTCATTATTATTCCATATTTAGGCTCATTACTTAAAAATATGGATATATAACGTGTCAGCTTCTCTCGATTATCTTAGCTGTTTTGGCAATAGTTAGGCGAGCATCCTTGTAAGCTTTGATTCATCCTTTTTCCGTCTCGGTTAAGGCTTTTCCTTGACTCATTAACAAACAAACAAAAAAAAATAGATCAAGTTAAAATATGAGTTCACGTGCCAAAGTTCAAACTAAAAGCATGTTCTATTCAAGTGACGCAACATATAATCCTACATTTTTCCGGTTTTCGGTTAAAATTGTTTTTTTAATACTTAAAGCTTTAGCATTAAATATTCCTTCTAGTCTAATTACACCAATTAACTTTCAAGTTTCATGTTCATTTAATACACATTATCTGAAGAGGGAAAAATCCGTCTTAATATCTAAACTTGAAGTCTCTATCTTTTATAGTCTCCACTATAATGTTGTTCAAACAGACGAATGGGCGTACAGACGAATGGGCTTACAGACGGACATGTCTATATCGACTCGAATACTGATGCTAATCAAGAATACACATACTTTGCGGGGCCTTTTTCTTTCTGTTACATACATTTGCACAGAATCAAAATACCAGTTTACCCTATGGGTACAGTGTATAAAAAAATTAACTGTTGAGTGAATGAGGGAACATTTTGAGAGTCTTCACAAGAACCTAAAATTTTATTAAATATCCCAGAAATAACTACTTTGTTCTCTATGTACACTACATATGGAACACCGCATGAATTAACAATATTATATTCTGCGAAAGACATTTTATCAAATACTCAATTCGGCGTAAGAGCTACACTCACAATATATATAAATACAACAAAAACTAGAACATTGACAGCCGTTACATGCAGAAACAGCAGCAAAGCATCAGTACATCAATGTAGCTAATGGTATCACAAAAAAAAAAAAAAAAAGAAGAAAAGGAAAACATACTTAATCCAGAATGTCTGTAGAAGCCAACTTTTAACTCTATTGCCACACTGAAACATTGAAAGCTTTAGCACAATTTACCAACAATGTAAAACCATCAGTCGCAGCGATAAGTCATAAGAAACACACTGATACTTCACAGGTTGCCAACGGCAATTTTGGATCACTTCCATCGCAATCAACTCATTACAAACTATAAACTTGAAGAACCATTTATGCGGAAAACGGAAAATACGCAGATTCACGTAGCCTATAAAATGAAGCACCAGTGACAGCCAAATGTTTAACATTATATGACACATAAGTATGTAACCATGTTAAAAAACTATTTATCCTTTTTATACCCTGCACATAAATGTAAATATGTAGGCATCTATATATAGTATTATTGCATTATGTATGTCAGACAGTAGAGCAGGCTTTCAAATTGCAAAATGCTCAATGACACGTCCTCAGAGAGAGTAAATAGATCTTGATTAGTGATAAAGTTAGATACACCATAATTGTTTATGATAACTCGGAATTTCATGGGCTTAATCAAGTATATCATTGATTTTCCCAAGTTAGCCTCGAACCAACTTAAATGAATGTTTTGGTTTTCAGAAATACTTTTTTATTTGATACTTAAAATCTATGGCTATAAAAGTACTTAAGACTTGGAGTATCGTCCCTAGTTGAATCATTAGACTTAATCCGAACGGTTTTATGCCTCTGCTTAAACTAGGGACTATACTCTAAGTCATACCTTTAATGTTCGAGGAGAGACATATTGAATTTTATTTTAGAGAGTTAATTCTCTCTGCCCGACTAGATATTAGACATCACTTTTCAAGAGTAACCAGACTCTCTAAAAACCGGATCCTAACAGCCGCCGCGAAGAGTACATAGTCGCAGTGTTGGTCCCCCTGTATACGTGATCGGTCGACGGCCACTAATTTCTACACAAACCTAAGTTATAGGTGACTCAATTATCATCATAACTTTTTGCAAATACAAGGTGGAGCAAAAGTAATCACCCTATTGGAAAACGCTATAACTTTTGCAAATTGCGCCAAATGTCAATTCGGTTTTGACATTTTTGAAGTAAACAAACGCAAGAATACAAATCGACAAGCCATGAATCGGTTTACTCCGCAAGAACGCGGAATAATTTCCAGGCCGTCCGACACCAACTGGACAAACACTGCGGAGTTTGGCCTCTCGCCTTGAAGAGACTGGGAAAACACGAGATGTTCCGAAGGCTGGCAGGCCCCGGAGCAGCCGTTCTGCTGAGAATATCGCTGTTGCTGCCCAAGATGTCGAAGAGGAGCCCGGAATATCGACCAGACGACGTGCCACGTAATTGGGCATTAGCCGGCGGTCCCTACGCAGAATTTTGGTGAAAGATTTGAAAATATTCCCTTACAAAGTGCAGACGCTCCATTAGAAATAAATCAAGCCATCCTGAATTTCAACGAAGAGGAGGTCGATTTTTCATCGAAAATTATCATGAGCGATGAGGTTCATTTCCACCTTAGCGGTTACGTAAATAAACAAAATAATCGTATCTGGGTCAATAGGACGGTACAACGCACATTGCTCGAGCCACAACCGAAATACTGAAGGAAGCATTTCCGGGTCGCTTAATCTCTCGTTTTTGTTATTTGCACTGGCCAGATCACCCGATGTAACCGTTCCAGACTTCTTTTTTGGGGTTGTTTGAAGTCGCGGATTTACGTCAACAAGCCTCAGACTCTTGAAGCCCTCAAGGAGAATATTCGCCAGGAATGCGAGAACCTGTCGCCCTAAGCAGAACTTCGGGCGATAGGTTCTCGCATTCCTGGCGAATATTCTTCAAGAGTGATGGAAAATGCCATAAAATGGGCCTGTATGGTCATCAACTCTAGCGGCGGCCACTTGGCCGATATTATTTTCTCTACATGATGGAATAAATTCATTCTAATGGATAAACAAGTTTCAGAAGCCGAACCAAAGTTTTTCATTATAAAAAAAAAAATTACAGCAAAAGGTGATTACTTTTGCTCCACCTTGTATATACAACCGCTAAAAAAATTCGCTAGCACGCTGACTTGGCTCTTTTTTCAAAGCGCTTTTCAAATCTCGACATTTCTTGGAGGATTCGTCGCCGAGTTGACCGAGTTTATCTGGAAATTACAATACTAAAAAATAAGTTTTATAAAATTTTTCTATAAGCCTCCAGAAACATTTAGCAACTCAAAAAAACTAGCATTTCTCTTGTTTTAAAAAATGTCTCGGACAAAGAAATGAAACTCAACCTTGCCCATTTTCTACTTGATTAAATTTTTGCAATTAAAATAATGGTTTTGCACTTCACTAATAGAATTTTGAGAATATTTTTTTTCTTACTTATGGATATCTTATCTCATGGATAACTTATTCGGAAAGATATGTTTTATTACAAAAATAGACTAAAAAAAAAATGCTTCTACTGGAAAAAGTTTAATAACTTCATAAGTTTTCATTTGACTTAAATGTCATTTGGGTTGAATCCCTACCTACGGCCTTTATATATAGATATGTCTGGCCGTCGTATGTCAGACTTAGTTGAACAAAACTAACGGTATAGGCTCTCTAGGTATCGCACTGCTACAAAAATAACTTGCAATTTCATATTGTAACACGCAAACGCTTTTCGAATCTTTTTCGAAATATTTGTTATGGTTTTATAGTAAGTATTGATTTGCCTCAAAAATTTGTTAACATATTTTGTAAAATACTTGTAGTTTGTAGAATTTCAAGTTTAGATGGATGCTACGCCCACAGTACTACTTATAGACTTAAAATTCACGTTTTTTCAAGGTAAACTAGCTGAAAATATTATTACTACGAAGAAAATGCGGCATGTGCAGGGTCAATGATTGTCGAGCACTTTGACTATACTAGCTTTTTCTTGTTTTTCTACAGCATTTCGACATCTTTTCCCACTATCCAATATACACATTTTCTATACTTATTGTTAGTGAAATTTACTAATAAACTTTTCAGCAACTTTCAATTTATTACCAAAATAAAATGCAGTGATATCCTTTATCTATCCTTTTCCATCTTTCTCGTTTCGCCTCTCGTTTTGATTGTTTGCAACTGCAACAAAGTATATTCATACTATATGTCTTCAGATAACGACTGACTGCATTTTGGCATTATGTTTATAAGTTAAAGTTTTCGACGTGTTTCTAAAGTTTTCACTGTCTTATGAAATTTGCATGCATTAAGTTTTTATTTGACGATATAGGTACATGGGTATTAGAATATAAACCAAAGTAAGAAAGAGATAGACTGCACATATATACAACGATATTTGGCGTTGACGGCAATAATAAATGGTTGCAATTTGAAAAATTCTTGTCAACATGCTGGTAAGCAATAATACAAACAGGCTACAGAGCTACATAGCGAAAGAACGACTGGCATTCAGTTTATATCCATGCAAAAGAGTTGGTCTGTCAGACTATTGATGAAATAGGAATAAGAAAAAATAGTATATTAAGTTTATTCAAATCTATGCAACAGCTTAGGAAAGGTGAGCGTCATCGCACAAGTTATATTTTGGATCATCAACAAAAACACGAGTCGATATAGCTTTATAATACGTTAGTTAGTGTGAGTTACATTTCATTACAAAGATCTCGGAGACTTTCAAAGTAAATAGTCGTTCAGTTCGAGAATGTTAAGGTGCACTACGTCCATTTTATCTACTCTTTCACCGCAAGAATTTATTCAGTGACGAGGTTTATTTCTGCCTCAGTGGCTTTCTCAATAAGCAAAACTTTCATATTTGGAGCGAGAAAATCGAACGGCTTGGTGCGGTTTATGGCCGAGTGGCATCATCGAAGAAAATGCAACAGTCACCGTCAATAGTGTCCGATATCAAGCCATGTTGAATAATTTTTTGTTTTCATAAGTATATAAATATGTTCTGGAACAAGCCATACCTCTGGAGCAACCATCGAGCAATCATCTTCAGAATTGGACCGAATGTCTTACCCGCAAGTTCGTGCGATATGACACAACTGGATTATTTTTTGTGAGCAAGACAGCATCGATTTCAGCCTTGAAAACCAATATCGGGATCGTTCTACTTTCTTTTTTCAGATAAAATGTATAAAATGAATGTGCTAGTCTCACTACATCAAATAAGTTTTCGAAACTGGCAACACTAATGTTCCAAACTCAAGTCTGACGTTTCCATCGTAAATTTGAGCAGTCTTTAGCATAAACGTACTCAGAATATTTTGACTTACATTAACTATTTGTGGCTTGGCGACACACCTCGTCGTACCAGGTCTTGTGTATCCAATGACCTCCTTGGCAACCGTATTCATGGAATGGGAGATATGTCTCCTCTGCTCACATATATTTTGAGAATCGGAAGAGAATTCTCGAAACAGTTGGTTTCGGCGGTTGTTGTGATTGCAGCTTGCCGAAGGCTTCCCATGTGTCTTCATGGGTAATGTTTTTTTGCGGTTGCGGGAACCAAACCCAGCGCACCCACACCTAATTAAGGAAAGAGATTGCCTTCTCACAATTTACTCACCACGAAAGTTCCGTGCCTTACCCAGCGGATACCTGTCCTAACGGAGGTTTCTGAGGTGTTTGGATCGTTTACAAAAGGATCGTCATGTGGCCGTTCCCAAGAGAATAACCAAAATTCAAAAATTGCACTACTGCAAACGATCCCATTCCCAATTAATAATATTGACATTGTGTAAATTTTACATTTGTTTCGGTAAACATTTGAGGAGTCGATAGCGTCCTAACATTCCAGACGACCTTAATTCGTGTTTCCCACATTAATGCTAATAACATATCACATATAGGTTCAGACTGGACCACTACAGTATTTAGCTCCCATACAAATGGTTCAAATTTCTTTACGCGAGCTATGGAGTATCTCAAAGCCATGTACATTCCACAGCACCATTTGTTTCGTTTTATATAATGCATCAGCTCTCAATTATGTTTATACAATGTTCCTTTTAGATAATTTAGGGTATAAAATAGTCGAAAATACAAACAGTAGTGAAGATTTTCTTGGTTAAAAGTAATCTGGAGTATTTAAGAGGTATGCGAACGTGCGAATTGCCGCTGTGGGCAACTTCTATATCAAATAAAAGCGAAATTTATTGAATTCAACTGTGTGAATTTTTATATCAATTCATTGCAGTTGCATTCCGAAAGGAAGTAGCAGCAGCAACAGTCACAAACCACTAGATGACGCCTGATGAAGGCATGAAGGCGTTGTTCTGTTTATAGCATTGGAAAAAAAATGCATATTGTTTCAGCTCTTTTTATACTTCTTTTCGCTTCTAGGTTTTATTTTCAATTTGTTGCATTTTTATCGACTTTTTTTATATTTCAAAAAAAAAAAAAAAAAAACAAATAAATACCAAATTTTGGAGCCACAAAACCTCTGCAGGAGTCTAGTGGGTGTGGGTGAATATGGTCTTTCCTTTATTGCATTTTTGGCTGCGGGCAGCAATAATATTATCGGCTGGCGTTTGTTTCAATATTTATACAAATACTCGTAGTTTCATGCGTGATGTAGCCTTATCGTAGTGTAACCTTATAAGTAACGGGTGATTCACTTAAAGGTTCATTTTTTTTTAAATTTTAAATAAAACACTTAAAATAGAATTGGATATCGGAATCTTTATTATGACCCGACAGAAAAATGTATGATATTTTCATTTTAAATACAATTTCATTGAAACTTTGGCTGCGACAATGCTGTAGGTGGTGCATTCAGATGGTTCGATCACTTTTCGAGCATTGCTACCAGTTGGTTTGAATCTTAGCTTGCATATCGACGAAGACCATAGACTTCACATAACCCAAAAGAAAAAAATCCAGAGTTGTGATATGACACAATCTAGGCGGCCAGTGTGTGCAGTAGTACCATCTTTCTGAAAGCAAATGTCGCCGACATTACGGACATCAATTTCAGGAAACAAATAGTTCTTTAATACGGTGCGTTAGCGCTTGCCATTGACGGTTATGTTCTATCTATGATTCCACCAGCCCATAAACAAACAGTGCATTTTTGTGGATGTAACGATAGTTCGACAATCTCTTCGGATTGCTTATCAGCCCAAATGCGGCAATTTTCTTTTATGATTATTGAGCCTTATCACTTAACAAAATTCGGCGCGAAAAGAGCAGGTCTTCATTGAGCTGTTGCAGAGCTCATTGACTGAAATTAAAGCGTAAATTCAAGTCTGGCGGCTTCAATTCTTGAACGAGTTGGATTGCAAAAATGGGTTAAACGACTGCTGTAAAATTCGACAAGTTGTTCCGTACGAGAGGCTAAGATGCTGCGCTCAGAAAATCGCTTCATCATGGTATTAAGTTCTACTCTCCACTACAATCGCATTATTCACTACAGTATGGGCTGCAAGTGGTCTATTCAGTCGGTACACTGAGATGCAAGTTTGCGGATGCTATTAGCAATAGTGGGCTCGGATTGTTAATGGTGCACACCGTATGAAGTGCACGAAAAACATATTTCACAGAACGCTGATTTTCGTAATACAGCTGAATAATTTGAAGACGTTGTTGCGGTGTGAGTCTTTCCATGATGAATTGTCAAACAATACTAAATTAAAATAAGATCACAGTATGACACCAGTCACACGTGATCTTTGAAAAAACACCCGTTATAACGGCTAATCCCGCGTTGAGGACATTACGTTCGTAGGCAATAAGAATATAAATAAGATTTTTTTGATTGGATAATTTTGTAGCATGAGAAGATGGTCCAACCCAACTCTACTGGCAGTGGGCCACAATAGCGAAATTAAAGAAAAATAATAGAACCTAAAATCATATTTAACTAATAATTATATTAAATAAATAAATAATACTAATAACTTGGTCGACTTCACTCTGAAATTGCAATAACTGTTCGCCTATTATAAAGTTAGACTTTCAGTGTGTATGTGTGGTGTGTGTGAAATTATTATGGAAATAGTACATTAAATGTTTTGTTTTCTAAACAGATTATACGAGGGCTACTAATTATATTTCGGGAATAGAAAATAATAACAAACATTTTTAAATGAAAATGGCTTTATTGTTTTTTCGTAAATCGTTGACCACGAAGTTTACCATTGATACTCGGGAACAAGAAGAAGTCATTGTGTGCCAAATCAGGACTGTACAGAGGATGAGTCATTAATTCGATGTTTTGACTGCTCAAAAATGCACTTGTTTGACGAGATGTGTGAGAGCTCGCATTGTCATGATGGAGAATGATTCGTCTTTGGCGGTTGGTTTTACGAATTTCTCCGAAGACTTCCGGCAAACAAATGGTCGTGTACCACTCAGAATTGACCGTCCTACGTTGCTCAAGCGGAACTGTGGCCACATGACATATTCGGCCGAAGAAATAGGAGATCATTTGCTTCGCTGTGCTTCTTCCACGAACAACTTTTGTTGGATTTGGCTCGTCTTGAAATACCCACACTGTTGATTGCTATTTTGTTTCCGGCTCATACGCATATATCCATGATTATTCACCTGTCACGATTTTATACATCTTTTGAAGCACCACGGTCGAACATTTTAATCATTTCCTTACACCAATCGACGCGAGCCTTTTTTGAGTGATTGATAAATTATGGGGTATCCAACGTGAGCCAATTTTTTTTACAGCTAAGTGTTCATGCAAAATCGAATGTATTGAAGTGGAACTAATGTGCAAGGAGGCCTCTATCTCACGATATGTCACATGACGATCTTGCATTATCAGTTCAGGGACTGCATCGATGTTTTTGGGCACAACAACCGATTTTGGACGACCTTCACGGAATTCGTCGGTGACCGAACTACGACCACGATTGAATTCACTATACCAGCGATAGACTGTGGTTTTTGATGGTGCTTTATCGCCATACAAAGAATTGAGTTCATTGACACATTCTTGTTGAGATAATCCACGTCGAAAGTTGTGAAAAATAATTAAACGAAAACCTTCTCTTGAAATTTCCATTTTTTGGCCATAATGCTTTTCTTAACTCACTGTAAACAAAACAAATAGCAATTGTACATAAAAACTTTGTGAGTACGTTTATGCCAAAAAATGTCAAACTTTATTATGGTGTTGCCAGATTTTAGCTTTTGACATTAGTGCTGCCAGTTCCCGAAGCTTAAGAAAAAGCTTTTGTTTCGAAATCACAAACAGACACTTTAATTTTATTTATATTCGTGTATGTACATGTGTAGATTTGTTTAAAAATCATTACGAATATACAAGTACAGTCTAGTATACAAGTAGGAATGTACTATATCTTTACACCCTTCATTCAGACTGTGAATAGTATTATAAGTAATGTAGTCACAATCTTTGCAACGCTTTAAAGGAAGCAACGGGTACACCATCCAGCCATGTTGAGTTGCTGATAAAGAAAATATATACTTTACGGGGTCTACGATGCCTCATTTAATGTATTACAAACATTCAGATGAACTGATTGTACCATTACACACATCTGAATTTCAGCCGGCTCAAGGTAATTTTTACACTGAAAAATAATTTCGACTTATTTTCTCAATACGAAAATAGAATTTTAACATAAACTTTTTTCACAGAAAAATAATTTAGCCGCAGATACAAGTGTTTCGAACTCAGTTACGAAGTTCTTATTAGTCTACGTATATAACTGCTTCTCACGAAAAGAGTTGAGAAAGAGTTTCTACCTTTTTGTTGTAAATGAGTGTTATTTATTGTTTGCCGAAATGACAAAGTATAAATTAAAATTAAGGAAATTCAAACAAATGCATGGATAGACAGCTAGACATGCAGTGAGTTTAGCTTATTCGTGGAAACAGTGTTGCAAAATACGTATAGATTCATATGAATGATACCCTTTACGTTTGCCACTGCTTGAGAGCTGTCTATCTGTTTGTCTTTCTCATACGTTTATTGTCTGTCTATCTGTCTATCTGTCTCTCTGTCTGTCATTCGGTTTTTGAGTTTAGCTGTCTGCCCCTCTCAATTTGTTTGTCTGCTTTTCATTATTTCTGTCGTCATTTGAGCTCTGAACACGAATGAGTAATGAATTCCAAAAACTTTTCCCATTAAAGTTTATAAATACTTACACACAGTTTGAGTGTCACACACATATATGCGCATGTATGCATGTTGAGCGAGCAGTGCTTAAAATAGATAGTTTAAAATGTTTACTAGTTGGAAAAGTAGTTTAATTGAAAATCTTAAGCGCTGAAAGACATTTATCAACACTGATAACTTTGCTAAAATGCATGCAAATGGACACACAAACTTGCATACTCAATTATATATTGATCATATTTTGCCAAAAATCAGCCAAGGCATATAATGGAACATAAAAAAAAAAAAAAAAACAAAGAAAAAGTTAACTTTGATGGAACCGAAGGTGTAATACCATTCAAAAGTTTCAAGTTGCGAACTTAGCAGATTTAAATTTAATTTTTTTTTTTTTTGTAAAATCTAACAACTTGAACGTGGGATGTAACTTTTTTGGGTCCTACTCCTGATTAATAATATATAATTTATGGGATCTACGTTGCTTTCTTTAAAGCGTTACAAACTTTCAGACAAACTGATATTTTCATTTTACTTTATGTGTGTACAACCCCACCAACCTCTTTTGAAACTTTTCATGAAAAACATTATCATTTCAGGCAAAATCAACTTGACACATGATATATGGTGGTTTCATATGTGCGCCAGGTGACTGAAGACTTCTTTGACTGAAGAATACATGACAAAACGATCGCTTCAACACACCTAAACAACAATACTCAGCATAGATATTGGCACAGATAGGAGCATCATTCTCAGATTCTGCAGCTTTTACAAGCAGTGCAGTAACAAAATCATCTAAAAGAAAGAGTGGAATTTTCAGTTGTTACAAGTGTGTGTTATCTGCAGCAAATTTATTTAAGAAGTAAATTGAAATGCGATTTAAAAATAAACGAACTTTTTAGTTATAAAATAAAACAAGCATGGTATTACTATGTCTCAAAGATTCAAAATACGATCCATTTAACTCAATACAACGTTTGGAACGCTCAACCAATTTATACAAGGACTTCTTTAGCACCTGTGTTCCAGCAGCTTGTATGGCTGGAATGTCATCGTACAATGCTCCTTTCATTGCAATTTTCATATTTGAAAAGAGAAAAGAATCGCACGGTAATATTTCAGGCAAATACGGAGGGTGCTCGATGCGACAAATCTGTCTTTTCATCAAACATGATTTTTTGAGCATCATTTAACTGATGTGGATCAAGACGTACACACACCTTCCTTTTACCCAGTTAATTTTTGTAGATTGAACAGTAAGATGAATTTAAATTTTCTGCCAGCATTCTTACAGTGAAATTTGCAATGATAGCACTTATTTCACTTACTTTTTACACTAACTCAGCAGGATTAGATGCTTCGGGTCGTTCAGGTCTTGGTACATCATTTAAATTATCACCCCTGTTTTTACATCGTGTAAACCACGTCAAAACTTGAGTACGTCTCATACAATCATCATAATAAACTTTTTTTTAACAATTCGCAAGCATCAGCAAATTGTTTACCGAGTTTAAAACAAAATTTAATATTTGATCTTTGTTTGATCTTTGTTTCATAATAATTTCATACTAACTACAAAAACAGTTGTTATTTAAACCTGAGTCAAATTTTGTAATCTGCCAAACGATTCGCATGAACTTAGCTGCTTTCGAAAGAAGAAAAATGTACCTTTCTAAAATAATTTAAATGAAAAGTTCGGTTATTTGTAGATCAAACCTTGTACATATTATATTAATTGTAAGCGGGCAATATTGAGGGCGGCATTTGACCACTTTCATTTGTTGATTAAAATTTTTTTATAGAGATATTTTTATTTTTTTTTGTTCTGTGTAACTTGATTTAAATTTAAATCCGCTTAAAATGAATAAAATCCTTTTATATACGCATCAAACTAGTTGTAAAAACGCGTGCTTATTTTGCTACATAGTTTCATTGGTTTCAAAAATGTACAACGAATGTGATTATATTTTTGAAACGCTATACAGAAAAATCAAGAAATAAAAAACACATTAATTAAATTATTGAAATATACTTGTTTGAAAAAGTCTACGTACACAAAAAAAAAAAATAAAATTTTAACTTTAATTGCAAATATCTCAGCTAATGTTTTTTGTATTGAATCAAACTTTATTTTATTATATAGTTTTTAAATTTCTCTTAACTACAAATATTTTTAAAGCATTTTAAACAATAGTTGTAATTCATTTTATGCTACATCATGCCAGAAAAACCGCAAAAGTACTTTACTTTATGCACACTGTGCTTGGAGTCTTTGTCTTGCTGAAACCAATACTATTCTTGCAGACCCAACTATTGGGAACTATGTGGCAACTTATCCTTCAAAACTTGTATATAACTAGTTTGGTCCATTATTGATTCAATAAATGTTAGTTTCCCAACACTATTGGTACTGCTCTTTCTTCATACCAGATTTTTTCCTTATATCCCGAAAAAACAAAATTTGCTCTCATCCGAAAAAAAAACTTGTTCCAAAACTCTGGTGGCTTGGACACGTACTCATTTGTAAACTCCATGCGCTTCTGCTTATTTACAGCTGAGATACCGCTTCGTACGGGCAACTCGGCCATGATAGCCAGCTTTTTTTTTGGTTTTTTTTTTTTTCATTTCAGGGTTATACAACATTGGAAACTATTTCTGATTACATTTCTTCTACGTCTAGTTACAGTTGGTGAGCTTGGAGCTTGGATTTTGTCCCACTAACTGAATGTCGCGTTTTTCTCTCATTTTGTTAAAACATTTAAGTGAACTACACTTACACCTCTTTGTGTTGATGAGTGAGCTCTGCCACATACTTTCCAATTTTTCTATAGGATTTTCTCTCAAGATATAGCTTTAAAAAAATTTTTCACACATCCGCACCCATTTGATTTCCGTTGTTGTCCATGGCGCTATCAATATTTTTTTTATAGTTCAATTGATTGAAGAAGAATGAACTGAAACTCCAAAGTGAGATAAGCATTTGCTTGAATGATTTTTTTTATAGATAATGGTGCGGAGCCCTTCGAGTGCTACTCGCACTTGGCCGGTTTATTACATTAACTTTGTCCACATTTCTCAAATTCAGCGTTTCATTTTTCTTCATTTGACTCAAATAGGTTTTAGTGTAGCATAAGAAAGGTGCATGTATGCAATAAACATGGGTCTAAGCGTCGAAAAATATTTGATATTACTTCAAGCCTAAAAGTTGACGCTAAATGCAGAAGGCTTCTATAAATATGCAGCATTGCATTTATCACTCTCGCACATACAGGCCTTGATTGGTATGTGCGAGAGATAGAGAGAGAGAGAGAGAGAGAAAGAGAGAGAGAGGAAGAGATCGAAATATCCGTTAATAGATCACGTTTGTTGTATTAGAGTCGCCTTAAATATTTATTTTATTCTGTTTTTTAGTATTTGTTGTTAAAGCGGCAACAGAAATACATCATCTGTGAAAATTTCAACAGTCTAACTGTCACAGTTCATGAGATACAGCCTGGTGACATGCAGACAGACAGCGGACGGACGGCGGAGTCTTAGTAATTGGGTTCCGTTTTACCCTTTGGTACGGAACCTTAAAAATTACCAAAGAAACATCTTAGCTAACGTACGAACACTCTCTAGATAAATAACATTAAATGTTATTAATAGATATGCAATGATTAAGTATTCTTTATTATCATTCAAAAATTACACGATTAAACTATTCAACGGACATTGTTTAGATAAATACTACAAAGCACAAATAAGAAGTGTAACAAATTTGGGTTTTTCATACAGAAAAATTTTATAATTGTTCTTTTTTTTTAATAGTCTGCGGTTTTTTAAATAATATTTTATTTATGTTTCCTGCCTAACTTTATCCCCAGCACTATGGTGCTCTTTGCCCTATACATTTAGTGATAAACCACAAAAAAACATCAAAGTCAATCACCCATTTTGTATATCGTAAAAAGCACATCTGTGGAAAAAAAGAGCAAATAAAAAAAAAAAAAATTAAATTATTAAAATTGATTTTGTTTAAATTTATTCAGTATTAGAGAGCAGCAGCAGAACAGCGCATTAAATATTCAGGTGGAAACAAATTCAAAAAAATATTTATGTAATTTGCTAAACCGATTTAATTTTTGTCTTTGGGCTTTAAAGCGCCTAGCGTGGAGCGATGTTTTCCGAGAAGTATTGAAATTAGAATGAATACATATTGCGGAATGAATTACCGAATTTTGTTTTTGTTTTTTTTTTTTTTAGGTAGGTCCACTATTTTAGCTATATCTCAATTAGAAACAACACATAAAATTTGACTCTTGTCAAAATAAAAATAACGAACTCTTACGAAGAAAATGAGATACGTTCGAACAAAATTTATGGATAAGTTCCAAAGTCATGATATTTCGCAAATAGAACTAGAATTAAACTTTTTATTTGCTGTTTTTGAATTTTTTCTTTATATAACGCGTGCGTTTGTGTTCAGTGCAATTAACTACAATTTTGACTCGATATGAAATTTTTTTCATGGAACCCTATCCAAAGCGAACTAATGGGTCCGCTCTTCTCACATTTCTCGTCACTGAGTCTATCTGGAAAAAAAAATAGGTGGAAATTCAAGAAATGAATCTTGTGAGACATATTAACGCGTGTTGACAAATAGAAAAAGGAAAGACATATAAAAAATGGAAAAGAAAATAGTATCGTTTACTCGGCTTGCTAAATTCATATATACATATCTACAAGTATGGAAACTATCGTATATATTTTAGGGGACAGACCATGTTTATTTTATATTTCCCAAGTCCATTTCACCAAACTAAACCTTCAGGATTTTGACATTACCCGAAAAAGCCTTTATAACAACCCAAAAATAGAAAACGACTCTAGCATGAAGGTCACACTTGAAATAATGGGAGAAAAAGGACTTGGGTTAGGTTTCAGCGTCCTGAAGAGATGTAGAACTCAATAGCAAGTAATAAGCGCAGAACAATAAGCCCAGAAGCATAACGTAGCGGTTGTCCCATGGGGTACTGGTTATTATATAGGCCAATACTATTACAATGTAAGGTAAGATAAAAATAAATTATGGGAAACGTTTTATTGTCACGCACAATTAGTTAAATAAATATACACAAGTATCGTATATACATATTGTATAACGAGCTGGTACCCGTCGCGTCGCTGCCCTCCTCCTTGCCACTCCTTTCACCTTCCCCCTACCGCACCATCTCACTGAACCACCTAATCCCTGAACCACCTTCCCCCTGAACCATCTTCCCCATGCCCCTTTACCCCAATTCTCCTACCCCACTTCTCCTGTCCCTTCCACCCCTTCTACAACCAACCCTTACGCTGCCACCATTCCTCTGCCCTCTTCCCCTACCTCTCCTTACTTTACCAACCCTTTTCCTTGACCCCTTCGATCCTATTCACATGTATAGAACATTTCATCCCTCTATCTTAAATGGTACCAAGCGCGTTGCTGCCATTCCCCCTGCCATTACCCCTCCTTCCATAGCCTATGTCAAACGCTGATAGTGTAGCTTCCCAACAGTGAAAGATTTTTTCAAACCGGTCTAGTATTTTCGGAGCGTATTGGTATCGGGAGTCCTATATAACGGGGAAGCTGAAGAATAACAAATTAGCAGGCTCTGATGAGTTGCCAGCTGAGTTATTCAATACAGGTGGCGAAGAGTTGGTAAGGCGTATGCACCAACTCTTATGCAAAATATGGTCCGATGAGCACCAACGATTTGAATCTCAGTGTCCTTTGTCCTATCTTCAAGAAAAGGAGACCCCGCTGTCTGCGCGAACTACCGGGGAATAAGTCTCCTAATAGGATATAGGAATGGGATACAAAATTCTGTCCCGCGTACTGTGTAAACGGCTGGAGCCATACACGAATGCACTGATAGGCCAGTATCAGTGCGGCTTCAGACCAACGAGGTCGACCAGTGACCAAATTTTCACTTTTCGCCAAATCCTGGAAAAGACCCACGAGTACAACAAAGACACACACCACCTATTTGTCGATTATAAGGCCGCTTTCGACACGCCTATAAGAACAAAGTTCTTCAAAGCCCTATCTGAACTTGGTATCCCAGCAAAGATCGTTCGGCTTTGCATGACGACGCTATCACACACCCAAAGCGTCGTCAGAGTAGGAAAGAACCTCTCCGAACCCTTTGATAGCAAGAGAGGATACAGGCAATGTGATGCTTTATCGTGTGACTTTTTTAATCTCCTGATGGAGTACATCCTACGCCAATGCCCATACGTAGAACGATCGGGCACGATCTTCCATAAGGAAGTGATGCTACTCGCATATGCTGATGACATAGACATCATAGGCATCAACGAACGGTAAGCAGGGCGTTCTCGGAGATTGAGAAACAGACGTGACTGACTCATGGGCCTAGCGGTGAATGAGGACAAGACGAAGTACTTGGTGTCCACTCGCAGACCATCAGCGCATCTTGGACCGTCTGTGAGAATGGAGTATTTCAACTTTAATGATTTCGAAAACTTCGTCTATCTGGGAACAGAAATTACCAGTGACAACAATGTTAGCCGAGAGATCAGACGACGCTGCTACTTTGGGCTCAGCAAGCAAATTAGAAGTAGAGCCTTCTCTGGAACTACGAAGATAAAAATCTATAAGACACTGATCCCGGCCCTGCTGTATGGCGCAGAAGCATGGACACTGACATCAACGGATACAGCGTCTTTAGGAGTGTTCGAGAGAAAGATTCTTTGCAGGATTTTTGGTCCCCTTAGAGTTGGCGTCGAGTTTATGACCCATATGAGCCACGAGCTGTATGAGCTGTTTGATGAGGTTGACCAGCTCATTAAATTCCAGCGGCTGCACTGGGCTGGTCACCTCATCCGGAAGAACCCCGAAGCTGCAGCACTAAAGGTTTACGACGGAAACATGAACTTGATTGGTGGGCTGCGTCAGAGAGGACGTCCGAGCTTAAGATGGCAAGATCAATTCTATGATGACCTGAAGAAGCTCCGGATTGCGGATTGCGACGAAAATTGTATTTGTTTATTACTTCAATTCTTACAAAATATTCCATGAAAGTCTAGATTGAACCACATCAAGGTGTAGCCCCTTATACAAAACCTGCCCCCGATTTTTGAGTTTTTTGCTGAAATTTTTAGTTTTACTTTGAAATAATTTTAACATTTCATCAACTCTAATAAAATATATGCTATGATATATATGCACTAAAGAATATAAGCTATAGTTTTTGTAAGGAGCCTTAAACAAAGTACAGGGTATCACGAACTAGAGCACACTCGCCTGCAGAGTTATTTTTTGTTTTTTTTTAAATCTACGCAAAATAGCCAATTCCGCTCGTTAAACAAGTGAAAAATTAACTCAACTCAACCACCCTCGCGGAAAACAGCGGTATTTGCTTATGCTCCTTGTAGTCTAGTTGTAATCCTGAGTGTATAGGACTATTTTATAATAATAATGTTGGCGCCATTGTGCGCGACTGGCAGTAAATAAAAGTAATTGGCAGTTTTTACTTTGGCTGCTGTTCTTTGAAATGCTGATTCTGCTTTCTCTCGCTTCGATTCGATAAGATTCATGCGTCTGTGAAAGCTTGTCACTCTTGACTCTTTAATACATAAAGTATTATTTTTTATGAATCCCTAAAAAACTCAAATTAACTCATATGCGTTAAAACAACTTGAAATTTACACCCTGTAACCATATGGCAAAACGGTATATTAGGTTTGTGCAATTGTTTGTAATAGACAAAATTAGGCTTGGGACACCTTATAGTAGGGGAGCCCAAGCGGGGATTTTGCGCGTTACTCGAGCGAGTCAGAAAATCGTATGGGGAGAAACCTTGTACCCTGTAATGTACCCCTATCGTATATTAACCCTTAATATAGTGCGTTGAGGGCAGCCCGTCAGATTAGGAAAAAAAATCGATCAGATTAAGACAAGGTAAGTTAAGTACATGCAGAAACGTGTATATTTCAATAATCTGACAAAGTCACAAAGTTATAAAAGAAACGGCACCTCGAAATACTCGAGCGCGATTGATTTTCTTTTTATTTTGTAAGATTACGAAATTAGGATTACGAAAAACATATAATCTGACGTCTTTCATGGGGCGATATAGCTAAAAACATCAATAAAAAATGAAGCATACAGATGCTGAAAACTGTGAACGGATGGAACAATTCTTTTTTTGTTGTCTTTATTATTGTCAGGAGATGGTTCATCTGAAAGAAAAAATTAAGAAAGTTGAGCGGAACATTAGAAAATTTCGAACATTTGCGTCGTAAAAACTATTTGTGAATTATAAGTGCTATTATGTTTTAATCGAAGTATTCTCTTGTCAGATTTACAATATCCCTTCATATAATTGTCATATTATCATTTAGGACGACTAGGAGGTCAAGTTGAACCGGCTGTATAAAAATCTGACGCGCTCGAGTATTTCAAGGACATATTTTTTTTTTTACATTTTCAAAAATCGGTCATGTCTTTTGGCCATGTCCAAATCGTCAGCCATTTGAATAGGACACTTTTTTGAGTTCACTCAACATTCCCTCTGAGTATCTGACACGCTCGAATAACGCTCCACTTGTTAATCGTCAGATTAATATCTCTCGGTTATCAGAAAGACAAAGCGCGTATACACTATGAATGTCTGACGCGCTCGAGTATTGCCATGTGACTGTTTTTTTTTTTACATTTTTGAAAATTTGTACACGCTCTTCTCCCCACTAAAATGGGAAGCTTAACATAAACTTTTTTTCGTTTTAGAACATAATCTTCACAGTCCAATGGCGTCTTCCAGCGTCCCCATGACGCTTTAGTAACTGCAAATTTAGCATCCCGGGCTCTCCTACTATTATAAAGTAAATATATTCTTAAGGCGATATATCCGTCTATCCATATCAGGGAAATGCAAATGCTGATTTTATTTGCGACTTAGCTTATACATTCTAGAGTGCTGCATGAATTATTTTATAAATATTCATTGATTCAAATTGAATTCATGAATGCAACACATTCTAAAATGTCAACATTCATTTCATTCAATGCAGAATGACGTTCACTTGTTCACTAGCAATCACTTAATTGCACGGATAATCGAAATTTTCATTCATTCACTCATTCGAATGTTTTGAAGATTCGAATTAATTCAGCTGTCGGTGGTTTGTGATATCAACATGAAGTCTTTATCTAGCCAAATGCCTTCTGCAGCCCATTTATGTTCGGATGCTAGCTAGCTACATTTAGAATGAGTAGCAAAAAGAAGTAAAGTTTCACTTATTAATAAGGAAATAAATAGCTAGTTGCTAACGGAAGCCAGTATAAGCCGAGTGAGTGAGACTAAAATGGGGCAGCGTGAAGATATTTTTGCCGGGAATTGCTCACTTATGAACAGCAAAATGTGAGTACTTTATATTGAAATTATTTTTGTAGGCCTACTCTTGAATAACAAATTGTGCTAACTCGTAGCGGATTCCTCCAGTATGGAGTCCCAAAGATTTGTCGTAAATAAACGTCAATTGATTCATTCTGGGAAGGACAATGTGGGAAATATATGTTCTAATGGATTTTTGGAATCAGAATATGGAATGGAGTATATACAAACTGATGACTGCCTGGAATACCATATTCCGACCCCTATTCTTAAGAAGGCACACTTTTTCTGTTATGGGCGTTCATTAGTTGGAATTATCACAAATTCGATTGTTTCTTGTAGTAATTCCAGCCAATCCTCTTCAGAAAATAGCACCAAAAAGAGGATATTCCAGTAACTGATTGCGGTTTCCTGTAGTATGGAATAATTCCCAAAGAATTGTAGTGAATATATGTCGCTTAATAAATCCTGGAAAAGATAATGTGGGATATACATGTTCCAATGGGCTCTGCAATCTGCAAAGATTGGCACTACAATATATACAAATATGATGACTTACTAAAATTCCATCTTCCCGCCTCAATTCCCAAGATGTTTGAAGGAGCGAATATCCTGTTGAGGGAGCGCAATGATGTCTACTTTCTCCCACCCACTCGAATGGTTTCTTGTACCATTTCAAGTCAATCCATTCCAGAAAATGGTCATCACAAAGCAGAACAACGCCATGTTTAAATGATTTCTTAGTATCCAAGCGTGATAGCCAGATGTTTGATGTGATAGATCGCCCACGACCTCCAATACCGCTTGTGGTGGATATTTTCAACACTCTATATTTCGGACTGGGGTCATCCGATATTCTGTGTTTTAACATTTTCTGAATGTACGTTTCAGACGTTTCGACTGGACTTTTCAGTAACAATTTCGATATTGCGCGTGTAACACGGTGCTCATGCTGCAGCCACATTGAGGTGGGCTTTCGTGATCATATACTACTATAAAGTTCGTCCATAAGAAGCAACCACATCGCATTTAAAGTTGATATTGGGTCTAAGAAATAATTTGTTCATACAATAACACAAAAATGGGTAGTAGTGGGTTTGTATGGGGTCCACCCATAAAAATGGTTATTTACGTGATATTTATTAGAAAGCCACTGCACGAAATCTTAAGTTGTTATTGACTGTAATAAATATGTTTTGAGTACAAAAATACAAAATCGTTCGGGTTGTTTGTCAAAAGTGGGAGGATCATAGCCATTGATAATATGTGAAATATACATACGTCCATAAGGGGAAACTATATCATTTTTTAAGTGAGAGTGGCTTTGGAATACGATTAGTCTATTTGAATACAATTAAAAGAAATCTAACTGACGTTTCACAACAGAATATTTTAAAAATTGTACCCAAAAAAATGTACAACAACATTCAGCCGGACAGACAGACTGACTGACAGATCGACTCGCCTCGTCGAGCTGATCAGAAATATATATGTGGCCCATTTGTACTTTCTTTTTCAACAATCTTGTTTTATACCAATTCACACATAGTGAAATTTAATTTGTTGAACACTTTTTAACTTTTGATGTTGCTAACACTAAATGGTCTTTGATGCTTCTTAACACTTGCTTTTCAAGTAGTCGTATGCAACTTGTTCTTTTCGACCACGTTTTCTTTGTGACATTTGCGTTGGACAAACCAGTGAAACAAAAGTGCAGCACTTTTTCTCAAAACTTGCAAAAAGATTCAACGAAAAAGGGTAAGCTATATTTTTATTTGAAAGATATAAATATAAAACAGTTTATATTACGTGTGTAGTTCTAATTGCGAACAAATCCAATCTAATTGAATTTTTTTCTGCACAAAAAAAAAATGTGACATGTATTTTTTTTTTTTCTTTAATTTTTAGACGAATTCCGAATTGGCAAAAATTTCCAAAATGGCATCCTTGCCAAAGCGAAACTTCAAAAAACGCAATATTGCAAATAAAAATCACTATATTTCCAGACGCATTATGGATGCAGATTCTTTGCTGGAGTTTCTGCGTAATCATAAGACTGAACGTGAGATTTACTGCGGCATTTGCCAGCGCCCATTCAATTTTGTCGGTGGCGTGCAGAACCACTTGCAAGTTCATTTTAAAAGATTCACGTGTCTTATTTGCAACGATGAATTTATCACCATAAAAAGTTTGCATCGTCATTTTGACCGGCACATGAAAAACGGCATTGAAATCGATGTAGCTGCGGCCACAACTATTGCATCCGAAATGTGTAAAGCATATGTGGAACGTTGCAAGCTTAATATTCGCTTTGAGTGTTGCACCTTTTCATTGGCCAGTGGAGTGTGGAAAGAGCATATAGTGGCGCAATGCGATACCGTTGGCTCTTCTAGAATTGGTGATACTGAAATAGCTGCAGGCATTAACTCTGTTGACGGTGGTGCCGCGACTAAACCCGGCAGTGGCTCTTCATCATTTTACGTTCCCAGCACTGATTCCATAATCTCAGCAGCTATTACTGACAATGTCGAGCATATTGAGTTTACTGAGGGCTCAGATCAAACTGTTGAAAATTGTGTACCCCAAACAGCGCCTATTGAAATGCTCGAAGAAGATAAAGTGGAAAATAATGATAAAGTTCCGTTCGATGATTTTGTTGAAAGTTTTTTCAATATTATTTCTGAATAATATTAAAACATAATTTTTTGATTTAAACAAAATACAAATAAAAACGTTTGATGTTCCTAAAAGTCTTGAAATATATTCTTTTCATAGTTTTCTTAATACTTATTGCACCACTGAATAAAAACGAAAAGTCTTCTCAAATCTATTTTGTTCTTTTCTCAGCGACTCCAACCGAAGCTTTTAGTACGCAGCCTAAGCTGCCGTTCTTACTCATTATGCCATACTGGGAATGGCTTTATTTTTATTTTTTTTACTATTACCTGACACTGCAGACTGAGCTATCATACACTTACATATAAAAATGACAAACCATAGCATGGCAATTGACTTGAAAATTTGTGTATGTACATCATTTGTGTATGTACAGTAGTTAAGTCTTGCAAAACATCTCCATATCAAGTTTCAAGTTTATTTCTTTATAAAATATTGGGTAGTGTGCATTAATCAGACAACTTTATTCAACAGCTTTTCGTAGAGCTATTCTAGAATCTTTTCCCTTAAATAGCATATTACAAGTAAATAGCTGAAATCAGCTGGTATTTTTTGTTTTTATTAGTGCTTTATATTCACAGTAGTATCGGCTTATTGTGAATTGTCCTAACATTTTATTTGACTACAATAAAAATAAGTCTAGCTGGTCGTCTTTCAACTGTATATCTTATTCATTAGTTCTCAAAAAATGCGCAATAATATCCAAACACGTAGAACACAGACGAACATAGCTAGATTGACGCTTCTCGTCGAGCTGATCAAGAATATATGTATATAATTTTTGGGATCGACGATAGGTCCTTTAATGCTTTACAAACTTTCAAACAAAAAAATTAAATGACATTTCTAGACTATCCATGAAGAACACTATCTTACTTGTAAACCCGTAAATGGGAATTTATTTTGTTGGAAAATTGCTTGTTTCTATTCAAAACTACAATATAATTCAATCAATTTCAGAAAACAACCATAAGCTATGTAGAGGCTCAAAAGAAAATTGGTGTTAAGATCAGTGAAGGTCTAATTACTTACTTATATCTGGTGCTACAACTGTTTTTCAGTTTTCTACTGAACAGACTTGCTCTTTTCAATGCAAACTCGGTCGCCCAGTTGAACGATGTTCACCATTTAATTTTGGATTCCATACAAAATTCAAACGTTGAAGTTTGCTGAGCTCAAAATAGCATCGATTAGGTAGCGTGATTTTACTTGACTCTTCAGACCGACATTGCTGTAACAGCTTGTACCAGAATCAATAAACATACAGTTAATTTGACTCGTACATCATGACAAAACAATAGTACATGTTACGTAGCCTGAAACGTAGCTCTAGGTATCGGTTCCTAAGCATGAGGACATCTCGGTTGGACGCTGATCCCGATTCACAGGTTTCAAACGGGTCAGATGGGTCAGACGGAACGTACAGCTAAAGAGGTGGGCTTTGTTATGCTGTGATTGATCACATTGGAGACATCAATCATTGGTGTTGATCTTGATTCGTTCAGTGTAACAACTGTTGCACCAACCGGATACTAATTCCTATGAAAGTTCAACTACATCTTTGTTCAACTGAGCTCTACCGAATATTAAAATGCATTTGGTCTTGATGCACGAATTGTGATAATCTCGTTTTGTGAAGTCTGTTGCCATCACCAATATGATTTAGAACAATTCACGTGATGTTGCCACGATTGGGATGATTAGTTTTACACTCATCTAACAAAAACTGCTTCGAAACCATTTCATTATGTTGTTGAACATCATATCATATTCATGCAGCTGGTCTTCTTGAGTCATCTGTAAGTAACCAGTGGCAGTTCTCAGAGCGCTATTTTAGCCTTTTTGCAGTAATTGCCACTGAGTCTTACTGAGATTAGGGTATCGAAAGTTATATCCAGTATCGTCGTATACCTAATCCCTAATCTTAATAGTCCATTAGTTGAAGATGGAATCCGATGAGAGCTTAAGGTGGCAAACATTGAACAAAATTAACAAAATCTCCAAGTAGTTACAAATTCTCGCACAAATTTCAGCGACGTCGACGCTCTAGGATAAAATGGTACAATCATCCACATAGGTTATAAGTTTTATACAAGGAGGAGGTAGAGGCATCAAACATAGGTTGTACGGCAGATGGAAAAGAACTGCATCCTGCGGCACATCCACTTTAAACTTTCGATACATCGACCTCGCCCCACTGAACTGAACGTATGTCATCCTACCGCTAAGATAGTTTACTAGCCAGCGTTTTATTTTGTCGGGTAGTGACGTGGAATCCAGTTTTTGAAACAAGATTCCATGATGACTGTATCAAATGCCTTGTTCGAATCTAGGGTAACCATCACCGGACGTTGGCATGGCCTTATGTTGCTGAGTCCGTCTCCGATAAAAGTTGTGATTTCGCTTAATGCTGCTTCTTTTTTGAAACAATGCTGGCAATCCGCTAAACGGTAACGATCCGCCATCAATGGTAATAATAACACAGGTCTAAAAATACTGGGGTCATGTCAGTTGTTGGAAAGCTGAAGGTCATTTCCGAAGTAATTTACTGAATCCGGGGTAAGAATTGGCCCATCACGTCAGGATTTTGAGATATTTGAGGTTATGTACCCGAAAAACTGGGTTTTTCCTACTTTTGAGGGTATGTACAGGGTGAAAACTATTTTTGTGGTCTGTCTCTCCAGTTACATCATTTAGTACCCATCTTACCTTTTAATTTAAGAATTTGTGGTCTGTCTTTCCAGTTGCATCATTTAGTACCACTCTTGGTCCTTTATTTTCAAGAGATCAATTACGATTAATGGCTATTCGAAGTTGCGAAATATATCCCTTTGACGTCATTAGGATTCTGACCCCGGATTCGAATTCTACGCATAAAATGACCCTTAGCTTTCCAACGGCTAAACCATTTTGACCTATGTAATTATAAGTATTTATGTTATGCGGTCGACTAAATAAATCGCAAAGCATTAAAATTTTGCATAATATTGCGTTTATGCATTTGTTGCTGTTGCTATTTCACCATTCACCAATCACATACCTGGCATACCTGGCAGTTCACATTCTATCATTCAATATATGTGTGTGCGTTTGTGTTTCATGTAAAGCCTATATGTGTTTCATTGGATGGGTTAGTGACGATTGTTTAAATTATGCGTCAAAATATTCAACCGATTTTGATAAAAAATATAGATTGTGCAAATCTGTAAGTGAATATCTTTTAAGTAAGTGAATATTCCTTTCAAATCGTATCTTTTCAACAAAGAGCCCGCTATCCTATTAATAAATAGAATCCAAAACTTTCTATAAGAGCACCTAAATTCAGTTTCATTGAAAAGTTTGAGAAAGGGTACAATTATTGCAACATTCCATAAGTCTGGGACAATTAGTTGGGAAACTGAGTAGTTTAACTCGTACATAAGATATGCTACTGTTATAGGTCCAAAGTGCTTCAGCATCAGCATAGAATTGCCGTCTTGATAGACTGCCTTGGAAGATTAAGTTGTATCCCTGCATGACTGCACCCGATTATACAAAAAATTGTATCCGATTGAAAAGAAGCTCATTTCACGCTAGTTCCTGCAGATGGCGGGGTCTCCATTCTTGAAGATAAGACAAAGAATGAGATTACAGTGTTTGGACATGCATTCATCGGACCATATTTTGCATGAGTCTTGAATACCTCAGCTGGTAGCTAATCTGATTCGATCTCGTTATAGTCCTGTGGTTCAAACAGTTCGCGTGTAGATATATTTTGGGCGAAGAAATATACAAAATTCCACCAAAACTACTAGTAGCACATGTGGCATAAAATTTAATAATGCAAACAGTGTGTATGGATATAAACTTAGTTAAAAAGTTTGAATGCTTTTAAATGTTTTGCAGGCGCACTGTGTAAATCGCGAGCTACCGCGTAGAGCTGAATTTACATATTTCAGTTGAGTTAATTTTGTATTATGTTCCCCATTAGAGCCAAAAGTGGTTTTCGTTGTATATAATTCTAGTAGCTTTGTTATTGCTGCAACATTAATTATGAACTTAAATCGAAAAACTTTTTATTTGTATTACGTGTAAGTAGCAACTCAGAAATAATTTCACTAACAGTTCTAAAATGCATCAGCGACATGAGTATTTGTCTGTATACATTTGTACCTATATTTTCATATATAAAGAAGTGACGCTCCATGATGTTCCACGTCGGTTGTTAACTTTTTAGTCAAGATCTGCCAGCACTGGCGTATTCGCCGGCAAAGTAGTGCTCACTGCAAAAGATGGCCACAAAGAGAGCAACCAAAGTGTAAAAGTATGTGTGCGCATGCATTGCTTAAACTGAAAAGATTCAGCATACTGAACTTAATTTTCCTTCTTTTTCTCTCTTGAGCGGACTTCGGCAAGCAGAAACTCGAGTACATATGATTACCCAAAGAGTTTTTTCACAGCGGCCACCCGAGCCCATATTTAGACTCTCCTTTTCTCTCTTCAGATAAATAGTATTAACAAGACAACCCCACTTTGAGGGGAAGCCATACAAGTGTCAAATTTGGCGTATCTTACATCAATCCATAAAAAATATTCCATATCGGCTCAGATCGGACCACTTTAAGTGTTAACCCCATCAAACCTGCCGCCATTTTTGAGGTTTTGTATGAAAATTTGCTGTATTTATTTTCAAATAATTGTAATTTTTGATGAATATTTCTTAGTCATCATTATTTTTTCCCTTTTCTACATTATCAGCAATAATTTAAACGCATTTCTGTAGATTGTACATGCATCTATCAAAAGAGTGTTTTTGTAGCTTGCAATTGCTATATTATCTGGAGAATGTAGTCTTGGAAGAGTTTCTTCGATGACAGAGACCGCAATAAAACTACAAGTTTTTTCAGCAGTGTGAGTTGACGGCTTTCCGATGTGGCATCCCTGTTCCTCAGAAATTATTTCTTGTGTCGATCGTGGAACTTGGTCAACTTTTCTGTCGTAGGTAGAAGATTTTGGCCGACTTTTTAGAGGGTCGTTCTGTACCGAAATATGTCCAGTCTGGAATTTACAAAACCACATGAATACACTTTTAAACGTTGGGGTATTCGTTTTGTACGCGTTTTGGATGTTAATGAAAACTTGAACTGGCTTGAGTCAATGGCGAATATGTATATATATATATAGACAGAAAGACATTAAAATTATTGGTAATTGTGTAGAAAAGATAAAAATAATGAACATTCTAAATAAATAATTACAAATATTTGAGCGGACTTTCGTTAGACCCCTCGTATACATATAAATTTGTCGCGTTCCAACGGTGTTAATCTGTCTGGCTACTTTAATTGATGTTTCAATCGTGTATCGTACGACCTAACGAAAAAATAATGTTTTTATATTCGAGTATAGAAAAAATTTCATTGCATGCAGATATCAAAGTAGTCATTGGAGCCGAATGAAATACATCGATATATAAAAATTGTATTTCTACCTTTTGTAATTTATTACAAAAAAACAGGAAAACAATTTTTATTATGGTGTCACAAATTGAAATTAAACTACAAAGCATTTAATTGAATATAAGAAATAAATTTAAAATTCAAATAATATTAAACACTATGGAGTTTACTCAGAGCAGTGCGAGATACGTGTATGCATCGAAGTACATTGTGTGTCTCTTTCTCTAAGCGCTAAGATACAAAGATACAAATGGACATGTTTAATTTTCTTGAACAGTGCACATAGTTAAAACAAATACATACTACTATGTATTGAGCGTTTAGTTTAGGTTGCGATCGCCGGCGTGGGTAGACATCGCTCCATCATTTAGGCTTGCTTCATTATTATACCATAAGAGCTTTCCTACTCCACATGCAGCTCCTACGTGAAACAAACTTGTCTGTAGCAGAAATGTCAATACATACTTAATTTCTTTTACAGGTACCTATGTAATATTATCTAATAAGGTACCCCCGAGTAGAGCTGGTCTCTAGGCTTATGTTCAATCGTTTCGTCTCCTTCAACAGTCTCACAACTTCTGCAGAAATGCTTGGAGTTAAACCATAGCCTATTGACGTACCTTCATTTGAGTCAGCCACCCATAAAGGCTCGTAGCAGTGCGCTTAGACTTTTAAGGCTGTAGTTCGGCTGAGAGACTTATATGCTTTACAAGTGTCCATCTGTTGTTTGGTAAAAGAGTCGATATTAATGTGATCCGCAGCTTATAATTAGCCAAAGGTTTCGTTATTGTGGCCGGGAAGGATGTCGACTGTGGTATGTTCATAACAATTTTCCTCTATTAATTTCCCTCTATGCACCCAGATGAGGTGGATTAGGTACTGCTCGGTCATCTCATTAAGAGATCTGCGACACTTGGTAGTAGCTTTTGTATTGCTGCTGAATAAGTCTAGCTCTCTGCTTTTGGTTGCATGGGTGTAGCCTGAGAAAGTGTGAGGCCTCCTGTATTATTCTTCAATCAATACGCTCGGGGAGAATATATCTCTTTCAACTCGCCCGTCTAGTTTTGAACCGTTGAAAATGTTGATACCATTCTCTTTCTGATGCGGTAAGGCGTACAATTCTAACCTATGTTGAGACAACATATTTTTATAGAAGGTCGTAAACGGAATACAATAATCATTACTTGATAGGAGATAATCTTATTAATAGTAGTAGTATTTTTCAGTGCCGAAAGAGGATTCTCTCAGCTTAATGCTGCTATTGTGCTCTATCTCGCTATCTCTCTCTCTCTCTCTCTCTCTCTCTCTCTCTCTCTCTCTCTCTCTCTCTCTCTTTCTCTCTACAATCAGATCAAGAAGGAGCAGGTGAAATAGTGTATCCGTCGATATGGTACATAGAACTCCACTTATCCATACTTCTGCACTTATTTGTCCCTATGTACTTGCTTAAGGGTAGAGACCCTGTCTATCATCGGACACCATACGCATTCTCATTTAGTTGTTACTGAATGGGAGACTTATATTGTTTAATATCGTGGAGTGAAGACTGGGATAAAATATGTTCAGTCTTTGTTGAGTTTTCGCCCAGGCCGCAACCCGAATCCCAATCTGAAATTGTCATCAGTGCGGTTTGCATCATGTTGCATAAGGTTCGCGCAATCATATGTAAGCCTGTTGGTTTTTCGCTTCCATACACCTTAACAGTTGGTTAATTGTGACCACCCATAGAAACAGGAAGGGAACTTGCTGTACGCCTTTTCTAACGACAAATTCCTGGTCCGGTTGGTAAGCATGGTGCGAATAAGTTGGACTAGAGAGACGTCAACCCTAACATCTGTCAGATTATTGGTGATTGGCTTTAATTCTTCTTAATTCCAACTGAATTTTTTAGGAGTGCGGCTGTTGCGATGATGATCTATGCACGTTTAAAGCAACAGCACGCTTCTGAATCGAAAGGTACGGGTTGTCACGAACAGACTGAGTAACATTGTCTACGTTTTCGAACGTTCTTGAAGACTTTGGACGCCCGGATTTGGAATTTTCCAGCGTTGAACAGGTCCCTTCAAGCTTCTACACCCATTTTCCAGTGAGTCGAGGGCTTGGCGCTGAATTACCGTTTTTGTAAAGCTCATGTACGCACAACGCACGGTCCGCTCCCGAGAAACGCTCCATAGCGACTAAAATCCCAAGAGCTAGGCTACCGATTGACATGAACATCTATTAATCTCTCCAGTATTTTCAGAAGAATTGTGGTGAAGTCATTGGATTTGCCGCATGAGGCCTTAGCCACTTTGTATTTATAGGCTACCTTCTCTCTATTTGGATAAAATACGTTTCAGAATAAATCAGCTTACAAAGATGGCATGTAACCATGATAGGTTAGGAGGATCTTTCGTTTGCCGCAGTTGGGCAAGAAATATAACATTCAGGGTTGGGAATTTAAGAATTCAGAGAAATTTTCAACACTTAAAGTATCTTTCATATAAATTTAAATGAATCTATAATTTCGACTGCGCTTAGTGCAACATTTTTGTCTCCCATGGCGTATGAACAACGTGTCAAAAAAATAGTTAAGAGAATGAAAATGAAACTTTAAACAATAGAAAAATTCTAAGCCCAATGCAGCAAGGATGACTACTACGAATCCGTTGCAGTCAAAATTCAGTATAAATTTTTCGTCATGAATACAAATGCAGTCTCATACGTTCACATTCGCCTAGTTTTATGCCACGTTCTACTTCTAACTTTCTTTATCCTTTCGTTCGTCCTTCTACTTCGGCTTTGGTGCAACTTGTTTCAGGCACGAACACTTTATGACGTCAGCGTGACTTCAGTACAACATTTAAAAATGAAAGAATAAAATAAAAAAGGCTGCTCCTGCTGTTCCTTCAACGCCAACGATTTGACTCGTTCTATTGCTTTGTTTTTCAACAAATTTTCGAAATCAATATTTGCTGAAAGTGTTTTGCATACCAAATTATTTGCTAAGTAAAAAACAGCAAACGAAAAATTTGCTCCACAAAACAAATTGTCAATAAACGATTTTTGTATTCTTGCCTTCGGGGCGAAATTCTGCCCTTTGGAACCTCATTCTTACCCTTTGTTCCTGCTGCTGCTGAAAGCGTTTAAAAATCAAGTAGAAATATATTTAGATTTGACAACAATCTTCTCATATGTTTATTTTTATTTTGTATGTTTTCATAAATATGCGGCACATGCTCAAATAAATACAGCGGAGTACAGACAATTTTGTATTTAAAGGAACATCTTCTTGGAAAAAACCCTTTGAAAGAAAGTCCTTTGTGCTAAATGTCTAAATCCTAAGACGCAGTTACGAAGAAAATACATTCACCTTGCACATAAACATGGTTTAACCTTATGATTTGATGAGTCTACATATGCAATAAACAATTTCATCTAGCTGGTGAATTTAAACGGTCTAAACGAGATTTCTGTGACACCTACGAAATTGATTTGGCTTCGATTTGGGGTGAAGTTCTCTGACACTCCAGTCAGTGTCAGTTTTGAAACTACAAATATTTTTCAACTGCAACTCTAATATAAAGCTAGCTGATATAAAACTATTAGTGTAATTTCAATCTAACTATAGAAAGCAACTCGTTAAATTGCTAACAGTTACAAAAATTGACAAATTTCATATATGAGACCATATATTTGAATCAGCTGTCAAAGAAAGTACTTTTTGTAGTGCGACTATTTTTATTGCGATTTCATAAAAATGTCGCTTCGACGGCCTCTAGAAATAGAGTTATTAGCAAATCAGTGGTCGGAAGAAGAAAATCACTTTTCAGATAAAGACGATGGGGACTATGAACCACAGCCAGATGAGCGTGTCACAAGTGAAGACGGGGTGGATATATCTTTTAGTGAATCGTTGAAAAGTGGTGCAAGGTCAAGTTCAAGTTTTTTTTTTCTTATCGAAAGCTAACAATGTTTTTTATTATGTAAAGTTCAAAAAGGTAGAGTCAATCGAATATGAAACCAGGTAAATAGCTTTTGTATTCAATGACTACTTTTTGACGACTTATTGTACAAATATTTATATATCTATACTAATATTATAAAGAGGTAAAGTTTGTGAGTTTGTAGGTTTGTGGCGTTGTAGGGGCTAATCTCTGGATCTACTGAACCGATTTTGAAAATTCTTTTACCAATAAAAAGCCAAGTTATTTGTGAATAACATAGGCTATAATATATGACGATATACACATAAATGTAATGAATAAATGTAAATATAAATGAAATGTAAAATAGTTAGTATGAGCGACATGGCGATAATTGAAACAAGATGTAAGCTGAAAGCAACAGATTGTATAACGATCATGTGTTTGTCTCATATGGTCATTTGTGCGTGATTAAAGAGAAAGAACGAAAATAAGAGATAATTTAAAATATCAAATACGTGAGACAATTTTACAGACAGCGTTCGATGTCGCCGCATTGGTCGGTGCCTTACGCAGTGGACGTTGATGAAATAATTTTCGAAACGTACTACGCACACTTTCGACATTGTTTTAACAAAAAGTTCTTATCAGAACTACTTTTTTTTTCTTTATAGTTTTCATAATAAGTTCTTTTCAGAACTTCTTTCTATAATATTGTTTCCTTAAAAAGTTATTTTTAGAACTACTTTCTGTCTTATTGTTTCCATAAAAAGTTCTGAATATATAACTTAAGTATGTCTAAAAGAAAATCACAACTATCTACACATACATCCCAGACAAGAGCGGCTATAGTACACCGAATGGGAGAGACTTCCTCTGAGCATGCACAGCGCCTTGCGAGTGAAAGAGAATACAGATCGAAAGGTCTCAGTGACTGGATAACCATAGACAGAATATGTCAGAATTACGTGATAGTCTATTACGAGGAAGTCTAGCAACGAACATTCGCAGAAGCTTGACTGCCAAAGATCAATTACCTTAGCAAGACGTGCTAGGGAGACTAGCACCGAAAGCCTGCTTATAAAGAGTTGCGGGAGAATATAATCGTGGCGGCCATTCTCACAGTCAAAATCTATTTTGTCGTCACTATTAATAAGTCCCACGGTCAAACATTCTCTCTGGTGGGCATTGACCTGAGAAAGCAGTGTTTTTCCCATGGGCAGTTATACGTTTGCTTATCTCGGATTGGAACGCGCCGGGTATCAGCTAGTATATATAAAAAAATTTGAGAAATACATCATATGCCATATCTATATGCATGCATATTGGGAATGTATTTGACCTACTTTTCACCTGCATTAAAGGCAACATTTGGGAAATGACCAACTTAGAGGGAGTTCGTTGGATCGGTGGAAACTGGATTCATATTGATCCAACAGAGTTTTGTGCATATGTTGCATTTCTTTTCTTACACGGAGTGTTACGATCTCAAGTTGAATTTGTTGGAGAAGTTTGGGACGACATTACAGGCCTACGATTTTTCACGCTACAATGTTTCTTTCTCGTTTCAAAAGTATAACAAGTACGGTTTGACGAAAAAGCACAGCGTATGGGAAAAAGAAAGGAGTGGGCGTTGAATTTCAAAAATTTCCAAAAAATTATATACGCAAGTCATGAAAATGTGAATGATTTAACCAGAAAAAACTATAACTTCGGTTGAATCAAAGCTCTAAAACCATTGTAAAACATAATCGTGGGGGGTTTCAATAGGGGCTACCCCAAAAAGTAGACCATCTTTAAGATGTCACTATATCGAATTTCAAGTTGATATTGACTTTTTTCATACAAATGCATAAAAGTGAGCTGTGGGTTTGTATGGGAGTACCTCAAGAAATGGGCGGGGAAACATGAGTTATGTATATGAAGGATCTGTCCACAAAATCACATTTCAACCAAATATTGACTTTAACAAAGAAGTTTTTCTATAACGTCTATAGATTATTTCAGATCGATATTTTAGAAATTGAGGAACTAATTTGCATCACCACTGACACGAGACAAATTTAAATATATAGACAATGTATAGAATCAAGAATATATGTAAATGCTTGTACCTTATGTGGTTTACCACACCTCCCCTAGCTCCTTTAAATGTTTTATAGTATAAACCGATAATAGGTTTTTTTTTTAATTTAAAGTCGACTTTGTCTCAAAAAGTTGAAACCAAGACGATTTACGTACTAAACATTTAGTATTGACTTTTTTAAATTAAAAGCGGAAAATGTACTAAATTTAACCTTTTATTTAATTTGATTTAAATGACAAAAAATTTTGAAAAATTGAACGCTGTAGAACGATTTAAATTCTTTAAGTTGCCAATTTTACTTAAAAAATTAAAATACCTTTTTAGCAATATAAAATCTAACACCGAACTATTTACTCTTTTATAGAATGCAATGCTAGAATTATTGATGCTCTGGTCTATATTAGTTTCTCAGCATTCATATGCACGATAACTCATCTGCTGACAATATGTAGTATTCGATCCCTTCTTTACACTGAAAACCGAACAGGCTACAGACTCGAAAGATGAAATTCACATAGGATGAAAATAAATTCCATAGCGGCTGAGTAAATGAGTTAGTGAGAAAACGTGATTCGTTTCTAAAATTTAATGAAGATTTAAGTGTTTGCTTTATATAGTGTTGATTGAATCAAAAAACTTCAGAAGTGGGAAGATAAGTAAAATGGAATTAGAGTACTGAACTAATCGGTCATACCAAACGATATGCAATTTTTGAACCTCTGCCATTTCCAGTTTGTTTATCTCTACCGCAATTATATGAGTATGTAAAACGTTTCACTCTAAATTGTGTTACTAATAGACACTAAATACAATTTCTTGCTCTTGCTTTCAAGATTTATATTGTATATAAAATACAAGCACGCAAACATACCGAAATTGGCAATAATGGCTCTCGAAGATGGCAGCTGAACAAATCTAAACAAAGGGCAGCCACCCAAGCAAGCGAGATATAAAGATGATGTCTATGTGAAGCATAAAATTGTCTCACGGGCATTGCATGTTTGAAGAAAATTTATTGCAACAAACTGTACGAGTATCTGCCAGCACAAGTAAACGTCTTGGTAAATATACCGATATACACTCCAGCTTAAATACTCATGCATTTTATCTTTGTCCTGTACTATATCGAAGTCCTTAGGTTTGTCTTACTGACTGCCGACTATGACTATTTGGATCACACCGCTGTTTGAGAGTACAAAATGGTCGTCAGTACAAGTGTAAATCCTTAGAGATTGACTTGCTTTCGGGCAAGTTGGCCGGACAATGTACAATAGCATACAGCTGCCTTACTCTAGCTCTGTCATCGTTCTGGGCATGTTCGACACAAAGTTCGTAAGTCGAGATTCAGCAGGACATTTCTCAGACACTTGTTACATCAATTAGCAGCAAATGACTGAAGTGGATGATGGCAGCATATGCTGCAGAAAATCATACATTCTTAGTGAATACTTGTAGTTTCTTGTGGCCGATATTTAATTGACTAAATGCATGGAAGCATACAAGTAGAAAAGTACTTGTATATTAAAAATAATTTCGCAAAAAATAAGTGGCAGCAATAATTTCATAATTTATATCGTTTAGTTTTCTATTAAATAAATTAAAATCACAAAACTAAAAATGTTGAAACACACCTAAACAGAAAATACTCCATTTGAATGATACGTACAGTAAATATCATAATTGTATACATAAGTAACACTAGTTTACAAGTTGATTTAGTTTTTAAGTTAGTGCCATTGTATGTAACAGGCAGACGTATGTAACAGGCAGGGCAGACTCTATAAAGTCAAACGAGCATAATGCGTTAACAAGTGAAATCGATAGACTGGTAATTGATTAAATTGAAATTATCGATTACGAGCGATCGATCTTGGAATTGGTTGCATAGTCATGTCTCGTCTGTACAGGTACTTACAGTAGTTGTAAATTCTCTTCCAATGCATAAACTTTTCAATCTGAAATTTGGCAGGCTATCCTTGAACATTGAGTGATGAAAACATATTCGCTTGATTTTTTTTTTTTTTGAAAGAATGGAGAGGAGCACGGACGAATGTAATGTTTTTCTAAAGTTGCGTCTAAGGTTAGTAAAAACCAGGTAACGCTCTCGGCCAATCACAAAAACTCTATCCCACAAAGTTCTGTCTTTCTCTCTCTCTCTCCACACACACACACACACACATATTGTGGAGCATGTCGATCGAGCAGCTCGACGTTAGGTTCGAAACTGTTGTGGGCGCACTTGCAAACATGTTGACGGGCATCAGTTGAGTGTGTTTTTTGTTTACAAAATTTTAAAAGAAGAGAAATCAAATAAACAAAAAAGAGAGAAAGAATTAATACACAAACAACAATTTTTTTATAAGTGTAAATTAACTAACTTTTTGTCACTCTCTTGCTGGAGCAGTGTTGTCCAAATGAAGAGCAGCAAAAGTGTGAATCATTTCTAAGTCATACTTTATACAGTACAGTGTGCCAAAATACAACACCAATACAACGTAACTAATTAAAATTTTTGTTTCTCTTTAGCATCAAGCAGCCGGCTTCGGCATGCGTTCATTCGTATGTGTGTGAGGTATTCGTCCACATGGGGCTGTGGCAGGATTAAAATGCGAAATTATTTTCCGTGACAATCCTGTATTATGGATATTTTTATTATTGAGTACTTTAAAGACAAAAAGTCTAATTTCGACCATTGGGAGAATTCTAGTTAAATTAAAAACCTGCAATCAGAATCTGGCCACAGCGCATAATTTTTGTATGATTCTGCACAGTAGACAGGAGAGGCCGACCTACTTTTAACCATCTGTTGCCGCACCATGTTAAAAGTGTTATTGAGACAGCTTAGGTTAAGGAACGATGTACATTTAATAGCAATTGATAGTGATTATATAAAATACATATTTTTCAAAGAACATATTATTAAAAAAACGATTCTGTGCCAAGGCGTTAAATCAAGAGATTTGATGCAGCATTTCGTCGATTTGAAAAAGCTCTGAACACTATAAACGTCCAATAAAAAAACAACCGGCGAGTTTTCTCCACATCTCATCGTCCGCAGCCCATCTCGTCACCTATCTCGTCACTCTGCAAATATGCCATCAACACCCAAAGTCGTATTGTGTGAACTCATGCATAGATAAAGTGGTGCGAATATTTAGCGAAACGTATGGCATTTTGTATGGTATAGAAAAAACTATAGAAATTAACGAATTAACGAATAAAAATATTGAAACGAAATATGATAGCCGGGCGCAGTCTTACAAATGGATAGTTTGAGACGCTTTAGAATATCACAGCCGAGTTACCGCACACCTTGACACGCACTAATAGACATTGGAATTGCCCTACCCTCACACAGTTTCAAAGACACAAAAAGTATTAATAATCATGATTGTCAACAACATGAATAAAGGTATTGCTTCATATAAACCCCTATGACGTATCATGAGGAAATCTCAGTCGCAAGGACACATAGATGCATTTAAATGATATTTTGCACTTGTTATTAGATACTAGTTTATACAGTAAAGCAAAAGAGATGGACAACTAATGATACAACGCTGTGTAAAGTGGGCCACCCGAAGTGTGAAATTTTAATTTTTTTGCCATTCACACATAGTGAGAAATGGTATTATCACTTTGCCTGAAAGTTTGTAACGCATTAAAGGAGCCATCGTAGACCCCATAAAGTATATATATTATTGATTAGCATTTTCCGCATTTTTTGGGAATAAATTTTAATGCTATGGAGTTGAAATTTTGCACGTATACTTCTTTTTATTCCAGTTAAAGTGTCAAGATTGACCCGCCCCCATACAAACTCACCGCCAACTTTTGATTTTTTGTATGAAAAACTTTTTTATTGTAGTCAATATCAACTTAATAATAGATATGGTAACTTCTAGTGGTCGGATTAAATGGTTGGACCCGCCCAATATTTGGGGTAGCCCCCATACTAGACTTTTAGACTTTTTGTATGAAAACTTCTTTATTAAAGACAATATTGGGTTGAAATGCGATATGGTGTCATTTTATAGATAGCCGCTTAACATATAGACTAATGGGCGTGGCCTACCCACTTTTTGGAGTAACCCCTATACAAACCAACCGTGCAATTTTGTGTTTTTTATGAAAAAATTCTTCATTTAAATTAATATTAGCTTGAAATTTGATTTGGTGAATTTTTGTGACAACCGCTTAATATACATATACAAATAGGCGTGTCCCGCCCACTTTCTGAGGTAGTCCCATATAAACCCACAGCTCACTTTTATGCACTTGTATGGAAAACGTCAATATCAACTTGAAATTCGATATGACGGCATCTTACACATCAACTACATCGCTTCATACACATCTACTATCTATTTTAGGGTAGCCACCTCCACATTTATGTTTTACAGTAGTATTTAAAATTTCGTGTGAATGGTATTAGAGCTTCGGTTTAACCAAAGTTAACGTTTTTTTTTGTTTTTTTCTTTTAAGCAAATGGTTCTACAAATTATATCAGAATATTTTCATGGTATTCATAAAAATTGTTTTGTTTTGTTGGTGTTCCACAGCTTTTCCTCTGGATTGCCCAACTTTTGCTTATTAACCACAATATCACTATGTAAAGTTGTTCAATAATTTAGTTAAAATGCTACGACAAAATTAGTTTTTTCCTTATTTCACAGGCTAGGCAAATGAAGTTGAACCTTGGACAAACCTGGACTATGGTTGCAGAAATGAAGTGTATTTACAAAAATGAACATTTCTCACTTCAGGGCGATGACTCCCCAAAAACTAATTAATATTTCAAAACTAAATTTCCTCTGTGTAAATTTTAGTGGGTGGCGAACGAAGTTTTACCTCGGACTAACGTTGGACAAATGAACTGCATTAAAAAATTAAATTTCACACTTCGGGGTGCCAACTACAGACAGCTGTGATATACATGGTCTGATCTAAAAATATCCAAACTTTTTAGTTATAAAATAAAACAAGCAGGGTATTATGTTCGAAAGCTAATATTTATTCAAGACACGATCCATTTAACTCAATACAACGCTTGGAACGCTCAACCAATTTATCGATAGTCTTTTAAACTTGCACCTGTGTCACGGCTGCTTTAATGGCTGGAATGTCATCGTAAATAGTACCTTTTATTGCAGTTTTCATTTTCGGGAAGAGAAAATAATCTCACGGCGATAGATCTGGCGAATAGGGAGGGAGGTCGATGAGACAAATCTGCTTATTCATTAAAAATTCATCGACTTTTTTTGTCGTGTGAGGTGCTGCATTATCATGTAAGAAAACCAGCTGCTTTCCATTGGAATATTCAGGCCTAACACTTAGAACTCTCGACCACAAACGATGTAAAACTTGTAAATAATATTCTCCATTGACAGTTTGACCTTCTCGAACAAATTCCTTGTGAACAATACCCTTGGAATCATAGAAAGTTATCAACATTGTCTTGATTCTTGAATTCTCAAAACGCAATTTTGCTCGTCTTTTGACTTCCATTCTGCAGATTGTCACTTAGTTCCATGATCATATTTAAAACACCATGTTTTCACACCAGCTATGATCGAATCAAGAAAATCTGGATCGTTTTCAGCTGTTGAAATGATGTCTTTGCAATGGTCTATACGAGCGATTGTTTGATCATTATTTAACTGAAGTGGAACCAAACGTTCACACACCTTTCTTTTACCCAAATCTTCAGTTAATATTCTGTATATTGTAGATTGAACAGTAAGATGAATTTAATTCTTCTGTCAGCATTCTTCTGTCATTTCTCAGGGAAATTTGCATCGATAGCGATTAGTTCACTTACTTTTTGCACTAACTCAGCACGATTAGATGCTTCGCGTCGTACAGGTCTTGGATCATCATTTAAATCATCACGACCGTACGACTCACACAATCATCATCAATAATTCGTAAATACAGCAAATTTTTTACCGAGCTTAAAACAAAACTTAATATTTGCTTTTTGTTCCATTATGTTTTTACGACAAAATTACAAAAACTGTTGTTATAAAAACGTGTGTCATTTTGTAACCTGTCAAACGATTAGCATGAACGTAGCTGCTTTCGAAAGAAGAAAAATGTACGTTACTAACACTGATAGGGAATTTGTATATATTGCATCCTTTTTTTTTTTTTTTTTTGTATTCAGAAAATGTTTTGCGTGCTCGCCTTTGAGATACTCTCTACCCATTATTTGTATACATTACAAAGACTCGAAAATGGGATTGAATTTTGAGTGAGTATAGGTGGTTCCACGGTCAATTCATATATTCTATTGGACATCTACATATCCAAGTTTGGTGCCTCTGTCTTTTAAGGTTTGGTAGACACAGCATTGAACGTGGAGAGACAGACGAACGGAATGGACTACATCAATTATACTTTTTTTACTGATTAAAAATACATATTATGAAATAGTTCATAACTATTTAAAAACATTTCAGCATTCCTCTAGTGGTTGAATTCAGTTCAAGTGCACATTTCAACACGAAATTCGAGAGCCATTTAATAACACTGTACACACCTTTTGTGCGGAAGAGAATTAGAACTTAATTATTTTGGAAACATACAATTGAAATTGTTTCTAAAGTCAGTTAACATATCCTTTAGCTTGTGATGCTTAAAACTTTCTAACAACTTTAAAAACTTGCGTCAATATTACTTAAAGACACAAAATCTTCTTATACATGCAAACTTTTATCAGAAAACCACAAAATGCCATTACAAAATTTTGTAATTTAACAAAAACAATTTTCCCATCAGGGGAAAAATCGTAGAGCCACAAGAATACACATTCAATCAAACATTGTAAGTCAATTAAGCAACAAAATATTTAAGTAAATTTTTGATGATGAAATTTGCTAAGAGATAAACTTTTGTGCCTGCGGCTTCTTTCTTTACGAAGCTAGGGAACTTACTGAAGCAGCGAATGGAGGAGAAAGATTGCAGAAGTTTGAATAAAATCAATAAATTCAATAATTTAATTTTAATAAAAATGCAAATAAGCAACGTATACATTGCAAGTAAGTGCAATTAGAGGTGCATAAACTAGGGCTTCCATCGAATTAACGCTGATACAAGTGATTTGACGTGCATAAATTGGCGTTAATCCTTTTAATTAGCTGCGATTGCACATCAAGGATCATATTGACATATTCAAAATTCAATTTTGTAATCATTTGAAACAATCAGTTCGTCATATAATCTGCACAGCACTTCAACATTCTAGATTAATCTGCAATGACATTGAATGCGCGGAGACACAAGTTGTTATTGTTATGTGCAATACATACCAAATTAATGAATGAAAGTGAATATAAAATGTGGAAATACAAAAAAATATCGTTAAGCGCTGAGTTTGTTATTTATTACTTATCACTACTCAAATGTATAAGATTATGCACTATTTTAAAGATTAATTATACGATTTGGACGCGTTTTGTAGTCATTGGAGCGGAAGAGGAATAATTAAGAGTGCTGTCAAGTTAGTGGTATCGCATGGCAGTAGTGCCAACTTGCAGGTTAGTGCTACCACACTCTGTTGCAGTGATACCAAGATCTTTTGAAGTGCTACAAAGATCGCTGGAAAGAGTTTTGAATCAAGAATGCAGTACACTAAATTTCTTAAAGACGACGGGTATACATATGTTCTTACAGTTGTGTGTGAGATATCAATAATATTTTTGTTTTATTGTTAACGCAATCAATGACATTATGTGTGGAATATATAATAGTTCAAATGCCTGGTGCGCATCCGAGAGGTTCAATTTTCGATGTCCCTGGCGCATAGATCAGGCCGAATTTGGGCAATGACACGGGTTAACTTTGAGGGTATCGGGCGTTTTTGACTTATTATCATAGACCTGCAACATACGAAAACCCAACAAGAAAAAGTCGAACGGAGTCAAATCGCCTCTGCATGAAATAAGCTTGCCCACAAATCGTTCGTGCATGATATACATCATTGGTTCAGCTGTGTGGCACGTAGTGCTGTACTGTTCGGCGTCTTATTAACATCTATATCAATTAATTTGGGCCGCAAAAAATTGATAATCTTCGATCGGTATTCCGCTCCGTTGATGGCCGTCGTCGTTTTCGAAAAAAGTACAAACCAAACAGTGACTTTCTGAGGATGCATTACCACTTGTTGGACCTCGTGTGGATTGACATCGAAGTCATTAAGCCAGAAATGAGCCTTGCCTCAGATAAGTTTCTTTTTTTTTTTTTTTTTTTTTTGCTGAAACTGGGTTACACTTCTAACGTTCCAACAATAATATTATTTCTCTTTAATGTTTGAAAAATAAAAAATTAACAACAGATAAAAGATCATCGCCGGCATGAACTGTAAAAATCTATTTGTCCCTATTGGAAAACCCGTGATCTTTAATTCAGCTTGATGAGTTTGAGATTTAATTGCTTTATTTTTAGGTTTATGTGGCATTGCCAAGTATGACGTTTGTCTAATTTTAGGCCAAGATACTTTGATATGGTGCTCATTGGAATGCCATCGCTGTTGAGACAAACTGGAGGACAGCTGGTGCGTCTTATTGTATATATTATATGTGTAGATTTTTCTGCATTCCAATATTCCATCTAATAAACCAAGTCTCTTGTATGTGAAGACGATCCTGCAGAAGTCTCAACCGAACAACGCGATGATCTGGCGTCCCGTGATGTCTTCTAAACCCAAACTGTTGGCTTGTAATCATGTAATCTTCGTCCAGCAGTGGCAGTACTCGACCCAAAAATATTCTTTCGAATATTTTGGATAGTATTGTCAGCAAGCTAGTCGGACGACAGGAGCATGGCTTGTGCTCAGGTTTACCAGGTTTTGCTATCATGATGATCTCGGCATACCTCCACTAAGCAGGGAAGGGGCTGAGTCTCAACATGCCGTTATAGATCGCCGTTATATGCATGGCGACATTATTAGGCAAAGTACGCAGATTTTCTAGTTATGAGATAATTGTCCTTGAAGATAACCTCGGCTAATTCGACAAGGCGCATCGGCATATGGTGATGTACAGGGTCTCTTCTTTATCCGCATGCAAGCAGAAGTCGAATGGTGTGAAGTTAGTTTGTAGCTGATTGGCGAATTTCTTAGCTTTTTCTTCATTCGACCTACAAAACACTCCGCTTGGCTTTGTATGGCGACCTCCTTTTAGTTCGCCCTATGAGGTACCTCGTTGTTACCTCGAGGCTATGCTCCGACCAATTAGGCTTAGTTTCAGCAAGAAAGTTAGCAACTGCTTCGTTTCTTACTTCAATAGGCAACGATTTAAGCTCCTTTGTCCCTAGATTTAAGCCAGTCTTGTCAAACTGATTTCTGGTAGCGTGCCAAACTTGTCCCAACCTTCTCTTCTCTCGAACCATGACAGCTATCTACGGGGACCAAAGACGAAGATCACGATTCGGTACATAGATTCTACTCAACTAAAGTTGAGAGATTTGCAGATTCATGAATATTTCGCACAAGCAGCGTAATGCCATCCTCAATTTCTTCTCCTTTGTTAAGTTTTATGTTTGGATCAACAGCATTGTCCAAAAAAGAGCTAAACAGCGTCAGATTGTTGTTTTTTCTCACTAAATCCCTTCATTTCGGTAAACAGAAATTTACTTTAACTAAAAATTTAATTTTTACTACGCTTTAATAGACGCAAAATGAAAAATACAATTGGTTTGTGTAAGAAGAACGCAAGCTGCATGCCTCAGCTGGTGTTAACACCTCTAAATTGCTATCATTAGTATCCAAAAACAAAAACAATACAAGCGCAACCAAGTAAGAACGGCAACCTTCACGTTTAATCACCTTGCAAAATGTAATTAGGCAACATATTTTGGCCATCAAAGCAATTTGGCTGGGCTGCCACATTTCTCCTTCTTCTTTTAGACATCGTTGCTATCTCTGTAAACTTTCAATATGGCTGCAAAAAGTAACTTTTCTTGCCTATTCCGCCGAAGTTGGCACGTACGAAGTTTCAGCAAAACGATGTGTTATTAGATGTATTTTCTTAAAAGACGTAACTACCTATAAATAACAAAAAAATAAATTTATTTCCGCTACAGCAACAGCAACAAAAAGCAGCTAAGTTATTTTAGAGTAAAAACTCAGAGAAAGCGAACATAAAACAAAACATGGAGCCGCAATAGCAAAAAGAAGGAGATGATTAGTGGCTACAAATAATTTATGATGTAAAATAAGTAAAGCAATAAAAGCGAAGGTCCTTGCACTGCATCGCACACATAGAAGGATGCTCAAAAAAGCAAGACAGAGCAGCAAATCAAGTAATATTAATACGAGTATCTAGTCAACTGGAAAAACAAAGTAAATTAGTTAAAGATTCAAAGCGAGTGCGCTGAAACGGTCTGATGAGCTCAAATTCATTCATTTTGCACAAGAAAATGTCTGATATGCCTTCTGCAGATTGTCGAGAGTGACATACGGTCAGAGAAAACTTTCTGCATTAGGCCTACTTCTTTCGCTCGGTAAGCTAAATGCCGAGTAAAATATTTCAACTTAGACAAACTCGAGAAAATTTAAATGTATCGTTGCTCTATTGCCTCCAGTTTATTGTCAGTGAAACGCATCGAAGTAAAACCAATATCCTTGATACGATATTCGACAGCGCTTGTTCATATAGGGACATCTATTTCCTGAGAATGTTTGGTATATGCCATCCTTTTGCAGCGGATGGCATTTCCTACGTTGCACATTATTTGTCCCTTCTTCCTGCCACTGTTGTAAATGGTTTTAGTTGACAAAAGCGTGGAATCAATTGCCAAATCTGAAACCAACTTTTCAGTCCTATGAAAATTAATTACTTAAAATAGTAGATCAGCTTAAGGTAGATACTGCATATTCCAGTCCACATGCACTGGTAAAAGTTAATATTAGTAAATAATTTATACTCATGTTATCAATATAGAGCTGTAATTTTTACTTTTTTTTCTTCAATAGATAGAAGAAAACAATGAATATTTGCATCTATTTGGAATTTTTAAATTGCTTGTAATTAAATGTGCTATTTGGTTAAATATATCATAATATCTATGGATACTATACTACTCGTACATTAGTATAATCATAAAGATCCAACGATTAGTTGAGTGCTCGTTCTGGAATTGTGAAATTGTGTTGTAGTAAAAACTTTTTCAGGAACCTGCTAAACATCGACTATACTGTACTAACGAATAAAATAAATATTATTATGATTATGAATAACTCTTTATGGGCTGGAAAAATTGAGAATAATATTTTCAAACCCTGCGAATACTATCTTTTCACACCCCAACTAATACATAGACGACTGCACCAATGCTGTAATGTTACCCCTTATGTGCCCCTTTCACAATCCTATAGTTAAAAAAAAAAATAAACAAAAAAGCTCTAACAGAAGCTTTAATACCATTCACACGAGTTTTCAAGCTGTGAACCTAGCAGGTGTAAAGAAAAAAAAAATTGTAAAATCGAACAACCTGATCGGGGGTTGGCAGTTTGTTCTTTCCTACTGTCAAGATTATGAGTACGAGGGGTACTATTTATATGGCTATTTATATGAAAATGGCTTTATTGTTTTTTCAAAATATTCCCCTTGATGATCAATGCACTTTTGCATTCGTTCAAACCATTTGTCATAGTAGTTTTTCCATTCCTCTTGAGACACCTCCAAAACATGGTTTTTGAACGCTTCAACTGCTTCTTTGGCACTCGTAAATCGTTGACCACGCAGTTTACCTTTGATACTCGTGAACAAGAAGAAGTCGTTGGGTGCCAAATCAAGAATGTACAGTGGATGAGTCATTAATTCGATGTTTTGGCTGCTAAAAAATGCACTTGTTTGACGAGATGTGTGAGAGCTCGCATTGTCATGATGGAGAATGATTCGTCTTTGGCGGTTGGTTTAAGAATTTCTCCGAAGACTTCCGGCAAACTAATGGTCGTTTACCACTCAGAATTGACCGTCCTTCGTTGCTCAAGCGGAACATTGGCCGAAGAAACAGGCGATCATTTCCTTCGCTGTGCTTCTTTCACGAACAACTTTTGTTGGATTTGGTTCGTCTTGGAATACCCACACGGGTATCGTCGATTGCTGTTTTGTTTCCGGCTCATACGCATATATCCATGATTCGTAACCTGTCACGATTTTATACACGTCTTTTGAAGCGCCACGGTTGAATTTTTTAATCATTTCCTTACACCAATCGACGGGAGTCTTTTTTTGAGCGATTGATAAATTATGGGGTATTCAACGAGATAAAATTTTTTTTAAACACTTTGAAATCGAATGTATTGAAGTGGAACTAATGTGCAAGGATGCCTCTATCTCTTTCTCTATCTTTTTGGGCACAACAACCGATTTTGAACGACTCTTCTTGTTGAGATAATCCACGTCGAAAGTTGTGAAAAACAATCCACTGTAACTCACTGTAAACAAAACAAATAGCAATTGTACATCAAAACTTTGTGAGTACGTTTATGCCAGAAAATGTCAAACTTTATTATGGTTATATAGGGGCTACCCTAAAAAGTGGGCGTGGCATGTCAGTATATCAGCACTATATTTGACTACAATAATAATGCCGATATATTTCAAAAATGTATCACTAAAAAGTGCGCAACAAGCACCAGACGGACAGACAGACAGATGTACATGGCCAAATCTTCTTCTCTGTTCAAGCTGATTAAGAAGTTATACACTTTTGGGTGTAAAGTTAGCCCACGATCCCAAATTGAAAAATCGTTTGTGAAATTGGTTGCCCATTCTTGCCCGTCTATTGCCCAGTTCCATACGTGGAGCCTTTCATATGGTTGTAAAGCCACCTAAGTAAGTAAGTATGTCCCATTTCCCTATATAATATAGTTACTGAGATACAACGATTTACGTTTTTCTCTTATTATGGCGAGGTACCACCCATCTACGAGGTATGTTCAAAAAGACTTTGTATTTTTAGGAAAAAATATTTATTTATTCATCAATATTTATGTTGTCCCCTTCAAAGAAATCCCCCTCAGATACAATACACTTATGCCAACTCTTTTTCCAATCCTCGAAGCACTACTCCACGGTAATCGAAGAAAACAGTGAGCAAAACTTTGACATTTGATCGATCTTGGCTTTGCTTTTTGCGGTCTTGGCTCACCTGGGCTATTTCATTTGGAAACATTTCTAACCGTTATGCCTCTCACAAACAAACTAAATATGCTACATAGCTGAAACTGTAAACATATGTTCGTGATGAGTGTACCAACACAAAAAAACAAAACAAAAAAAACGATAATCGAATGGTCGTTGCCCGCGAAATTTGAAAAGTCGCATTACTTTTTGTACACACCTCGTACGTACCGGTGACCTTTACTTACATCTAAACCTACTTATACCTTCCTCGGTAACCTGCCTGCCAATTTGAGAAAACGAATTGAATATCCTCGCAGTAGTTTCTGAGATTAATTTATATATGGATACGTATAGATCAATATCAAAATTAGCGACAGTTAGTTTTCCTTTTGTGTCTCCAGCACCCATCAAGCTATTCTTAAATTTTGCGTTTGCGAAAAGACAAAAAGAAAATTCCAGGTTCAGGAATAGTACCAATAGTACCAATCGGGTAATTATGGTTATTGCAGTAGGTATTTCTGTGAGTCATTTGTTGGATGCGTCAGCTGTGCGATGAAGTGCGTAATTTAATCGGAAAATATAAAATAATCTATAATTAAATATATATACCATATACTTGTATGTACTTGTACCAATACCTAAACCTTTCTCGGGAACCTGCCTATCTATTTGTGAAAACCAATTGAAATCACCGCATTAGCTCTTAAGATTGGAATATACAGACATGGAAATTTATATGTGTATAGAAGATTATAGCACTAAAATTCAACTTTTTTGATGCTCTTAAATTTTCACCTTATACAAAGCGTATAAATACAGCCATATGCAATTAAAACCACGACTCCTCACATCACTTCAGAGGACGGCAGTCTACTGTAGCACATACATACGGGTATCTATGTATGTATATAGCTTATAAAAAGGCACTGAAAAAAACTTCTCGTCGGCAGCAGCAGCTCTAAAAAAGCGGCCGTCTTTCCGTTTCATTTGTTTCCTTTCAACGTTTTTCTTTTTTAGCCCCATTCGTTCTTTTCCAAGTCTGATTCGTGCATTCGTCCTTGGCGCCAGCTGAGTTATTGCGAGTTAATTTTTCAACTGCTTAATGAGCGGAAGTGGCCATTATGAGCAGATTTAAATATGTCGCAAGGCATTAAAATGGCGGATGAGTATATTAGTGCAAGTAAATGTGCGACGCACTGCGATCGAGTAAACAAGTGTGGTGGAGTCGACTATATGACAGTCGCTATAAATTTTCTGCGCATACATTGTGTTATTCTGTTTGTGAGCGTGGCTTTTAAATTGCATTTCCATTTAAGCATAATTGAAGCCTATTTCACAGAAATGATTCGTATAAGTTCAGACATTGCGTTAAATAACTTCAATCGAATAGAAGTTATAACTACGAAAAAATAGGGAAAAATTTCAAATAAGCACACTGCAGTTTTGTGTGTGTGCCTGACTCCGAGATGCCCTGTATCTTGTTCAAACCGGTGGTCCCAGTTTTTCGGATGGACGCGCCATACTAATTCAGCGATTCTCTGGTCTCAGTTATTCGGACGGACAGAGAGACGGACGCGTAGGTAGACAGACAGAGGGACATGTTTCCTTTCCGCAGGAACTGTTAATTACTATCTACTAGAGTTTCATACAAAAACTGAAAAATTGTAGTAAACTTGGAAAACTTGATTGGGGCTACACGTTCAAGTGGGATTGTCCTGTTGCCATATTATCTGAAGAGAGAAAAAGAGAGTCTAAATATCCAAATTTGAAGTACATCTCTCTCATGGTCAACCTATCTCTCATATGTCATTGTTTCAACAGACAGACAGTCAGACGGACGGAATTTTCAGTTCAAATCCGGTCATGCAACTTCATCTGATATACAGTTACCCTCCATATTACTATGATACCCTGACATCCAAACGAGGTGGATACTGTACTGCTTAGCCATCTCATTAAGAGATTTGCGGCAGTCAGTGATGGGTCTTGACCGATTTACACAGTAGTACAGCGCTTGTTCCCCTCTAATCCTAAACGATTGTTCCCCTCTAATCCTAAACAACATTGTCTCCTTGATGGCAGCAACTTCCGCTTGGTATACGCTACAATGATCCTATAGTCTAAAATAGGCAATAATACACATTTCTGGAATGTACATCCCACCAATTACTCTGTTTTCTAGTTTCGAGCTGTCCATGAGTTTTATATTTCTATTTCCTGTTACTGTTCCCTTCGAATACATTTGCCTGTTACATACACAAACTTAATATTTCTATGGGTACATGTTATAAAAATGACAACTGCACCAAACACAATTGTGAAAAGCAACCCAATGCTCCAACTCGCAATCAGTCATGTCTAAAATCACACACGCCGACTGCAGTGTGGTAACATTGTTACAATTCAATTAGTTTGTCAGTTAGGCATTTCATCTTGAAACAAGCTATAGGGAATGAAAAGCGCACCATTAACAAAACTCCCGTTCTGACGTGAGGCAGACACGGTTAGGATTGTTTGTCATCTTAACATGGTTTGTAGTAAACGCCTTTCCGGTCATTTCCGCCGCTTCTGCCACTTGATAAACATCGCAAAGTGGTCGGTTGTACTGCCTTAAAGGTGTTCATACTCTAGCACAATTTTATGCATTTTATGCGTGAATTGCTTGCAGTCTTCACTGGCGCAATATAAAAATCCACTGTCTTTTAACTCACATCCGTCGTATTCTCGGTTCCATGTTTCATATCTCACTTTGCGAAAATTTAATATGTGAATTTTTATAAGTCTGCTTGCTCATGCATCAGTGTTAACGTTCAGTTATACTAAATACTATGAATATTGGATTTATTGACTGAATAAGTCATTTACTTAATACCAACAACTCGTATACCAAACGAAGGACGGACGCGGATAACTTGCATTAAAAACAAGTAAGAGATAACATCTCTCAACCCATTCTCAAGACCCACTCTTTCAGCTTACAGAAACTTTTTAATCTCTTGACACAACTCGAAAGGGATAAGAGGTTTCCACGCGAGAGTCATTGCGAACTATAGTAGTATACAAGGGTTGTCTATTCAATCTATCTTTTTATATAGTTTACTACGTCTATTAATCGATATATTGCCAAGTTCAATTGAGAGCTCATTGACTTCAATGTAATAATTTGTCATGGTAGCTTCTTATAACGAGACTTTTCACATGTATATCAGTGGGTGCGATCCCCCCATTTTTTGAGGTAGCCCCATACAAACCACCCGCCCACTTTTGGTTTTTTGTATGGAAAACGAGTTTATTGACGTGAAGATCGACGTGAAATATGACATGACGGCTTCTTATGAACGGACGCTTCAAATAAATATCAAGAGCCATGTTATGCCCACGTTTAGGGGTAGCCCTTATAGAAACTTAAAGCTTAATTTTGTAATTTTTAATGAAATATTATTATTACAATATCAACTTAAAATGTTATATAGTGGCTTACTATGGACGAACTCCTCACATATAGAGTAGACGTGATATCTACATTTTAGGAGCTGTCCCCATACAACCCCACCAACAACTTTTGGGACTTTTCATGAAAAACTTTATCATTTTAGCCAAAATCAACTTGACATTTGGTATGTTGGCTTCATATAGACGGGCGCTTCGCATAATTATCAAATGGCGTGTCATGTCCACTTTTAGGGGTAGGCTTCAATAAACTTACACCGGTATCAAATATTTTCATCGATCTCAATATTGAGTTTTGAAGTATGAAAATTTTAACTTCGATAATATTGAACAGCTTTCTTCAGCCTTGGTCGAAAGTTTAGTATCTTTATAGTTAATTGCGTTCGATTACACCGATTTAACAAATAGCCAACAATTTAAGAACTCTTTACGAATTATATTGACTTGAAATATTCTTGAACGTACGTTTCTGTATCGAGTTATCCAGAATTTATCTGTCATCAGCAACGGATTTTCAAAAGTTAAGCAGAATAAATGTGAAAATGTGTGTTTACAATACAGTTTTTATTTATTGAAGGCTGGAAAAACGATGTTCTGACTCGTACAAACCTGGACTAACGTTCAACAAACAAACAGCTTTTAGAATCAATAAAATTTAACGTTTCGGGGTGCCCACTTCACAGAATATATATTTTTATATTTAAAATATTTTTTTGATTCTTGGACAAACGAAGTTCGACCTTGGACAAAATTATAATAATAATAATTACTATAATAACAATAATCATGAGCAAGAGCCGCGGCCCTAAAAGATTTCTTTCTTTCGCTTATTACGATCCAATCGGGTGCAAGAATTTCCTGCCACGCTTTCGAAATAATCGGAAATGGTACTATGCCTCTTTCGATAGATTTGTGTAGGGTTTCATGGCTATTGTTGGTGTGTCTAATTAGGAGGTGTGATGTGCGAGTCATGCAAAGTTATAGCGTCGGTTGTATGGAGGTGTTGGTTATTTCAGTGAGGTTTCTTGTTTGTGTGTGGTAGTAGTGTGGAGTTAGTATTATGATTGGAAAGATGCAGTGGTAATTCGATCGGAGCGCGAGGGTACTAAAAGATTAAACCACCTTGTATCTGAAAATTTGAAGCGGAGCGATTATCCACTACGCTTATAGCGACCCGAGACTTAAAACCGCGGTAGAGCGATTATGTGACTTCCTTCGACACTACACTCGTCGCGAACTAGAGTGGAGCGTATATGCAACTTCACTAACCATCAGACCCGATTTAACACCGCGTACTTACTTACTCTTGACAAAGTTGGCACCAATTGGTGCCCCAAACACAACAGGGGGTTAACTGCAGTTTCAGATGTATTTATGATACTGTTGCGTTCGAACGTTTTGGTGAGTTTGTTGAATTTGGGCGCTTTTGGTGAAAAGCTGCGATCGATGACCACTGTCCTCTCCTCTACTCTTTTTACCAACGTGGACATGTGTTCTCTGAACCTGGGTAAGCAAACGAAAACTTGCTTCTAAGGCTGTAGTGATGTCCCTTAACTTAATTTGCTTAGTTTAGAAATTCATTCTAATATAATAATATTTGTACTGAAATTTAGTCGTGAAGTTTACTTTTCATATGTTCAAGCCACTTTAGTTAACTATGGCAATTTTGAATATGACTACTTCATTAAAAATAAAAACTGCAAATACTTTTTGATAGAATGTTAATTTAATAACAAATTAAACGCAATTGCCAATTCATAATTGTGTTGGCTTTAATTTCTGCAATTGGTTTTTAAACTTTGTCGACAAGTATTAGTTCCTTTTTAACATGACATGCAACGTTCGTCTAGGTTGGAAAAAGTGGGTAGAATAAAATGAGACAGGGTCAGGTGCTAGCGAACAGGCACTACTGAAGCCCGTTGACAACTTGACTAACTTTTAATGCGGCTCACTTAAAAGTTGCAACAACTGCACGCCGACGACTGCCGACTTTTCATGTCCCGTTGTTCCGCTTGGTACTTCCTGCTTTATTAAAAACTTTCTCTGCTTACAAAATTTTCGTTGCAAATTATTCAAAAGTTTTATTTTTGTTTTTTACTTATTGTATTATACCCTGTACCCAAAGTAACATGGGTATAATAAGTTTGTGCAAATGAATGTAACAGACAAAAGCAGGCGACTTTGTGTTTGACTTTGTAAGCGCTTCGCGTTTATTTTGGTGTCTTTCGCTCTGATTGGCGCGCTGTGAAATAGCAGTAAAAAAAAACCCAATAATACTTGTAAATAAAATTTTTTCTAATCACTCGCTGCTCATCCGTACTAAATAGGTTTTTCAAATAGGCGTGCATCTCTCACTTTTGGGTGATTGTATGATACTCTTCATACTAGCTACAGTGAATTTCAATTTGAAATTTGTTATGCCGGCTTTTCTGAAAGGGATGCTTCACATATGCAACAATAGGCGCGTCCAGCCCACTTTAAGAGATAGCCACCATACAAAACTAAAGCCCACTTCTGGGTTTTGTATAAAAAAACTTATTTTATTCCATTTTAATATGATGCATTGTGTTTCACATATTTCACATATATGTCGAAGGTGTTTCGCGACACTTATATGGATAGGCCCCATTTCAGGTAAGCCCCCATTAAGACCAACATTAATTTTTCTTGTTTTTATTGGTTGAGGGTATCTAATTGTCGGTTGGGGTCGACTGTTGTGATCTCACTTGTTTTATTCTGCTCTCCTTATTTTGTTGCACAGCCTTCCAATTTTTGGTATTTACTTTCAACTCATTTAATGCATTTTGCACGGCGAATAAAATTTTTACTCCAATTTTTCTGGTATTGCACGAACTTTTTTTTGCATTTGAAATGTTGTTGCAGCCATTGATGTTGCATGCAATCGACGACAACGACGAATTAAAAGTTTTCTAGGCCAAATTCAAATAAAGTTTATTAAAAATAAACTTGTTCTTCAATAAATTAATTCTCAACAATAAAAAACAATTTGTAAGCAACACTTGAAGAAACAAATTATCTACAAATTATAAACTTATATAGTACTTGCAGTGTAAGTGTTCTAATTTCAACCAATTCAAACAATATTAAAGTCACCATTGCGTCTGTCTGCAAACATATTCAGAGTATCAAGTGGAAACATTGAGGAGCATCTGAAACGGCAGAAGTTGAGCAATATCCAAGCAACAACTAAGCATGTCAGTTGGAGAAGACGAAGGTGGTGACAGGAACACATGTACTAATTCAATTGTATGAACATCTATTTAATAAGATTGATGACAAGCATTTTGCCTTGAACTAGAGTAGCGTGCAGAAAGTTTTGAGTACTTCACATAACACAAAATCACATATAATAAATAAATATCGCTAACAAGAGAGCAAACGTCTGAATGCAATGAGAACTTGAAATGCCATTTCATGCTCTACACGTATACAGGGCCGGATTTAGGGGTGGGCCAGGCAGCAACCATGTACAAATTGCTATAATTCCAGTTGTATTGAAAAGGTAGTAATTATTTGTATAAATATATGAAAAACCATGATATCTCCTTTTTTTTGCGCTTATGATGTGAATGGCAGAACGTGGACTCCAAGGTTCCAATGAAAACATCAACTCACCAAATAATGAGAATTACTTTGGAATACTCGAAACAATTTCGGAGTATAATCCATTTCTGGCAAGCTATGGATGCAGGGAGAATAATCATCTATATATAAATAGGCAAGCGCAAATCATTCACACCCTTTTTAACTCTCTTAAATACAAAATATTCGCTATCTCTCTCGTTCTCTCTCTCCAGCTCGTTCTCTCTCTCTCCAGCTCTCTCAACTTGCTAAACCTGCTACCTTTTCTTGTTGAATTGCGTTTTAGTTTGAAGAATAGAGTACAAAATATTCTCTATTTCTGTCGTGCTGTAAAGGGCGATTCATATTGTAGAGCATGTCGATCGACCAGCTCGACGTTATGCTCGAAACTGTAGTAGGCGCACTTGCAAATCAGTAGAATAAGAAAAGCAAAATTTTATTTAATTGTAGTCGGCTTGAATCCTGATGAATGAAATAAATATCAACTGACAACGATTGTCAGATACATGAAAGGAATACTGCCATGATAGTAAAAAGATGACACAGTAGAAAGACTTTTTGATAGGGAAGTATCAAGCCATGATAGCTTTGATAATGCAGTTGAATCCTTCCGCTGTATTTGTTCTTTGCTGTGGACTTTCTTTAAATTTAGTTGAAAAAAAAACAGCTTTTGTACATGTTCTGCTGGTAACCATATTTTCGAGTATGTAAAACAGTTTTTTTTTTTGCATTACATTGCATTGCATCTACTTCAGAATACCAGATTTTTAATGGGAAAGTGTACACCCTAAGTTAAACTCGCTTGTCATGCAACTATGAAGTAGTCAGAGCACTTGTTCGCGGTTATCAACAGATTCAAGAAGCACTGATTGAGATCCACATTGGCGTAGAGTAAAAGGCCATCGTGAAAAACGAAGACCTCTTAAAAATAAAAAAAATAAGGTTTTCTAGAAACGGTAATTTGCACACAACATTCTTAAAAGATATGGTAACTCCAGCAGATATTTGCAAAGTTCAGTAATCAGTACAACTGTTAAATTATTAAAGTTTCTAAAAACTTTGTTGAATCGAAGAGAAATTCTTTCAAAATCTTTGAAAATAAGATAAAAATTAGCAAAAAGTGAAGAGTACGTCACAAGTTCGAGAATTCGAAAACCGAAAGTAACGAATTGTATAAATTACCGAATTACCAAAGCTCTCTTGGCGAAGAACCAATGGAAAATTTTTCCGTCGCATATTTCTTAATCGCATAAGCATAACATACCGATTTGGGATCGACATTTCTCAATAGAAAATAGTACTTCTCCTTTACTTGTCCTTGATGGTGATAAATTACAGTGGAGAAAAATCGTTCGCAAAAAAAAAACTTTTCAAAAACAGATTACGCACAAATCTAGGACAGGCTGCTCTTACCAATTTAATGATTTTGAATGTTGAGAGTGACGTTCTCCGTGATTTATCTTTTGATGATCTTATTGAAGTGTTCGCATCAAAAAATGTGCAAAAAGTTAATTTACCTTGATCTCAAATAAAATCTTTTTTACTCTTTGTTAAATGTTTTATCACTTCTCGCTTAACGTTTTAAGCCTCAACCCTGGCGCGGACCTGTTCATTTATAAAATATATATGCTATACGCGCTTTGGTCCTTCGATGCTGTGTTGGACGCAACAGCGACAGCAAGGATTGCTTTTATGAATGGTTTCCCATATCAATGTTTGTATATTTTTATACAAGTACACGTCTATACGAGTATATACAAGGTGTCTCAAAAGAAATTTCAAAAAGTAAGTAGTTTTTAAAAAAAATGTTTATTACATATTAAAATACACACTTTGGGAATTTATTTCTTAAAAAGTATATTGTCCAAATGTAAACCTTTGCGTTCACGGCATTCATTTAATCGAGCACTAAAATTTCTTATGACGGCTCGGCAGGTATTTAATTCTTGCACCAACTGAATTTTGTAGGGGTGCAGCTTTAAATCTTTGTATAAAATGCGGAACAATGATGATCTATGCACGTTTAAAGTAATCGAAAGGTCCGGGGTATCACGAACAGACTGAGTAACACTGTCTACGTTTTCGAACGTTATCGAAGTCCTTAGACGCCGGATTTTGATTTTACCAGCAGCATTTAAATGACAAACATGTCGTACGCGCGCAAGTACGCCCCAGAGAAATGCTCCATAGCGACTAAATTCCCAAAAGCTAGGCTACCGATTGACATACCCCCCGCGCCCCACGGAATAGTTGCGTTCACGCAATCAGCAAATCAAATGTGAACTTTCTTTTGAGACACCCAGTATATGCATTAGGAAGTTTGTTTTGCTGGTCGTCATCGTCGTTGTTGAAATATGTATGGTTTGAAGTATTTTTGTATGTGCTAATATTTGGATAGTAGCTCATGCTCGTTCATTTTAGTTGCTCGGTTTATGTTTCGAATGTCAAAGAAACTCTGTCAATTGGAAATAGTATTCGACACTTTTAATGCGATTTTACTTTAAATACGAAGCTTTAACATGACGTGTATGAGTACATGACTCAGAATGTTAGTACAGAATTTATTACGTGTGTTTTGATGAATTGTTTTGACTTATACGCCGTCAACTTGCTTTGTGTACATTAAGGTGTGATTCTGATTATCCTTCGACCTGCGGACAAAATCGATCAGCCTCTCTCCACTGCTGGAGGTAGCGTCGTGAAGGCTTAATTTTTCGACTGTTGTGTCAAAGATTCATTCCTTCCCTAATTGAGCGTGGTCAGGGACTTCGTCCACAGCTAAGAAACTGGACACCAGACTGCGAAGTTTTCTACTAATCACGAAACCGAATCAAAATTCGTGCCATCTCGCGTGGCAACTATAATAGATGTCACAGGATGCCCAGGATGAGTTGCTCTGTACTATCCAACGCATTTCCTGTATTACGATGATGTCAGCCTTGAATTTGTAAAATAATTGTAATTTGGCCATCCCAAGATATTTGCCAAATAACTTTTCATTTCTGCAAACGACCCCATCCCCCTAATAACACTGAGGAACGACAAAAATGCACTTGACTAAAACGTACTTTATCTGGTAAATTTAAAGTCACTGAAGCCGCATATAAACCCATAGCTCACATTTATGCATTTGTATGGAAAACGTCAATATCAACTTGAAATTCGATGTGGCGGCATATTACACATCTACTACATCGCTTCATACACATCTACTAGTGAGCGTGTACCACCCACTTTTTGGGGTAGCCCCTATTTAAACCGCCACTTTTATGTATTACAATACTATTTAAAGTTTCGTGTGAATGGTATTAGAGCATCGGTTTAACCGAAGTTAACGTTTTTTCTTGTTTTAAATTAAATTTTTATATGTATTTTGTGAGTAGTGCGTTAATTTAAAAGATAAATAAATAGATCGGTAATAAACGGATTGTGATCATTGTTGGACAGCTGATGGTCACTTTCAAGTAAATTTTTGCATACAATATAAATTCAAAATTGGAATAGGTACATCACGTCCGGAGATTTTTGAGGTTGTGTACACGAAAGATGGATATTTCTGGTGTTTTTGAGGTTAGATACAGGCTGCAAAAGTTTGTTGTAATTTCTTCCAACCACACCATCGTGCAGTACTACTTTTTCCTTCAAATGTTACCGTACAATGTTTCTTTTAACAGTTATGCTTATTTTAAGATGATGAGATAAATCAGTTAAAAGGGTTTGTTAAACCGAGTATATGTTTCAAACCTCATTCCGCCATCTTTAAAATGGGCATAACTGAAAGAAACGTCGTACGACACCATCCAATAGCTTATTTTAATGGCAATGAGTAGTACTATATAATATGTATGTAGATTATTACAAAAATTTAGTTCAGCCTGTATCTATTATAACTTTATAATATCCAAAATATCAATTTTCCATGTACATAACCTCAAATATCTAAAAATCCTGACGTGATGGGAAAATTTTGAGCTCGGAGTCAGATTTTGCGCAAAAATATACTTCGGAAATGACTCTCGTATGCCAATAACAGATCCTTGCAGTTCTATGAATGGCTTACAGGTTGCTCAATTTATTTTTTTGACAGTATAAAACAAATTCTAATAAAAAAAAAAAAAACTTCTAAATCTTAAATGGTTCAAAAGTTGCAGAATTTTGTCCAACGTAAAACGTTTTTGAACCACACAAAGCAATTTACTATCCCTTAAGTAAGAAGAATAAAGCTCAACCAATCACAGCACGGTTCGACACAAAAAGGTCGTTCACGATAGGCACTGGTGCAGAAGTATGCAACTACGCAACTTTACAGAGTGTCGTGAACAGCCTAAATATTATAAATAAATATATTTGAAAAATGCCAACAAATAATTCATGGTGTTTAATTTACTGGGTGTCGAGTTTAAGAGTAAATAAATAAATGCCTTGAGAAAATGAATGATAAAATTTGACAAAAAAAAAAAAAAAGTGCAGCAGAGATCGAGAACATTAAGTATGACAACCGCATGCCATTGTTTCGGGTATAAGACATAAATTGTAGCGCACATAAAATAAATTCATGTTTATGGCTACGCTAAGACAAAACGCGCATAAAAATCAAAGCAAAGTGAAGAGAAGAGAAGCATAATAAATGCGACAGACAACATGGAATATGACTCATAACTATAGCGCCTGAAAATATGCTATGGTTAATATGAGCAGCCATGGAAGCGAAAGGATATGACGAGCAACTGCGGCAGTTCATTTCATTAGGGCCACAAATGACTCAAGTTGCTCATGTTGAATTTTCTGTGTAAACTTAAACTTTTTATTATGTTAAGGACTGGTACTTTGAAGTCACTTTTAGATGGGGAGCAGCAGCACCAGCAAAGTTGAACTGAGATACATACATAAACATACAAGTATATATATATATATATATGAAAAGACTGCAGGTTTCGTTTCACTTGACGACTGACATAAATTTCATCAACTGTCTAACTTAATGACAGTAAATTTGTTTAGAAAATTGCTTTAAAATAATAATACACAGTCTCTGTCTGTCATGTACATCACCTATCTAGTGTGTATTTATGTGTGTTTTGTGTATCTATGTACACGGGTATGTCACGACAGCAACATACGCGACTTCCGTCGCGCCAGTGGCGCCATTCAGCTATGACATATGACGGAAATGCGCTAAAAACCAAAGACTTGCACAGATATCGCTAAAGGCAAAGACGACGCCAGCCATCAAATGAATAAGTCAGCCGAGGAGCGTTCAGCTGCATGAATTCGGTGAAATGTGTCATGCAAACTTCTAATATCAAGCAACGAAAAATAATCCAAGTTAATCATAAGAAATGCAAAATTATCTTTCAACACACATATATTCCAAAGGCAAAAACTCGAACGCAAAAAAAAAAACACGAACTTAAGCAATAGAACAAATTTAAACACCCCTTTTAACATATTTAAACCCAACACATTCGCTTGATTTTTTTTTTTTCCAGGACAAGTTGTGAAAAGAAGTCGGTTATTTTTTTCTAAAGTTTTGCGTCTAATGTAGGTAAAAACCTGGTAACACCCTCGGCCAATTACAAAGGCATGAGCTCTCTCCCTCTCTCAGTTCTCTCAATTTGAAATAAGAAATAAAAGGACTTGCCAACATGTTGAGATCGTGGCTTCATTGTGTTGTTGGGAACATTTTAAAAGAAGAGGAATGAATATTTCTTGGAGGCTGTTGTCTCAACACTTTTGGTGCAACATGTTTGTCATACTTAACGTTCTTAGCATTACCAAATGATCCTGAACCGTTTGGTATTGTCGCTACAATGGTTAAATTTCAACCACATGGTAACACTAGTTAAGTTAATTTTTTTTAATTTACGTCGAAAAGACAACTGAAAGTCCGTAGAAATGCGAAAATCGTAAAAACAAGTGCGGATGAAATGCCAGATGAACATGAATCACGCATTAGACAATCTGGAATCTGAACATCATGAATATTGCTTAGAACAACTACGACGCAAAGAAAATGCTGCAAGACCCGACCAAAGTGATCCGTAAAAGACGGTTTCCGAACGCCAGTCAGAGTATTACTATCGATAATAGCCGTTTAACACACGAATAATATGAGCATATGTTTTCCCCTTCATTTTTGTTAGAGCAGATCAGAAAATAAACAAAATAAAAATTGTACAGGTGCGACATATTGAAATATATATGGATAAAAATGATGAAAATTCCATATATATAGTATAAAAGTATGAGCATATATGCAAAAGATAAGGCACCGCTGCACTGTATGCAAAAATAGTATATTTATCTATATTTTTACGGTGTTTTGTATTTTTTGTTCATTTGGTCCCTCTTTACACAAAAAGTGTATTAGTGTACAATAAAACTAGAAGAAAAAAAAACAATAATGAATAAGGCAAAGACAATTGCTTTGGCATATTATACGCAATTGGTGAATTTACTCAATGCATGCATTTTTTAAATCTTTTGCTATATTGATTCTGTATATTTTAATAAAAACATAAACATAAAAATAAACTAGACGTGATTAATGTTTCTGTATATATAGTTATCCCATTCGCACACTCTGTCGTTTTGTCATACGGCTATACGGAGAATATTGATATGTGGGCGTAGCAGCTTACGCTAGGTACCTGCTAGTAATATTTATGTATTTGGTACGAATTTTCCATTTATAGGTTGTCGATAAGATAAGGTGTTGGGTATAATTTTGTTGGCTATAAAAAAATTAAAAATAATAAGTGATTTAATAAAATCTTATGAAAGACTGGGTTATGAATTATATACCAGGCTAGCAATCACACTAAACAGATGAACTATCGAGGACTCACATTTTGTTTAATATAAATGTGAATATGCATCTGCATTAATTTATATAAATATATATATATATATATATATAGAGAGAGAGAGAGAGAGATTCTCTCTCTCTCTCTCTCTCTCTCTCTCTCTCTCTCTCTCTCTCTCTCTCTCTCTCTCTCTCTCTCTCTCTCTCTCTCTCTCTCTCTCTCTCTCTCTCTCTCTCTCTCTCTCTCTCTCTCTCTCTCTCTCTCTCTCTCGCGCGCGCGCGCGCGCGCGCGCGCGCGCGCGCGCGCGCGCGCGCGCGCGCGCGCGCGCGCGCGCGCGCGCGCGCGCGCGCGCGCGCGCGCGCGCGCGCGCGCGCGCGCGCGCGCGCGCGCGCGCTCTCTCTCTCTCTCTCTCTCTCTCTCTCTCTCTCTCTCTCTCTCTCTCTCTCTCTCTCTCTCTCTCTCTCTCTCTCTCTCTCTCTCTCTCTCTCTCTCTCTCTCTCTCTCTCTCTCTCTCTCTCTATATATATATATCAGCTGGCTAAACATAATTGGATTCACCTTTCGTATGTAATGGACTTACTTCAAATTTCAATGAATTACTTAATTTAAAATATTTTCAATAAAATAAAAAAAAAACTGTATAAGGCATAGCATACGTGTGTGAACCGACCATCCATAAGAAACGAATTTCAAAATGGGCAATGGGTTTATAAGGGAACTACCTCAAAAAATTGGCATAGCGGGTCAATTTTGATTCTATATACAACTGGTTACCATAAAAATTGGTCCCCAAAAAATGTACTACAACATAACGACGGACAGACAGACGGTAATAGCTAGATAAATTCGTCTCGGCGAGGTGGGCAAGAATTTATATACATATATACTTTATGCGGTCTACGATGCCTCCTTTAATGTGTTACTAACTTTCAGACAAACTGATAATACAATTTCCCACTATCGGAGGTGTCACAGAAATTACTAGACAAAAACCCGTCTGGTGATTTAAATTTCTCTAAAAAATTCCGTAGGTGTCACAGAAATCTCCGAAATTTCATAGAAAACAGTTTTTAGTGTGTTTTGTGCTACGCAGAGTGGTTGTGTTGGCAACGCTGTCATTCGTTGTTGTTGCGTAAACCAACCTGGTCGGTTTTCAGCAAATAAATGCACAAGCTTATAAATTTAAATTAAATAATAAAATGTGCTAAGCGTTTAAACCCTAAAACGCAGTTACGAAGAATATACATTAACCTAGCACATAAACAAAGTTTTACCTTATAATTTTATGAGTTTATATATGCAATCAACAATTTCAACTAGCAAAAGGCTGGAGATTTCAAACGGGCTAAAAGAGATTTCTGTGACACCTACGAAATTGATTTAGGTCGGAATTGGGGTGAAAAAGAATTCTGTGAATGGTATAAAATTAGACTGGCGCTCTAACTATAGTTGGTTTTGAAAAACTGCCATCTTAAATTTGTTTTTAAATCGTATTTTTTCTTTTTGGACCTTGACCTTGAAAAATTACAAAATATTTTAAACTATTCAGAATTTGTTAATTTAAGGAATTCTCAATCTAAAATAAAAATATCATTTTATGCCAAACAGTACAACGCGAAAATTGATTTTTTTCCACCTATTTTTGGAAAACTAACCACTGTGCGTCGCTCATGTGACGTTTGCTGGCACTATACGGTAAGGGGTGGGGGTAGGACTGCATTCTACAGCAATAATCTGATATTACCACCGATCTGCGCCACTTACACATCTGACAGTGCCATTGTTTTTTTAATTACTTATATGCAATATTCTCTATTCATATTGAGTAAGAGCAAAATAATAACAATCAAAAAATTTATGAATGAATAATAAAATGAAATAAATAAATTTTTTTTATAAATAAATTTAATAAAACACACAACAACTTACCGAGCGGAAAAGTGATAATATACAATTTTAGGCTTTGTGTGAGTAAGATAGCAGATATGCAATCTCTTTATTTCCATTATTCGCTCTTGTTTTAATCAATCTTTATTATTTTCACTTGAACATTCTCTTCGCCCGAACTCGAATTGAAATTTGATTTAAAGGCATTTTATAATTGCAATAATTATTTGATTTTAACTAAAACACATTATTTTATAAATTTGCATATTTACAATTTCAATACAAAAATTTCACACTTATTCATAAGAAATTTACAAATTAATTGAATAAACGCACTTGATTCACTTTTGTTTGCAATTTCACTCTCTCTCCTCCTCCCGACCAACCGATAAACGATGTAACCCTGCGCGACACGCACTTTACATTTAACACTGACCGCCACTCAACTAACTGATTTTTGCTAAGAAGCTGCACTTTATATCTATAAAAAACGAATTGATAAATAATGGTAAAGAGCGGCGACACAGAGAGAGCGAGAGAGAAAACAGAGCGCAAAATTATTAAAAGTACCAAAAATATGCAAGAAAAAAAAATACAAAAAACAAAAGCAATAAATATTCAAATGCTGAGCACAAAGGAATGGAATGATTGCAAAAAGTGAGCGAATTAACAGTAAATTAAGCGTATGTATGAGCAAATAAAAACCAAGTGACGAAAACGCACTTGCAACTCACAATTCTTCTAATATCACTCTTCTAATTGTGATAAAAAGATTTATATTTTTCATTTGTATTATTTGGAATTTAGTTTAATATATAATTGATTTTTCGTCATCTGGTTGTAAGTTGGCACAAAGACTTTTTTTATTGCAGTTTAATAGTGCATCAAAGTAAACATGCCATGCCCACTTGTTAAGGTAGCCCCATACACAGCATCCACCCGCTTAAGACTTTTTGTAAGAGAATTGTTTTTATTACTGTAAATATCACCTGGACTCTTGAAAGGACTCTTAACATATACAGGTTGTCTCAAAAGAAAGTTCACATTTAAAAAATCAATAAATAAAAAATTAGCAGTTTATTAAAAAAATCTTGATTACATATTAAAAGTAAAATACTGCATAATTTTCTACGCGATATAGTCGCTGAATTACCGTTTTTGTAAAACTCACAAAGCACGGTCCGCTCCCGAGAAACGCTCCATAGCGACTAAATTCCCAAAAGCTAGGCTAACGATTGACATACCACCCGCACCCCTCGGAATAGTTGCGTTCATGCAATCAGCAAATCAAATGTGAACTTTCTATTGAGACACCCTGTACATTATTGAATGTGATCCCCCACTTTTTGAAGTAGCCGTCAATGCGAACCATACGCCCACTTTTGTTTTTTTTTTATGGAAAACGTTTTTATTCAATATAACCTTAAATATTGGTAAGGCAGCTTCTCATGGAAGCATGCCTCACATAAATATCAAGGGACATGTCACGCCCAATTTTAGGGGTAGCCTCCATAGAAACTTACCAAACAATTTTTGAATTTTGTATGGAAACTTTCTTATTACAGTAAATATGAACATAAAATTTAATGTAGTGGTTTTTTATGGACGAACGCCTAACATATAGAAAAATTGATGTTATTTCGCCATTTTAAGGTAGCCCCACGTAAACCCATCGGCACTTTTGGAATTTTTCATATAAAACTTTATTATTTAAGGCAAAAGTTATTTGACATTTGGCTTCATATGAACGGTCACGTTGTATAATTATTGATATAAATGGTCGTGTCGCGCCCACATTGAGTTAGGCTCCAGCAAACAGCTTAATTTTCATGTGAATGGTAATAAAACTTCGGTACCACCGAAGCTAACGTTTTTTCTTGTTTTAGATTGCAATGTTATAATTGTTTGTAATATGTATGTAATTAAGCGTTCGTCATATTAATAATTCTTTTAAAGTTTTTAATAAGTCGAATTCGTTTTTCTACCTAATTGGAAAGCATATTCCCGAATGCGTGCAATGTAAGTATGCTTTCGTCACTTGGTTTTACCACGTAAAAATATTTTTTTATTTGCTCGTACATACGCTCAATTTACTGTTAATTCAGTTGCTGTGCTCACTTTTTAAAGTTTTGGTTTTGTTTTTCTTTTTCATATTTTTGGTACTTTTGATCATTTTTGGTGCTCTTCTCTTTTTCTCTCTCTCTCTCCCTGTGTGACTCCGCTCTTCACCCTTATTTAATCGTTTTTTATTGATTTAAAATGCATCTTATTACCAGAATTCAGTTAGTTGTGTGGTGCTCATCGATGAAGGTGAAGTGCGTGTCGCGCAATATTAAATCATTTATCGGCTAAGTATGAGGAGGGTGAGAGAAAAAACGAAAAGAAAAGAAAAGTGAATCAAGTGCGTTTAATCAATTAATTTGTAAATTTCTTATGAATAAGTGTGAAATTTTTGTATTGAAATTGTAAATATGCAAATTTATAAAATAATGTGTTTTAGTTAAAATCAAATAATTATTGCAATTAAAAAATGCATTTAAATCAAATTTCAATTCGAGTTCGGGCGAAGAGAATGTTCAAGTGAAAATAATAAAGAATGGTGAAAACAAGAGCGAATAATGGAAATAAAGAGATTGCATATCTGCTATCTTACTCACACAAAGCCTACAATTGTATATTATCTCTTTTCCGCTCGGTAATTTGTTGTTGTGTTTTATTCAATTTATTTCTAAAAAAAATTTATTTATTTATTCTTTATTCTTACATAAATTTTTTGATTGTTATTATTTTCTCTCACTCAGTATGAATAGAAAATATTGCATATAATTATAAAAACAGTGCCACTGTCAGAGGTGTAAATGGCGTAGGTCGGTGGTAATATGAAAATATTGCTGTAGAATACAGTTCTACCCCCACCCCTTACCATATAGAAACAGCAGACGTCACATGAGCGACGCACAGTGGTCCGTCTTCCGACCTAAAATGATATTTTTTTTTTTATATTTAGAATTGCTTAAACTAAAAAATTCTGAAAAGTTTACTAGTTTTGTGTGTGTGTGTTTGTATAGTTTGTGGAATTTTCGAAGGTCAAAAAAATATTTCAACAAAATATAAAAAAAAAAAAAATGCGATTTAAAGACATAATTCAACCTAGGTTTTTTTTCAAAACGCCAGACTATTTTCTTAGTTACTAAGGTCATTTAAAAGAAAATTCGAAAAACCCTAACATTTTTTTATAAAGTTTTATTTATTTTATACTTATGTTTTATTTTTATGAACTGTGTTTAGAAACATATATTTTGGCTTCTTTTTCAAACTTTGAGTTAAGTTTTAAAATACATGCCGTGCGTGCCACCAGTTCTGACTTATGGAAGAATTAAAGTACATATTCATAAAGAAAATATTAAAAAAAAACGTTTGCCCTTCTGGAGATTTTTGAAGTTGAATGAAACGACCCATGTGGTGTATAACGTAATAATAGGTAATTGGTATAAAATCAAAAAGTCAATAGTGGGCGCTACCCCATAGTGGTCATGGCGGGTTAATATAGATAGTCTATTTGACTACAAGAAAAATAAGTCTAGGTGCCAATGTACAACTGGATATAATAAAAATTGGTAAACAAAAAATGCACATAAACATCGAGACGGATAGACAGACGGACATAGCTAGTTCGCCTCGTATCGTCGATCTGATGAAGAATATATATATATATATATATATATATATATATATATATATATATATATATATATATATATATATATATATATATATATATATATATATATATATATATATATATATATATATATATATATATATATATATATATATATATATATATATATATTTTATGGCGCTTACTATATATAATGCGTTACAAACTTTCAGACAAACTGATAATACCATTTCACACAACGTGTGAATGGTATAAAACAAATGAAGAAAGAAATTTTTTTTTTGCGTCCTTTTGTACATAAATCAATCTTAAAATCGGGATTATTAATGCTTGATGTGGGCTAAATTTGAACCTTGAACCAAGAATTTGTACTTCGTTTAATTAAATCCGTATTAAATCCATTAAATTATTGAATGAATAAACAGGGAAATAGAATTAAAATAGACTGAATACGAAGAATGGAGTAACACTTTTATCATTGGTTCCAAAGGCTTAGCAATGTGCTGAATGCAAGAAACAAAAAGTACACGCAGACAGTCGTAATGAATGGTGTTCAAGTTTTGGGTGCACTTTTGTTCCTTCAAGTCGACGGCCTTCGCCAACATCGTCGTCGCCAACTTAAAAAGGAACAGCAGCAGACCAACTTGGAGCATGCTAAATCGCTCAGTTGACAGGCAACTTAAATCTAGTTAAAGCAGCAAAGCTAACAGCTCCAAAACCCTTACCAGTCCCAATGACAGCCAACGTAGAACTCGCCAGCACCAAAGCAAAAAGTTAAGAAATCAGAAGCAAGCTCGCCAACCCGTTGCAGAATAAGATGCAGTGTTTGGTGTGGAATTTAATTTTAATTCAAGTTTGTAATTTATCGATTCAGTTTCGTTGTCAAGCTCGTCGTCGCCAATGACCGTGTAAAGCATCAGTTGTTGAAGGAGATATACTAAAAGGAAACCTAACCCATTTTTACCAGCTGCCTTCATTAGAGTTTTCTTTTCTTTTCTTTTTTTTGTTTTTTTTTTTGTGCTAAATGCTTCATTCCGACTTTTCCTCGTGTATTTGGTGGCTTATATTACTTCTTTTAAGTTTGCAATTGTTACAGTTCAACTAGCTCCAATTCTTTATTCGACGAGCACAATACATTTGTCTTCATTGTTCAATCCGTTGCAGAAAAAATTCAAAGAAATTAACTTCATTAACTTCAGTTGAGCCGAAACTCTCATACACTTCGCACGGTATTTCAATTCGTATATCAGCTGTTTATATCCAAAGGAAAAGTAAATATGGGAATGATAGCAACCACTATTTGCTATTTTGTGGGGGTTTATAGTAAAGGGGTTTCCATTAAGCGTGTCTGAACTTTAATATTGAACTTTAATTTGTGTGTGAGGTAGGACGGAAACCTTTACTGTGGATTAAAGTTCATTCGATTCCACTACGTATGTCGTATGTCTTGAAAATGATATTATTGGAATGGCTTCGTTTGCAGGATATAATCAGAGAAGTCTTATTATGTGACTCTGTTGTATACGTCGAGCTGGATCTCAGAAATGGTTTGAATGTTGCTCTCCAATTGATCAATTGTTGTTGGTTTGTTCTTATAAACCAGAAAATTAATGAAGCCCCATAAAAGAAATATCTAAATCGCACAATCTTGGTGGCCATTGCACACCGTCTATTCTGAAAATAACGCATTCTAGAAACTTTTCCTGCACCAACTTCAATGTAAGGTCCGACGTTTGACAAGTTGCACTGTCCTCTTGGAACCACATGTCGTGCATGTCCATCTCATTATATTCAGGGCAAAGAGATCAGTTATACCATTCGCCATGGACAGTCACGGTCAGTTCATTCTCTACATACTGCTGTGGATGAGTCTCTCCCCAAATGCCACAATTTTGCCTATTCACGAAGACTTTCTACCAAAAAGGTTCATTTTCATTGAAAATAAATTTTTCTTCAAAATTTGGATCGGTTTTCACTGTTCCAGAAAGAGATTTTCATACAAAATTCAAAAAATGTGATTTATATATATGTGAAGCGTATGTCCATAAGAAGCCATCCAATCGAATGTTAAGTTGATATGGGTAGTAATAAATATAAGGATACCCCGAAAAGTAGGCGTGGCAAGTAAATCTGAATACTCTATTTGACTGCAGCAGAAAGAAGTTTAAGTGCACAAATCCACAAATCCAGCACAAATCCAAAAGTGGGCGATGCGTTTGAATGGGGGCTATCCCCAAAAGTGACTGGGGTATGCATATCAATATATATGTAAAGCATGCGCTTTTAATAAGATATCCATTGCAATAAATAAGTTTTTCATACAAAAGCCCAAAAGTGTGCGGTTGGTTTGTATTGACAACTCCTAAAAGTGGGAGCAGATTGATACGGATACTCTATCTTGTTAGGAATACCGGAATTTCAGCCAAATATCTCACAAATTGATAGAGAAAAAGTGCAGCAAGTGCAGTGATCCAGAATATTTTTACTTTATGGGGTTTACTATATCTCCTTTAATACGTTACAAACTTTCAGACAAACTAATAATACCAGTTGAATCCTATAAAAACAAAATTCTTCTCAATAAGTGATTGGTTGACTGTGAAAACTACTCAATCTTCTTTGTTTTGTCTGCACTTGTAATATAATGCCAATTACATTTGACATACAATTCGATAATTTTGTCCCACATCAGACACGAAGACACGGTATGTATGCGGAGAATCGAATATGGTTTTCTTAAGTTGTGCTGATATTCTAGATTTCCCGTGCACATTTTAGTAATCAGCTGACTTGTCTTTATTTGTATTTAAGGGGAAACTTCTTGTTTCCGAATTTTATCATTCGTTCTAAAAATTCATTCATCTTCTCCAGCTACCCTGTCATGTTTTTTACTTAAATCTTAGTTCAAATCTACTTTGTTACATTCTAATTAAATGAAATATTGTTATTTAGTTTGCCAGCAGTTTCGGCGTTCTTATGTATCAAATTTATACGAATACTAAGTGTGTTTCATAGAATATTGAAGCATGATTCCAAATAGCTGTACATTTTGTAGGTAGTCCGATAATATTTGTAGACATATTGTTGTAGTAGTTTTGTGTAAAAATATCTTCTGGTTGAGTAATAATATCATTTATATTATGAAATTGAAATGCAGGACACTATGGTTGAGGAAATTCGAATACCACGAACCCAAGTCGGGTAGTAGGGCATTTTAAATACAGGTTTGAAAATTTTTGTTTTTGTCAGAAGGCGTACTTAAAAATGTTATTCGTATTCAATTTTCTTGAATCAAGTACAAAACGGGATCGATGTATAAATCAAGCGCAAAAATACTTAGAATGGGTATAAAATTCTTGAAATAAGTATAAAAATCGAATTTTGATAACAAAGCTGTAATCAAGTCATCTACAAAAGTCTCAGAGTGTCAAATAAATCCTTTCTGTTTTTTTTTTTTTATAATCAAGCTCAGTAGAGCTAAATTTTAGAATTTCCTCCGCTCTTGAACCAAGAATTTTTACTTTTTTTACGAAAGTCCGTACTCACCGCACTTTGATACCGCTATGGATCAATTCAAATACGGAAAGTTGCGACCCACTTCTAGTGTTTTCGAGATGTTGGTTTTGTTATTTTACTAGCAACCCTTACATACACTTATCAACTTTAAAATAGGTTTCCGAACCGTGTTTATGTAACTTCGTTATTTCTTAAGATAAATAGTCGAAAATTTGGAAAGTTTCTTACTTTCATCTCCTTATGATTTATATCATTTGTTCGTATAGTGTTGTAAACACGTGGTCTAAAAAGGATATTATCAGTTTGTGTGGAAGTTTGTGAAGTATTAAAAAAAGCCATCGGAGATCCCACAAATAATATATAATTTTGATCAGCTCAAGGAGACGTTCTTATACTTTGTGAAAAAAATATTTGTAACAGGATGTGTATTGAGCGGTCAAAATGTATGTAACATAGCAAAGAAAGCATCGGATACTCCATAAAGTACATATGTATATTCGCGATCAGCGCGACAAGACGAGTCGACGAGACCGCCTGCCTACTAATTGAGAAGGAATCAATTTTTACCTATCAATTGAGAAGGCAGAAAGCAGGTCTAGAAGACTAGACAAACTTTACTGACGGTATAGAGTCTCTAGATACTACACTGCTACAAGAGTAACATGAAATTTCATAACTCGCCACCATTTTACCGCAATAGTATAAAAATAAATTCAGTTGTCAAGTTTTTCGTAACATTTGTTATAATCCTTTATGTTATAATGCCTTTAATAGCTTGAAAAATACTTTTTAAAAATTTTTTCGCAGATTAAGTTTAGAATAATTAGTAAGAACTAAGGCACGAAAGCCTACCTGCAATTCACAAAATTTCCGATATCAATTTTGTGACGAAAGATTTGTAATTTTCTTTTTTATTGTTAGGATTGATTAGAAAATGTCATTTGAAAGATATTCGAAAGATCCTTTCAACGAGCACTCACACGTTGAAAAATATTAAGCCGTTTAATCACAGTAGCCTATTAAAATTTGAGCTTTTTTGAGCTTTTAAAACAAAAGTTATCCAGGTGCACTTTTAAGAGTAGCCCCATACACTTTTGGCATTTTGTATGTCAAACTTTTATTATGGTGTTATGGAGGCTGTTTATGGATTGACACTTCATATATATATGAATACTAATAAGTTTTTACCACTCACTTTTAAGTTTAGCAACATACAAACCCATCACCGACTTTTATATTTTTCCCCCGAAGTTATCCCTTCTGTTTGTTCGTATATATAAAAATCTTACATCAACTATTAAATATGGTCGCATATGATCATCATAAAAGTGCAGTAGTTTTATCCATATTTGACTGTCCTTCAGTCTATATGAACGGAGATATCATGTAGAGTCTACAGAGGTATGAAACTGTTTTTTATTTTTCATTTCGCGGAGCCCTAGGGTTCCGCGGAGCACCACTTTGAAATAAAATAAAGCCACCATAATTGGGCATTTCAAAACAGCTAAGATTCTCATCAGATGTGAGAATGTGCAATGTGCCTAAGAAGTAGCCTCATTATAACACTTTCTTCTTTTAATTTTTGCTTGAAAAGCTTTATTGTTCCTTAAATGGTGGTTCTTGATGTGGTGGGTTCTTATGTATTTTAATGCTGATAAAATAATATCTACAGGTTTATGTCGGAACATTATAAAATAAAGCACCAATGCAAATCTATAATTCAAACAAAAACCCTTTTGATTGCAACGTTCTTTTGTTGTTCTTCAATTAATTTGCAATTTGATGGCTGACTGCTTTAATGGTCTTTTGGTTGACAGATTTCCCTGATAAGTTCTCTAGCCAAAAGTCAAACTTTAAGCGAAATCCTCTGTGCGCCATATTAAAATTTATTGTAAATTTCTAGCTGTTTTCGGTGCTGTTTTGCGGCAGGCAACAACGATGACAACTATGTCAATGACGTTGGTACTGTCGATTGTTACGTTGAAGAGTGTGTAAAATTAAAAACCCAACTGAAATCAGCCACAACAGCAAATTCCACAATAGCCGTCATTCTTGCTGCCAACGTTGATGGCAACCAAGGCACGCTACATGTCACACGCCACATTTCTCTCCCTTTTAACGGATTTGACACGTTCACCACGACATACGATACAACAGCATATCGAAGCGTATTAAAATGAAATGAAGTGAAATCGATTTCTCTATTCATATAGAGGCATCAACCATTAACAGTCACAGTGTAGACAGTCGTTGAATCTAGTCGTCGAGCACAGGATCTCATTGACGCCAATAGTATTCGCATGCATGAAAACAAAAGCGCACAAAGTATTATCAATCTGTGCAGGAATCCACGAGGGACAAACAAAAGTTTGGTAAGAAGGATTGAAAAGGCAATAAATATAAATATAATGTGCCTTTCATATTGTTAATGTCCTTTAAATCGTCACCACTGTATCGAAATTAAAATTGATATTGACTGTTATAGTAAAGTTTTTCATACAAAAACCTAAAAGTGGGCAGTGATTTTTTCTGTGGGTGTAGCGTGATATATTTTTATCTATGCAGATAAATAAAATTGGAGTGTCTGTTTGTAATATTCAAATAACCGATTTTTACTAAATGCATATGGTACATATACCAAAATAATTTTTTAAATTAATTTTACAATTTTTACCTGAAACTGCTGGACCGATTTTGACGGGACTTTCACTGGCAGATATCTGATGCAATAAGGAGTAACTGAGGCTACTTTAGAATATGTGAATATGTAACATATGTGAATATTCTACCATGCGCGTTTGCTACTGACTAAGCTGCATTCTCTCTCTCTCTCTCTCTCTCTTCTTTGGCGCTGCCGGTATCAAACACAATAATAACAACATCTACAGCAATATCAGCCACAAGTACAACAACAACAAGAACATATATGACGATAGAGTAGTGTGGATATACAAAACATAGCGCAAAGAGGAGACAAAGGATAGGGAAACTATATAGAAACGCGTTTTATCTCTTTCTCTATCCATCTAGTATATGATATATTTTATATATTCGTCATGATTTATTCCCTGTTCAGCCAATATTAAATTGGAGCGTCCTATTTATGCTGAAGTTTTGTCAAATTTCTCCATATATATTTTGATTGATAGATTGAAACTATTTGTATGCTACAAATATACGAGTAATAGGTTTATGACGAAGTAAATGATTCATGAGGATTAAAGCCAACGAATTTATAAGAAAAACTACTATTTTACCAGTGATGGAAATTTATGTATCGATAGAATAAGTCCTCAAAATATCGTAAACATTTTAAATATTAAACCTTCTTTCTTATTTGCTCAACAAAACAATTCTATGTACATCCTATAAGTCAATGTGTGACCAGTTCCTAGAGGAACACCAGCAACACTTTTTTAACATAATATTTATATTTTTTAATTTCTTATAAACAAAGACTGTCAATGAGTTCGATACTTTTAATCTACTACTACTACTACTACTACTTAACTAAGCTATGCACACCTTTGGATTTAATGAGAGCGATATCCACTTTCTTTATTATTTGGTTGGTCGACCATTTCGTTGTAGTCTGGATAACATATTACATAGTTTTGGTACAGCTAAAATTGGGGATTAATACTTACCGCTTTCAATCTCATTTGAATGTTTTTGCTTCATTGTGTTTCCTATATGTACGAGAGGCGTCGATTGAGATGATCACCATGGTTCATATATTATATCATTCAACTTCAGAACTATTGAGTTGTTTGGGGTAACCGGTGAGCATGGTATGTCTTTAGTAGCTTGTATGTATTTTGTGGGAGTAAAAGTTTTATTTTCTGTATTAAATCATCGTGCCAGACTTGATAAAACGCTTGCTGGACATTGAGAATAAAGCTGACCAGTTTTCTCGACCTTCGAAAGCAGTTTTAATTTCGTTTGAGTTCGTCTTTATCAATGGTTTCACGCTTTTTCAAACCTGATCAGAGGAGCTAATTTGTAAATTTCCAGATGAGTTGTTAGTTTCTGTTCGAGTAAATTTGGATAGTCAAGTTTATAGGCTTTTACGATTCAAGATTTGTTTTTGTTCTTTTCGGGCTTTGGAATCGTTTAAATTAGTGAGAATGGGACAAGGGTTGTGCGATTGTAAATATTATTCGATTGTAAAAACTAAGAACCTAAACGTGAAAGGTGCGTCTTGATTCTACTCCTAAAAATGCGTGGGTCACGCCTATTAAAAGCTTCATAGCTTCCGTAAGAAACCTCTACTGACTATAATTATTTTCATATTTCATATAAAAACCAAAGAATGGGCGGCGGGTCTGTATGGGAGCTATACCTAAAAATACCTTAAAAAGCTGCCATATAAAATTTCTAGTAATACCGTGTATGAATTGGGAAATGACGCGTCTTGCTAAAAAGCAGCAACGCTGAGATGACATCTCGGAGCTGTCAACAAGTTAAGCCGAGAGTGAGTCTAAAATGGGCTGCTATCCAAGTCGGTCGTGCATAGAAGTAAGTAAATCATCAAGTGTAGTGAGTATCAGACAAGAAAGCGAAAATTGAAAACTAGTGAATAGGTAGCGACAGTGTAAACGCTTTGCACCCTGACTTTTTAGAGCACGCACTAAAAGATGCATTGGAAGAACTCATCAAGTAATTACTGTAATATTTCAAGTTATAACAAGAATAAATGGAGGTACACAAGCGCAATATGCTTGAATATATTATTTCACCTGTTTCTCTCCCCTCCTGGCTTATAACAAATTTTATGGTTCGTGCTCTAACCTGTATGAATGGTGCAGTCGCGCGTGCATGTACATACAAATATTTTATCCCTATTCTGCCAACTAAAAATAAACCAACCGAAAGAAACAAAGAAGACCGCAGCTAGGAGGAATACGTTATGGTTTCAAACATAAAGTGCGAAAGAGATGGACGAATCAAACAGTGTCGAAAACCAACCGAATCGAACGATCTATTCATTTAGTTTGATTCTTTGTTCGCATCGAACCAAATAACCATGGCTTACACATGATTGAAGAACCAAATGAAACGAATAAAATAGATTTGAAACATTTGTCAAGCGAGTGTGTATCAATCAATTTAGATATACTAACCCACCATAAATCACTTCAATAACAAGTCCATCGACCATGAAACATTAATTGAAATGAAATTATTGGAAAATTAGGTGTTAATTCTGTTTGAAACAACATTTGTCTGACAATTATGACAATTGTTGGACATCTGTCGAGCGCATCATAGGCTAAGAAAACTTAGGTACAGATTTTAGTTGACTTCGAAATTCGCAAATTATAATAGATTGCATTTCTGACGCTGACATAGTTTCGAAGTTCATATTTTTTTTTCTCCATTTCAACCATTTTTTTTTTAATTTATACGCTTTTTAAGAATTGAGTACAATTTTTGGATTTGTCAGATATTTATCAGATATTCAAAACTAAGCGAACTTTTGCTAGTCCACTCGTATATGTGCCTAGTATATGGAAGAGTGGATTTGATAACTGATTTTGTTATTGAGTTGCCTTACCGACTGGCTAACTGACTGATAGCTAGCTGCTGTAACTGGCGACATCTAAATGCTGATGTTATTGTATTAGACCAACTCAATGCGGGCTAAAATGGAGTCAGAAAATCTGTCACATCGAGTTAAGTTGAGTCGCTTCGAATGTGCTGACAATTGAATTTGTTGATATTGCTATTATTGCCTTCACTACTACTCGTTGTACGCTGATGTTTCTCGTCGTCGTCGCCGTCGCCGTCGCCGTCGTCGTCCTTGTAGTCGATGTTGGGATTATTACTTCAGAGCTAAACGAAATATTGTCAATTATTCGATGTTTCGATTGTTTCTAGCTACTACTACCACTACTATATTTGCTATAGAACTTCAATGAGTGCGCGTGTAGATAATTTGCACGTTATACAAACTGAGTTGATGCCATGTATTTCCATTTTGTTGCGATTAGATTCGTTTGAACTTGATTGTCGTATGCGAATTTGTATCTAATTTAGTTGAAGTGCTCATTTTGGTGCAATTTTCACAATTTTTTGCCAAAGGCAACAGCAATAGAATCGTAGCGGCTGAGTTAATATGCTGCTAACTATATATGAATAGCACAAGTAATCTATTTAATATTATAATTTCAAGTTTCAAAGCCGATGTTTGCCAACGCCCACACTGTTATAAAATCAAAGAGAATTTGATGGTGTCTTTTGTTTGTCCTTTGGCATGTTTATTTGTTATTCTGTTTGGCAAAGCGTATACGAATTTAAATGGCGTAAAATACGTTTTGTGAAATCAATCGAAGCACGTTTATGTACTTTTGCATAGAAATGTCTTGTGTGTTTCATCATCGTCGCCAGAAGCGATTTCTTCGTTTTTGGTTGCTTTGAAGCAGAAGAGAATGTGGCGTTGCCTTTGTGTCTTAAACAAACACACGTGCACGCTTTTCAAGTAATTGCCCTCCGGATTATTGTCAAAGGCAAATTATATTTAAATCAATTTCTACTTATTTTCTTGTATTTTGTTTCTTTATATTAAGTAAGCTAAGATAAGGTTACACGGCACAAATATTAGATATGCATAAGGTACACGTTTTACATGGTTTATTTAACTATAATCTGAATTATGAGTTATTGGAGGAAGGGTAATCTCTTTTCAGACCAGCAGATATGTCATTAGTTGCACGTCATAGCTTCATATGAAATTTAATATTTAGTACACGCTCCCAGATCAGATTTATTTCATGTATATTCATATACTAAAATGCGTTTTAATACAGAACGTTGCAGGAGCTTTAGCTAATATTAGATACTCATTTGTAATAACTAAACATGTTGTCTATGCATGCATGATATATTTCCAAATGCTTTTAGTACAAATATTGAAATTGAATGTATGCTATCTTTTGTCAAGGCCCTACTGTGATTAGCTATATTTAATGAATTTATACGGTTTTCAGGACTCTTTGATATAGCGCAACATTTTGTTAATTAGCGTAAAATATCAAATATCAAATTTAAAATTTCTTAGCAATATATGTACCAATAGACTGATTTCAAATCAATGCATGTAATATTTAGCACATTAACTTGCAATTCAAAATGCAACAAGGAACACACTGCGGTTCTTGATCATATAGTTCATATAGTCCTTTTCAGAATGCTTTTATGTTTCTTGTAATTTCTAAGCAAAATGTTAGAAAGAATATTAACTATCTACCTACTGAGGTTCTTGGATTCTTGCAAGCCAAATAGTATAACTTTTATTCAATCGCTTCATGTATCACTCGTACGTCCGTCTTCTGATTTTCAAATCCGAATAATTTGTTCGGATTCGGTTTCACTTTCAGAAGAATATCGCTATTTAAATTCACTTGGAAATGGCAGTATGGAATTCATAATGTCAAGGTCTGGTAAACTCAACTAGCGAAATTCTTCTGAAATTAAAATACGAATGAAACCAGGTCCGACCAAATTATGTGGATTTGAAAGCCGGAACACGGGGGTAGACCACAGTAAGTGCTTAATTACTGACAGCTCCGCTGGTTTTGCCATCTGTTAGGTTTCCGCCACAGTATTATTGTGACTTTGACTTTACTTGTGCTCTATGACGCAGCCGGGAGGGGGAGAGAAAGCTGAGCTGTTTCCTCCTCCCCCTTCATTTCGGATTTGCATTTCTCATTTTCGAAAATACGCCATATGTTTTATTTACCATCGTACTCTGTCACTATTTTGCAAAGCAAATACTAATTCGCGAACAGTTTATCTAATTTGTAAAACTGAAGTGTATTAACGCTGCTAATATTAAAGTTTTTGTAGCGGAATTTGACCTTGATCCTGAGTAATGTAGTATACTACTAGGTTTTGACGGATGTGCTATAATGACAAGCAATCATTGGTGGTCCGCAGAAAATCTTAAGGCAATCATTATCCCTGCGCAAGTCACAGTCTAAACTTGTTCGTCTATTATATGCAAACCGTTCCAGAAATCCGAAACACCGTTTCAACTATTTACAAACGACGTTATTAACTCTTTCAAAGATCATTCGGTTATTCGATGAAAATATATGACAAATGGTTTATCATTTTATGAAACACTGTGTTTGGGAAAAATGTGGAAGCAGAAACGATTTCAAAAAATGCTAAATTGAAATACTAAGCGATTTTTCAGATCTTTAATTCATAAAGATCGAATAAAAATTATTCAACTTTTTTCAGTGGATTCCTTTGGCATTTTAATTTTTATTTGGCATTCATAAAACTTAAAGAACATCACTTAATTCCGCAATAAAAGATGGTTTATTCAAAAAAAAAAAGAGTAAAATTTCATGCTTTTTGAAGAGAAAACTAGGGGTTAGTGAGATGGTTTTTCTACAAGAATTGCTATATTCATCTCGACGATAGTAGACTGGATAGACTGCCGATGTAGTTTTTAATGATGTGTTTAAAAATGCCTCTGTGATTTAACAAAGAAAAAATGGTTTAAACGAAATTACTACTCCGAAATGAGTGGAGAAGCAGAAAAATATAACAAATCATTCAACATTTGTAGCCATAATCCGTAGAAATGAACTGAAAATCATGTTTCGACGATATAAAAGCTAAAATTTGTTAGTCAAGAATAAAAAGACAAAGATTTGGTTTCCACCAACGAAAAAAACCCATTTTTACCCAAAAATTGGGCGTGCCATACAATTTTTGCTTAAAATGGCTTGCACAACGGACAGAGTGCGTCATTAGTTCAACACTCTGAGAAGAGTTAGGAGTTGGTTGAGAACTATGATGTCTGAATTCCGTCTGAACTGCAATTGAGACACTTTTTAAAGCGGAATTAAAAGATCTCATTTTGGATGAGTTTACTAAAAACCAAAAATAGGTAATTATATATTTAGTTTGTTAATTTGGTTATATGGTTAATATGCTTATATACAGGTTGTCCCGTAAACTTTACGCAAAACTTAACCACGTGATATACAATGGTTTTTCCTACACCATTTGCCTGAATTATACGAGTTTAAAAATAATGGATTTTTTAAAGAATTTATGGGTAAGCTCTAACGAAGCTCTAATACGAGGTCTGCTATTTATATTTCGGGAACTGGCAACACTAATGTCAAAAGCTAAAATCTGGCAACACCATAATAAAGTTTGACATTTTTTGGCATAAACGTACTCACAAAGTTTTGATGTACAATTGCTATTTGTTCTGTTTACAGTGAGCAAAAGCAATTTGGCCAAAAAATGGAAATTTCAAGAGAAGGTTTTCGGTGGATTATTTTTCACAAATTTCGACGTGGATTATCTCAACTAGAATGTGTCAATGAACTCAGTTCTTTGTATGGCGATAAATCACCATCAAAAACCACAGTATATCGCTGGTATAGTGAATTCAATCGTGGTCGTAGTTCGGTCGCCGACGAATTCCGTGAAGGTCGTCCAAAATCGGTTGTTGTGCCCAAAAAGATCGATGCAGTGCGTGAACTGATAATGCAAGATCGTCATGTGACATATCTTGAGATAGAGGCCTCTTTGCACATTAGTTCCACTTCAATACATTCGATTTTGCATGAACACTTAGCTGTAAAAAAATTTGCTCTCGCCAAACAAGTGCATTTTTGAGCAGTCAAAATATCGAATTAATGACTCATCCTCCGTACACTCCTGATTTGGAACCCAATGACTTCTTCTTCTTCTTCCCGATTATAAAAGGTAAACTGCGTGGTCAACGAATAAAACTGTTTGTTATTATTTGCTATTCCCGAAATATCAATAGTACCCCTCGTACCATTCACACGAAATTTTAAATAGTATTGGTAAACATAAAAGTGGGGGTTTATATGGGACTACCTCAAAACGTGGGCGGGACACGCCCATTTGTGTATGTATATGAAGCGGTTGTCCACTAAAATCCACCAAATCAAATTTCAAGCTAATATTGATCTAAATGAAGGATTTTTTTCATAAAAAACACAAAATTGTATGGGGGCTACCTCAAAAAGTGGGCGTGACGGGACAATCTTGACACTCTATTAAATATGCAATAAAAAGAAGTGTATGTGCAAAATTTCAACTGTATAGCATTAAAGTTTATTCCCAAAAAATGCGGAACAACATACAGACGGACAGACAAACACATAGACGGACATGGCTAGATCGATTCGTCTCGTCGAGCTGATCAAGAATATATATACTTTATGGGGTCTCTGATGCCTCCTTTAATGCGTTACAAACTTTCAGACAAACTGATAATACCATCTCACACTACTATGTGTGAATGGTATAAAAAAACGAGATAATTTAAAACTTTTTTTTTTCAATTACAGTTTGTGTTAGAAAAGAACTGCGTGTCCGTTTCCGATCTGCGATTCGTCAATAAATATGCAGATGCCTGGGAATGCTCTACCTAGAGGTTAATCCTCAATCAGTCGTCTCTCTCTATCTCGCTCTCTCTTAAGAAGAATGCAGTTAGTTTTCGTCGTTATTAGCGTCCTGATTCAGGCGCAGCATTTCCCTAGTTCCGTTGTATCCATTGCGATCATTCACCGTTGTAAGTCAGTTACATAGGAATTTGTGTCGGATTGCCGCGCTGGCTGCCTTAAGTTAAAATAGACAACGGACAGAGAGGACTATTCCAGTTGTATGATGTTGCAGTTTTAATTTAGCGCTGTCCACCACAAAACTAAGCCTCAGAGTAGCCTGTTTATTTTCGTATCTAGGTTAGTTGTATATCCTCGTGAAGAAGCAGATTCTTATTTTAACTGTGTTGACGTTTAGTCCGTTCTCCTCTCTGTGGCAAGTTACTACCGAAGCAAAGTATTATCACATTGCCTGCACTGTATTCTGTTTGTTGCGAAGGAAATTTGTTTGATATAGAGAATCTAAAAGCTGACATCTCCGGAGTAATAATAAAGGCATACGTTTTTAGATTACAATGAAATACTTTTGTTAGTTACACTACATAAAGGCTTATTTTATATGATTATACATATAAGGTATTGCTTAATTCTACCTTAATCGTCCGGCGATTCTCTTTACGGAATCGCGAGCTGGAAGAGAAAACTATTTACTACTTCCAATTATATTACTTTTCTTTTTGTTTGTAAGTCACTGCTGCTCGTGAGGACCGCTCCGTTCGGCGGCCCAAAACTAAGTGAATAACGTCTGCAGGCGCAACGGTATATTTGCAAGTTGCGGACGCTGCGTCTTTGCCAGCAGGCACGACATCGTTGCCAACACCACAAATTAATTTGAATTAACGGCCAAGCCGTTACATTGCTTAAGCTTTACTTATCAACTACAATTCTAAATTTCAATAAAAATGCTGTTAAATTTACTGACAACGAGTCCACAACTATTACTATGTTGTTTATCGTTTTGAACCGCAGAAGTGTTTTTGTTTTTGTTCTTAACTAAGCTAGAAATGCCAAACTTGACGCATTTTACATAAAGCAATAGTAAAATATTCCATATATGTCCAGATTGTACCACTGTAAGTTGCAGCCGCATGCAAACCTGCTCACCATTTTTCTTTAAGAATATTTCTTGTTTTTTCCGTTTTTTTTTAATTAATTCCAATTTTTCAGCAATTCTAATAAAATATACCGCATATGCCCACATCGGGCCACTAAAGAATATGATCTACGGTTCATATGAAGATCCTTATGGTACAGAATGTCTTTAAGTCGAGCACACTCGACTGCAGAGTTCTTTCTTGTTATACATAAAGCTAATCCGAGAGAATGACCCATACGAGCCAATAGAATGAAATCTTACCTGGAAACAATAACAAGTTTCCTGTTTTTGCCTAATATATAGTGTTGGTCCCTATACCATATACAAAATATATTTAAAAATTACCAGATTGGGGAGACGATTCATTAAGCTTTCAGATTTTTTACGAAACGAATTAAAAATCGGATTTCAAAATTCTGGAACCTTTACATCAGTCAATTCCTTAAAGACTGCTTTTAAGAGTAGTGTATGTAAAAACACAGCACCCTATTTTCAGTTGTATCATGAATCATATACTGGGTGTCTCAAAAGAAAGTTCACATTTGATTTGCTGATTGCGTGAACGCAACTATTCCGTGGGGTGCGGGGGTATGTCAATCGGTAGCCTAGCTTTTGGGAATTTAGTCGCTATGGAGCGTTTCTCCGGAGCAGACCGTGCGATGTGCGTTCGTGAGTTTTACAAAAACGGTAATTCAGCGACTGTAGCGCGTAGAAAGTTCTGCAGTAGTCAACATGTTCGTCATTTAAATGATGCGCCAAGCCCTCGACTCATTGGAAAATGGGTCGAGAAGTTTGAAGAGACCGGTTCAACGCTGGAAAAATCAAAATCCGGGCGTCCAAGGTCTTCGAGAACGTTCGAAAACGTAGACAGTGTTACTTAGTCTGTTCCTGACAACCCGGACCTTTCGATTCGGAAGTGTGCTGTTGCTTTAAACATGCTTAGATCACCATTGTTCCGCATTATACACAAAGATAACTGCCGAGCCGTCATAGGAAATTTTAGTGCTCGATTAAATTAATGCCGTGAACGCAACGGTTTACATTTGGACAATATCATTTTTAAGAAATAAATTCCCAAAGTGTGTATTTTAATATGTAATTTAATATTTTTTCAACAAACTACTTACTTTTTGTTATCGATTTTTTAAATGTGAACTTTCTTTTGAGTATTATAACCAATTTTAACTAGAAAAGTAATTTCAGTTTGAATTTTGGCTAGTAGTCTTCTCTTGGTTGGGAGCTTCATTTGGACAATTTTTTAAATAAAAATTAATGTTAACTTGGTTTCGGTATAAGTTTTTAAAAACCGTTTTATTTACGTTAAAATGGGTACGCCACGTCTACTGAAGAATATAGTCCAATTCAAATTAACGGTAATAGTTGCGACTTAAATCTATTACTCTGTCTTGAGTCCTTGTGTGAAGTGTATTAAAACTTCGGTCTCACCGAAGTAAGCACCATACTCAAAATTGTATGACTTAGAATTCTATTATCGCTTATATGACGCAGTAGCCAATATAGACTGCTGCCAGGCAACGTCGCGTACAAAAGGACTTCATTTTCCAGGATATTCCTCATGCCGCATCCACAGAATTATTGTAGCATATATTCGTAAAACATTTGCTCAAAATATTTTTGTTTCGATGTTTTCTGCATGCTGAACAATAAATAACAATAAATCGCACTTTAGTACTGAAAGCAACAAATAAGAAAAGAAAAATATAACGAAAATTTTATTAAATAACTTAAAAACTTTTCAATTCGTTTTGATTAATAGCTGCATACGCCAAAAGTAAAGTAAAGTAAAGCAACGAAAATGACATTAAAAATTTTATTTTCACATATGTCTCACTTGAATTTATTATTTACTGAGCACTCACTTGCTATAAACATATATGTATGAACATCCTGCGACAAATTTATGAAAAATTTACTTAAACGCAGTTTTCCGTTCCATTGAAAAATGACAAATGAAATGGTATTTCAAAGTCAGACTTACGTAGTAAGCAAGTAAGTAAGAATGAATTGAAGAGCCGCACTATGGACGAAGCCTGAATACTGGCAGTCATAAATCTATCAAAAAAAAAAAAAAATACTTGAAGGATTTTGAAGAAAAGCAACTTATTTTCTTTGGAATTGATAAAGCTTCAATATATTATTTATATATACTACCAATTATATTTTAAAATTGTGGTTAATACTTTTCGGAACAATTGTAAATAAACTAATAAATAGTGTCTAAACATATTCACTGTACATATTATTGCAATCGTCCTTTCACACATTATATATCAATATTTTTAAAAAATAAGGCGAAAAAAACTTATTTAAATCTTGTTTTACTTATTCGAGAATATAAGGATGCGAGGAATAATGTCCTCATTGTTAGCTTTGGGCCCTTGCATGTTTAATATATTTCATCTTATTACAAGATTCTTAACATTGTTCTGAATATGTAATTCTGCTACTATACTATGGATACAGCTTCGCTCCATAATTTAAATATTTGTCAGCAAACTCTTATCGCCGACTGCCGCAAATCTTGTAAATAGAAGGCTGAGCAGAACAGTATCTGCCTCATTTGGGTGCCAGGGCACAGAAATATTGGGGGTAACTGTATAGCAACTAAAGTTGCAAGACTAGGTACAACGTCCCAAATTCGATAGGATAAGGAGTGGATAGGCATACCGCTATCAACTTGTAAGCTGCAAATCAAAACCAAAGCTACAATGACACCAAACAATAGGTTGGGTAGTACTTAAGGGCAGGTGTGGCTTAGGTATAACCGGAAAAGAACTCAATTCCAACTTAGGATAAGTATAACAAATGTAACAATCTTAATAGGAGGAGTAACAGGTCAACATAGAAGACTGGGGGCCATCTCACAAGATTTCTGTAGAAACTGTGATAATTGCGAGGAACACAAACCGTCCATCACCTTTTATGTCACTGCCCCGAAGTGTCCAAGAGAAGCTTTAAGCAACTGGTGAACTACTTCTTAAATGCATATCTGAAACTTTTAAGCTAGAGGTAAAAAATATAGTGAAGTACATAAAATCTTCTCAGTGGTTTCCAAAGGCTTGGGTTTGAAGTCTCAAAGGAGATTCATGTGGTATTAGAACGGGCCGTGATCGGCTGTGCAGCTCTCCAGACCATTCTAACCTAACCCAACCTAGTCTTCGAACTTGAAGCAGTCAATTTCAAAGCAGTCTAAATATTTGCCAATCTTTTTATATAAATTCATCGATTTGGAATATTTTTGCGATTACTTCAGTATTAGCGAAGAATCATCTGATCGTGTTTCCATCATTATTTTCAGTTTTTCTGAAAGTTTGTAACGCATTAAAGCAGGCATCGTAGACCCCATAAAGTGTATACGAGTATATTCCTGAGCAGCTCTACGATACGTGTCAATCTAGCTATATCCGTCTGTCTGTCTGGAAGGCATTGCGCATTTTTTGAGGACCAATTTTTAAGATATCCGACACATAGAAATAATTTTATTGCAGTTTAATAGAGTATTAACATTGACATGCCACGTCTACTTTTTGAGATAGCCCCACACAAACCACCGCTCCCCCACTTATAACTTTTTGTACGAAAATGTTTTTATAACAGTCAATATCACCTTTAAAATTGGTGGGATATTATGAAAGCATTCTTCACATATACTGTGATCTCAAAATAACCGAACTTTTAATTAAAATCATAGAATACGTAGCGCCATCTATTAAATTTTGGCAGTGTTAGAAAGGTAAATTTTTCTTCTTTCGAATGCAGCTAAGTTCATGCTAATCGTTTGGCAGCTTACAAAATGACACACGTTTTAATAACAGCAGTTTTTGTAGTGATTTAACAAAAAGATAATTGAATAAAGAGCCAATATTAAAGTTTGTTTTAAGCTCGGTAAAAAATGTACACGATTTAAAAATGGTCGTGATGATTTAAATGATGATACAAGACTAATCGTGTTGAGTTAGTTGAAAAAGTAAGTGAAATAAATGGATCTTATTTGAATAAATACTAGCTTTGAAACATAATACCATTCTTGTTTTATTTTTTAACTAAAAAGTTCGGTTATTTTTAGACCTTACCATGTTTATCAAACGGTGTGATCCCTTCACTATTTGGTATAACGCTCACATAAACCAACCGCCCATTTTTGCTTTTTTTGTATAGAAAACGTTTTTGTTGCAGTCATATTTTATATGACAGCTTCTTGTGGACGGACGCTTCATAAAAGTGTCAAGGGGCGTGTCCCTCCAAGTGTTGTTTTTGTTCATGTTATGCAAAACAAACTTGACATTTAACATGCTTGCTTTGCATGGACGAACGAGAAATTATAGGTTTCCATATAGTTTCTGACTTCTCTTTAAGAAAATGAAATTTAAAAGGTTGGCAATATATTACAGAAGATGGATAATCATTTTGTCAAACTAATCCATCTTCATCTGAATATAACTGAATATAAATCGAAAAAAACTGACTTATCCGATAGATATTCACACGGAACACTATCAACGGTCAAAAAACATTGCTCATTTTGGTTGTGCCTTTTTACCGTTTTTGTTGAAAGGTCTGTTGACCTCGCATTTCATTCAAAATAGACTATTGCGGGAATTTTTGAACGGATACAGTTTCGTAGCTTGAATTTTTGAAGTTTAGAAGGTAGACTCATTATTTGAGCTACATTTCAAATTAGAAACGAAAAAGCTGAATCCGATTTTAAAATCAAATACTTAATAAATTTTGACTTTTGGCCGCGAAAGGATACTTTTCGCCCATAGTAAGCCGTAGTAAAACTTCAATAACAATATGCCTCCTTGTTTGTGTGTGTGCGAAAAAACTTTATGCCATATATATTTCCTATTTCGTAACTTTTCCCATAGTAACTCTTATGTTTTTCTTTTTTTTTTTTTGTTTGCTTGGATTGGTTGATTTTATATCGCGTCTATAGAATCCATCGACAAATCTAACGACAACAGCAATCGAAATGCGAACAACTCTCAGTCAAACTCGCTAACACGCACTCTAGGAAAATCTGAAATCAGTTTGCCGGGATAAACTTTTGCTCAAATTGAATGCATTGTTGTTGTTGTTGTTGTTGTTGTTGTTTGAGTATTTGTTGCCTTTTCACAATTCATTAAATTTGATTAGAGAAGTTTTACCATAAAAATTACGAAATTTTGTCGCTGATGTGCATGTTTTGTGCACATGTGCGTATAAAATTATTAATCTTAGAGTGTGTGTGTGTGTGTGTGTAGGTGTGTGTGTGGTGTGTAGAACATCCAACTTGTCAGGTGAAAGTCGTATCAAATTTACAATTTGTGACCAAAAGAATTTTGACAATTTTCTTTCTATTTTTGGAAAGTTTTCCTTTTCTTTTTTCTTTTTTCGTTTTTTTTTGTTGGTAAAATTCATAAAATAAATTTATGACAAGGCATTTAGATTGTATAAATTATGTTTTATGTGTCAACTATTTTGTTGAATGTTATTGAAACTTTGAAAATTTAAAGCGTACAAATAAGTGAACCACTTTAAATAGTTATACACTGTTTGCCGTTTTAAAAGACAACTTCATAAGTTGTAAGGTTTATTGGTTTTAGGAAGCTTTTAGCACTGCTTAATTATTCAAAGACAATTATCAGCTTTGAAGCGAAAGCCTTCGAACGTCTTTTGCAGTAATTGCAGCAATTAAGTGTCGTAAACTTTTGCTGGAGCTTGTCAAAGCATCGGTTTTAGGTTTTGCAGACTAGGCAGTCAGAGGGTTGTTTTATAAGTTGTCGGCCTTAGTATATAATGCATAAATACACTAGTTTACAAGTAGAAATGTATTCGATGTAAACTTTTTTTATAGATTTTGGGCTGCTGTAGTAAAATTTTTTGAGTGAATACGATTTTCCGGTTGTTTCTTTGAAGTTTTTTAAAAGGAAGGTCTACTATTTTAGCTCTATCTCGTGTCAAGAATGAAGATGTCAAAATAAGGATAATGAATTACTTAAAATACAAGGTTTTATGCTTTTAAATTCAGTTAAAGAGTTTAATAGTGGTAATATCTGTAAAAATTCCGTGAGCTAAGATAGATCATATCAAAATTTAGATTCTGTAATATTAGGTATTTGTCGTAATGGCTATTATATTTGTCATAAAGGGTGCGGTAGCATAACTTTCTTTTTTTGAAATGCACGCCTTCAGGCTGTAGGGGTGGTAGCGTAACGGGAGTAATACCAATCGACAGGTGTCGTTCTTAAGTTTTATTTCACTGCAGGACAGTTGGCATCATGCGTTGGAACAGTAAGGAGCGTGCGTTTTCCGTCGAGGCCTACTTTGGTTGTTGTTCTTTTTTTCGATAGATCGCATTTTCACTTGAATGGATGCCTTAACAAACATAACATGCGCTACTGGGAATTGCAAGGAATGCCTTTGTATTCACCTAAAGACACAGTGTGGTGTGTTCCGATTATTGGACCGCGGTTTTTTGAAGAAAATGAGGTCATAGTGACATTGCATTCAGACCGGTATGTGAGCATATTAGAGAACGATTATTTGCACTACTTGATGCATTGGACTTAGGAGATATTTGGTGTCAACAGCACGGAGCCACAGGTCAGACTTCAAGAGCATGGATGTTGAGCATGTTTTGAGCATTTCAATATAGGGCGATTGAGAGTGGGCAGCCCGCTCCACCAAGTTGGCCTGTGCGATTTTATTAATTTTGGTTTTTTTAAAGCCCAAGTTTATGTCAACCGCCCAAGGAAATTACAAGATCAACATCCGGTCAGATATTGCCAATATAGTCTCTGATATGCTGGTAAGGATCATGATAAACTCTAGATATCAGCTTCTTCAGTATATGGACAAAGCTGTGTGAAAAGAAACTTTAGATATATACCCAAAGGGTAAATTAAATTTGTAAAAATGTATGTAACAGGCAGAAAAAGGCGTGGTAGATCCTTTAAAGTACATATATTTTTATTCTACATAGAAACCCAAGTCAATATAGAAATGTCCGCCTGTGCGTCTGACTGACTGTTTCAATGAAAATATCTTGGAAATGCAAACGGATTTCATTTGAAAGCCAATAAGGCGAAGATGGTTTTAGACCACTAAAGCAATGCATTACGCACATGCGGTTCATTCATGAAGTCGATTTTCGACTTTTCTCATACAAAAAATTTCAACCTCATCAAAGTGTGTCGTTACTCGCACATAAATTAAATACAATAGTGAAGTGGAAGTTGGCGCATAATATAGACTGTCAACACAGAAACACTGATATGTCACTCTCATCAGAAAATTTTATCAAATGTCAAATAATCGAATTAGAATCGTAAATATTAAAAACCTCATAAATAGAACAAACAAATTTGTTTTCGTTAAATTTGGTCGTGATTTTGAGTATTGTTTGCAATTGTAAGTGTTATTATCTCACTTTTTAAAGGAAAAATGCACGATCAATCAGATCCCAAAATTGGAAATATTATTTAGCTTTGTGTAGTACCAAAAAAAAAAAAATCCATCCACATATAAATAAATAAATATTAGTTATCAAAAATGCCACTGAAAAAAGCTGTAATTGGAAGAAATACAGCAGATGCGAAACGAAAAAGAGCCGAAACGCCCGAAGAACGTGAAGTGCTTATGGAGTCAAACCGGCTGAGAGGTCAACAGTCAAGAGCAGCCGAAACTAACGAACAACGTGAAATGTGATAAGAGTCAAAGAGGTTGAGAGAGCGGCAATCAAGAGCAGTAGAAACATCCGAACAACATGAAGCACCTAGTGGCACAAGCCGGTTATCCGCTAGTTTAGATAAATAACATAAAAACCCCACTATAAGAGTTAGCCGCCCATTTTTAAGTTTTTGTAGGAAAATTTTTTGGTTTTTATTGTGATATAATTTTAATTTTGACCACATAGACCAATATGATGGTTAGTGAGATTTTCGATTTTAATTCTCCTGTATATCGTAATAAATTAACTTAAAGATTAGGAAACAAATTGTTTTTATGATTTCGTACTTGGGCCTAAGTATTATTTATCCACCCGCTCTCACACAATGTCTCTTTAAATGTTCATCTTTAAACAAGCATTAAGCTTGGGATTGAATAACTTAACTAATATAACGATGACGAGGACGAGGACGACGATGACGATGACGATGACATTGAGCAGAAGAGAACCATTTCAATATTTTAGCAAATCTGTATGACGGAATTTTGAACAAAAATATAAAAACAAACAAGTAAAAATAAAGCAGTCGTGTGTTTACGACTATGAAACACCTTGCACCCTTGCTTAATTTAGAGCTATGCATACTTTGAAATTATAATTTAAAATAAAATTATAAATTTTAAAATAAATTAATTAATTAAAGAGAAAACCAAAAAATGTATCCATTTTTTTCCGGCTATGCGTATATATGTAGGTGTCAACTGCCCGTATTGTAGGCGTTATGGGTGTGGGCTCCACAAAATAATATACACAAGGCAACTGCTTCAAGGAAAATCTAACTGTCCAAAGTTGAAGTCTCTAGCTGTTATAAGCGCTGTTTTTTAAAAAGTGTAGAACTGAATTAACAAAAATGCTTGCTATCGAAAATACTTTACATACTCAAAAAACAGGTGACAAAGAGTGTGAAGAGTTCCGTCAGATGAAACCAAAGAAAAATCAAAATGTGTGGATTTTTCACCTAATAAATATCTGATTTTGGTATTTCATGTTGATTTGGGAACACTGTTTTTCGTTTGTTTGACATACATACAAACATAGAGTAATAATTTACAATTTCGGTAGCAAACATTTTCAACGATCTCAGTATTGAGCTCGAATCTTAAAATTTGAATGTGAATGATGGATCTGTATGGGGGCCACCCCTATAAATAGGTGACACACCCCCAATATTATATTTGTAAAGCTTCTATCTGTAAGAAACGTGCATATTAAATATCAAGTTGATAATGAAATAAAAAAATTTTATTCAATTAAATCCTAAAGGTGTGTTGAAAGTTTGTATGGGCCTATTCCTGATATAGTTTTTAAGAAGCATTTTTTTCAAATATCTGGTAGATACTTACTATTAAGAAATACAATATAAAGTACTAGTAGGTCTCCGCGACGTTGTACGTGTCAATTCTTTTTCCCCTGCCACTCCTTCCCCCTGCCACTCCTTTTCCCTTCCCCACCTTCCACATGCTCCTTCTTATTGAAACAAAAAATAAGGGAAGGAAAATCTAAAAAATCCAAAAAAAATTTCTGTTTATCCAATCGCCACGAAACTTCACAGGTTACCCACGGCACTATTTTGAGTATTGCCACAAAATTTGATCAAAATCGGTTGAGCGATTACGGAGTCTATAGGGAACATACATACTTCCATTTTATATATATATATATATATATATATATATATATATATATATATAGATATTCTATATGGGGTCTGATATGTAGCCTTTAATGCATTGAAAACTTTCTGACAAACTGATAATACCATTTCACACAATGTGTTACAAGAGAATTTATTATCTTCGGTGAAACCGAAGCGTTAATACTCTTCACACTTTCCCGTTTGCTCGGCAACGCTGGAGTCTACTTCAATTTGATACTTTGGATATGGTACTTTTTAACAATTTTCAAAATAGTAGAATTTAGTCATAAAGTATGTAACTTCCTTTCTCTGAATATAGCATTCTCAACGGTTGTGTATAATTTTGATTCTTATGAAATTATTAGAAAAAAATTATAATTAAATTAAAAATTAAAAAAAAATTTAGATCGAGCGGGGATTAAACCAACACCTTCTGGAATGTTAGTCAGCACTGTAGACATTTGAGCTATTGATATCTCAAATCACAGTAATTTGAACATTAATAAGCAAGCGCAAATCATTCACACCTTTTTCAGACATTTTAAACACAATTCGCTTGATTTTTTTTTTTTTTTTTGATGGGAAGAATGTGAAGAAGAGCACGGACGAATGCAATATTTTTCTAAAGTATTGCATCTGATCAATTAACGCCCTTGGCCAATTACCAAGACTCTATCTCTCTATCTCTCTCAGCTCCCTCAGCTCTCTCAATTTGCTATAGCTGCTACGTTTTCTATTACCTTCGGTTTCTTTGGTTTCAGTTGGAAGAATAAAGAAAAAAAAAATTCTCTATAACTGTAGTGGGCGATTCACATTGTAGAGCATGTCGATCGAGCAGCTCGACGTTAGGCTCGAAACTTTTGTGGGAGCATTTGTAAATATGTTGGCGAGCATCAATTCATAACTGCGAATTAATTGTTGCAAATAAATTGCTCTTTTATTTGCCGTTTTCTATCTGGGCGGCCTTTAGAGCAGGGCTGTCCAAAAGGAGAGCACCAAAAGTGTGAATCATTGCTGAGTTATAATTTGTACAGTGTGCCAAAATACAACACCAAAGCAACGTAACTAATTCAAATTTTTAATTCTCTTCAGCATCACGTAGCCGATTTCGGCATGAGTTCATACTTACGTGTGTCAAACCACGAAGGTGTTCCTCCCCATGGGGCTATTTCTGGACAGCGTTGATTTAGAGGCGAAACCATTTTCTGGACAATCCTGTATTATGGATATATTTTTATTATTGGGTACTTTAAAGACGAGAGGTCGAATTTCGACCACTGGGAGAACTCTAGTTTTAATGAATACGTAGCATGCGGTTATACTTAGAAAGTCTGTATCCCAACTTTTAAGCCAATATTTCAAAGATAGAATGAATAGGGTGCATAGAAACACACTGATAGACAAACAGATGGACATGACTAGATCGACTCGAATCATCGTGTTTTCACGAATACCTACACTTTATGCGGTCTCATGTGCTTCCTTTGAGGCGTTGCAAACATTGTTACTAAATTATAATACTATTCTGTGAGAAGGGTATAAAAACGAAAAGTAGCATCAAAGCGAATATCATTTGAATTTTATGCAAAGTAAGTACTTAGCTGCAGTCATATTTTGGTTAGGAACATATTTTTTTCTGTGATTTTCATTTAGAATGAAATGAAAATGAATGTTTGACTCGAATCTTGCCGCAAGCAAATTCAGAGTCGTTGCTCCGCTTGTCCAATATGAAACTCCCTAACATAAAACTAAAATTCTTCTCCAGCTTTACTATTCGACATAATTTTGCGGTAAAGCTAAACCTCAAGTGGGCATGTAGTAGAATACTGACTAGCTCACTGAATACTTAGCTACATGCATGGCTTCCACACAGAACTGGGTTTGTTTCTATGGATGCCATCATCCACATGCCGCATTCGTGTTTGTTGCGCTCTGCATTGGTTGGATTGTTAGAAAGTTGGCTAATTCCATTCTAGAGTTAACATTTGTATGAGTTTTTTTTTCATTTAAGTGTGGATTTTTCATTTCAAAATATGTTTCACTTTTAATACATTGGCTGCATAGCACTCGTTTGGTCATCCCATTTTGTTAAAGTTGATGTAATGCTTTCAATTTTGCTGACTGAATACTTAATACTATGTAAACTTTCTATTTCTACACCAGAAGTGGGAACACGTATAAAGTATATATATTCTTGATCAGCATCGGAAGTCGAACCGACAGAGTCCGACTGTCCATCTGTCTGTCCGTCCGTCCGCCCAACCGTCTGTTTCTCTTAACAAATGTTTAATTAGTTATAATTTTTAATCAAGTGAAATAATATATCCCGCATATATGCAGATTGAACCACTAAACAGGGTTCAAACGGGGTATCTAGAAGTCGAGCACAGTAGACTGCATCGTTCTTTCTTGTTTTTCTTAAGAATGGGAGATTCGTTCGAAACTTCAGGTTAGATATCGTTTGTCTGTAAAAAGTTCCTTAAAATTTATTAAAATAATTATAATTTATCAGGGAGGCCACAAATCGCTAGCAATTTGGCTAGTAGTGGTAAATCGCTCAAAAAATTTTCCATGTCACTGAACTTTGTCCGATTTTATTTTTATAGTTGATTGTTTTGTTTAGGGTCGGTTTTTGATGTCGTTTGTTTCACCGATACCACGTAACCCGCATTGATGCCTTAACTCCAGGGACTTCACTTGACACTAAATATCCTCGTGACAGTACGAGCCGTATTAATACTCAAGTAATCAAATCCTTTTACACTACTTTCACACTACCAATACTTTTATCATTAGTGCCTTTGCGCCAGTGCGAGATCTGTAGACTCAAATTGATAACGTTTTATTTTAAATTATTCTTGCTCCAGTTCAAGATTATATCCTTGTTCCAATGCAAGCCTTTTATATCCTATTAATAATATTTGTTTTAAAACATTATCCTGCTTCAATGCCAAATTAAGTTAAATCGCTTAGAAATCATTAGAGCAAAAGGAATTTGCCCTAGCTGCATTCTTAGACATAGAGGGTGCTTTTAATAACGTTCTCCCAGTCGCTATCACCAGGGTTCTGACAGATGTTTCAGTCGATGCGTCTCTGGTTGTTCTTATTCACAAAATGCCTACCAGCAGAGATGTGAATTCGCAACTAGGAGGGGCGTCGTGGGTGATAGTGGTAAACCAGCTGATAAAACTCATGGAGGAGGCTGGCTATAAGGTAATAGCGTACGCGGATGATGTAGTGGTGTTAATTAGGGGAAAATTCCCACAAACACTATGTAACCTAATGGAATCCACACTTGCGGTACTTTTGAAATGGGCTTCTGGCTGCGGCCTGGGTGTGAACCCGACATAAACAGAACTAGTGCTTATTTCAAGTAAATACAAAATTCCGATAGTGACTCCACCCAAACTTAACAATATTAGTCTTCCTATCAGCGAACGCGCAAAATTTCTAGGAGTGATACTGGATAGTAAGCTCAACTGGAACAAAAACACGGAAGAGCGTATTAAGAAGGCAAATATTAGAGAATCCTTTAGTCTGCCCGATCATTGTAGCATTTATCAGGCGGAGATGCTAGCTATTCAGGAAGCTACGCATCTCCTAAGGTCATACTCACATACACAAGAGCTTGTGTTTATCTTCTCGGACAGTCAGGCTGCCCTGAAAGCGCTGAACTCTTACACCAAAACCACAACGGAGGGACGTAAGTCTCTTAACGAGATTGCCGAGCACTGTGTTACACATCTCATCTGGGTGAATGGTCACCAAAACATAGAGGGAAATTGTGAAGCGGATAAACTAGCCAGAGAGGGTACCACTGCTGATATCCTTCCAGGGAAGGCCATGGCTACATGTAAACTACAGATCTCAACAGTGATGATCGGTATAGCAACCAATAGATGGTGCAACCTTGGCACGTGCAGGATCTAGAGACTCTCCTGGCTAAAATATAACCTCAAAAGAACTATAACACTTCTCCAACACAAGAGAGATCAGATAGCTGTTATTGTGGGAGCCCTCGCAGGCTACTGTATTATAGGGAGACGTACCACAAGGATAGAGTTGAACTCCTGGGACTCCGGTCGAGCACTTTCTATGTCACTGCCCGGCCCACAGTAGGAAGAGACTGACGTTTTTACGGCGCCACTTCCTGAATAACTTAACTGAGATTTCGTAAAAAGAGATTAAACATATTTCGAAGTTCTTGACACTGACAAAGTGGTTCTCAGAGTAGCTGCGGCAGAAATTGGAAGATATAGGGTATCAGAAGGGGCCTACGCTGGCCTAAGTGCACTTGCCATCCTAACCTAAACTAACCTAGTTTCCTATTCTTATTTTTAGAGTTCTAGTACTCAAATTATTTTGAGACCCAATGCTCAACTCCTTAATTGTTTTCAACACCTAGTGATCAAATCCTTATATTTTATTACAATGTTCAAATTCATTAATTAAATCATTTTATACTTTTGAGACCCACTGCTCAAATTTGTTTTCTCAATCGTTTTGAGCCAGATACTTTCTCATTGAGAACCAAACTCAATTTCACCGTGGTTCTTCTAAAAAGCGCCGAAACCATACTGACCTACTGCGACAATGTTGCTCCTTTTATATCATTTTTCTTAATTAGTGATCCCTTTGCATGGCGCCAAATTGTCGCGTCACTCCTTTATATCCCTGCGCGCTGATGATTTTACATTGGTTTTTTATGCATTTTGGATGCCATTGTCCCAATCTCATACAAAATACATTGCCCAACAACAACCACACTTTAAGTTCATTTCACTATTTCCTTTGAACTTTTGGCGTTCCGTTAAATTTCGGCAATGTTATTGGCGCCCAAATGAAGTCATCATTGCAGCTACAACAGTTGCATACATATTAGCACTGTTACATAATTCGAACGGTTGCAATAGTTTAATTCATGCCTCTGAAAACCATATCAGTCACTAACATTGTCTGCTCGGCACTCCAAACCATATGATTTATATACTGGCCCTTCCATGCATAACCATATACTCTGTGCCCTGCAACTATTTCCCTTGTGTTAGCTAAATTATAATTGCTTTATGCTGTAATATTTACCAGCTCTGTCCTGCTGTTAACACAATACCAGCTTTTAACACCCTGTTGCTTGACAGCTGCATTCGCGATCACATTGACTTCACTAGTATTCGAACAGCTGTAACAACATCAGCTGTTTTGTGAGCATGAAATTTAAAGGAAAGTTCATTTACAGTAGCATATTTGATAATTTACAGTGATATTTAGTTAAATGTAAATTAATTAAATTTTTGTGACTTTTTTTTTGCAGTTTCCAAGCAAAACAGTTTAAATTGCAATTAATTGTCGAGTAAACTAAAAAGTTTACTCGACATCTCTAGCTGCTGTGAGCTACAAATCATTAACTTGTAATTCGCTAGAAAATGAGTTCTGTGTCATGGTGAATTGAAATTTAAGCGAAATTCAAGCGAAAGTGATTCCTGTGGCACCCCTGTATATGTATATCAAATTATCACTTTACTATATAGTCAAGGGTATAATAAGTTTGTGCGAATGCATGTAACAAAAGACAAAAAGCGGAGTGGTAGATCCCATAAAATATATATGCTTGAACAGCTTAGGAATCTAAATTGATTTAGCTCTGTCCATCTCTCCGTCCGTTTGTGCGTCCGTCTGGATGCAGTGTCTTTCGTAGTCGTGAACACACGACTGCACTATTCTTATTTGTTTTTCTAGTATACTTTTCAATAATTTCATACACCAGTTTTTTCTTATTGCACATATATCGCTTCCTACCTCGCTTCTCGCCATCCTTCCTGTGCATCTAGTTAAACGCCTGCAGCAATAAAATTTTAATTAAAATTCATAGAAATTAAATCAATAAAGGCATCTACGTACCCTATAGCGCAACATAGTAAACTCAGCCGCATAAGTAATAGATTTCATATAGAATATTCAAATGCCGCCTTTCATCCCCAAATCCTGCCTATTTTGTCAAATTACAAAAATATTTTCATAATCTAATTGAAAAATTGAACATCATAAATATGAAACAAGCGTTGTCAGTTTCCATTTTTTATATAGTTTGAACCTGCGGCATTAATAGGATATATAAAAATAGTTAAAAACAATTAAAAAATTGTATTACAAGCATTTTGACTATGCACGGGCATACAAATTGCAGTTGAAAATTAAAGAAAAATATTTGCTTTGTAAAAATAAGGTCAGCAGTTTAGAATATTAACGACTACAGATATTACATTAAATAACAATAATAATAAATAAGAATAGATAATAATAATGCAAAAAAAAATTTTAAGTTAGCTAGAACCGAATCCTCAATGCTCTTCAAACGACTTCATTCCATTTTTAAGGAGGTTAACTCATAACTATGTGAAGCTTCCGTCCAAAAAACCATTCGAGTGTGTGGGAGATAGTCGGAATCATTGGGCTCCAACAACAGGATATGGGCTCCTTACAAAGATCTTGGGAAATGAGGCGGGAAGATGGGATTTTAGGTGGTCATCTGAGTTGTATATATTTTAGTGCCAACTATTGTTGTTTGCAGTGCCCATTCCAAAAACCAAATAGAAAATGTAAATCCCACATTATTCTTCTCAGGAGTGATCAAATGGCACACCTTTACTTCAATTCTTTGCGACTAATTCCACACTTCAGGAAACCGCCATCAGTTACATGAATATCCTCTACTTGGTGCCATTTTCTGGAGAGGATTAGCTTAAAATGGCAAAAAAGTCAAGAGGAAAGAGTTGGATATAGTCTTTATCATTGAGCTTCTGTAACAGAAGAAGTATTCCTTCACCAAATTTTGGCAATTGATGAGGGAAGTTTCAGGTAGTCATCGGTTTTGAATTTATTTTAGTGCCAACTATTCCTGCTTTCGTTTCCGATTCCAAAAATTGACTGGCTCATTTATTTTTCACATAGTTGTTCACAGGCTTGATCAAGTTCCATATCTTCACTACAACGACTAAGGCAATACTGCGTGAAACCGTAATGGTATGCTAAAAGAGTTGTGTTTTGATGTCATTTTCTAGAGAGGATTGGATATAAAAAACCAAGAAAATATCAGAAAGAAACATTTTATTTTCCACAGATGTAATATATATCAGTTGAGCGATATCAGTTGTCACTTGATATTGTAATTCACGGCGTATCAGTAATACATCATGCTTCATACGTTGAAATGATACTCAATCTCTGATATTTACAATATCGAGTAGCATCTGATATCAGTGATTTTTCGTGTAGGGTGAAACATTAATTAAATGGCATATCATTCATATCATAAACACACTGCCCCCAACTAAGCTATGTACTAAAATTTATTGTAGAGGTTTTAAAAGGTAAACGTTTAAATTTGCTCAGATTTGCACCATCCATAAATTCTATATTACTCACTGCATTTAGAGAGTATTCAAGTTTTGGTTCAATCAACGTTTTCTTTTTCTTTTGTAATATTATATATTTGTGTGTTTAATCTTTTGACATGATCTTTTCTTGCTATTATGTTTATAAAAAAAAAAAACAAAAAACAAAAAACTTTTTGACTCCTAGACGTCGCGACATTTCGCAGAGATAATAGAAATTCGATACGCTTCTTGCTTCCTTCAGTTATGCACTTCATTTTTATTTAGTTGAATGCAGTTCAGTTAAGTTTTATCCTTCCTTGGCTTTGTTTTATCATTGGGTGGATTGTTCATATCTAGCGCATTGTTGGTGTTTTGTTATTATTTCACTTGAGGCTTTCACAAGCAGAAAATTATAGTAATGTTCTACAGCTACTACTGTCATTCGTTCTGACTCAGCTCCCTTTTGCGGTTGAAGTAAAAATGGTGAATTGTTATAAATGGCTCCATAAACTACGTCAATAATTTTGTACTTATTCTTAAGTTGGTTCTGGTTTCCTTCATTTATTTATTTTTTTTCTTTTGTTTTCTTTCTTTGCTCTCAACTTAACTGCCTTTTCATTTTTCTGCACATTTTTTCTTGCTTCTTCTGATTCTTCGGCATTTTGCCAGCAGTCAAATGAATGCCGTGTAGTATCAACAAACAACATATCCAACGTCATAGTTGTAGTTAGTAACAAAAAAATGTAAGGAAAATTTCTTTAAAAGAAAAAAAATGTGCAAATAGCAGCCATAAAAATAAAAATGCATATAAAAATAGTTGGCCAATATAAACCTCTTCGTGATTTTTATTAAAGCCACTATTGTGTTTTTTGTAGTTTTATTTTTTTCTGACACCAGTGCCAATGGCGGAAAACACTCCTAGGATATAATTAAAATGAATGAGACGACATGTCATAAACAAAAGGCATCCCCTGCTCATTTGAATGTCTGCAAGACTGACTGTTTTAGTGGGCGTCCCGGCTTGATTTTGTATAGTACGTTCATAAACTAGAGTAGATTTTCACTAACGCAGTAAGTCGCAGTAAGCAGCAAAATGTTAGTTGGAGTCAAAAATCACAGTTATCTTTATATAATTTATGTTACGCCGGCTGACCCATTGATAGAGGTCACACATAGACCAATATGCTTCTTAGTAAGAATCTATGTTTAACATAAATGTTGTTTAATATTTAAAGCTTTAATATACTTTTGTAGGGATTAATGAGTAGATGTGCACAAAATAAATGTTGCTCAATTGTCGACTATTTTGACTTATAACATAATATTAAATTTTACTTAAAACTTAATAGCACTTATAATTCACAAATACTTTTTACAAATTCTTTGTAACTGTGCGGCCAATAATGTATATACTGTAACTTATTGTATTTGTCGTTGTTTCTCACTGGAGAGGGATTACTGTGGCTATCACGACCACCCCTGGCAGTTAAACTTTCTTTTCTAGAACAGCGTGTAACGATAGATCAAGAATAGAAGTAATCGAAAGAATGCAGTCGCTAAGATTTGGTTTAACTCGACTGACAGCATCGGTCGTCCTTATTTAATAAATAAATCATTTGTGCTTAATTTGTGAATTTAAATGTATAACAAAGTATATTATATAATAGCAACGAATTCACTACGAAATCTGATTGCATATTGTTAGTTTATGCTAGAGAAATAACTGCAATTCTCAACTATTCATTTAAAATAAAATTGCTCTTTGAGATACTCACGAAAATGTTTTGTGATTGTCGATATGTGAAATGTGATTTTTGGTTTTATTCCAATTGGCTTAATCACTGTATAAGCGAAAATTCAAAATTTGTGGGTTGAAAACTGTAATCATGGCAGCTGATTGAAAAGTCACGGCCTGGGACTAAAAAATTATGTGCTCCTATTTTTACATGCCGTAAACCTTGCATTGATCCAAGGCCCTCTTAGAAAGCCAGGGCCATTGGTATCTTACTACCTTTACATTTACTGTCATTGTTTTCTGTGCAAGTGGCAACTCTGAAATTTAACAGCTGACAGCCACGATTGTCATTGTGAAAACCAATTACAAAAATGAGGAAAGTGACGCTGAGACCAGTCGAAACAAATCATCTTCACCGATCAGACGCATTACACGCATCTGAATGGGTTCGTCAACAAACGAATTTGTCGAACTCATGATCCATGAGAAACAAACGCCTTCACAAACGAGCAACTATCTGGTGCGGATTTTGGTCAGGCGGCGTGATTGCGCCTTACTTCTTTGACAATGCATTTACTGTAAATGACATTCGTTACAGAAAATTGATAAGTGGTTAACTGGACGGACGACATGTGGTCTCAGCAGGAAAGTGCTACCAGCCACACCACGCATGAAGCAATTGATTTATTGAGGAAACGTTATGCTTTTAAATTAAATCGTGCTCTCTTGTTTGGACACCATATAAGTATACTAACGTACCCGGCGTACGTTGCTACATCTTCTCTGGTTTCTATATTAAGGCACCACCAAATTCTCTACTATATATTATTTTTCATGGTATCCTTTACATATGCACCAAATTTCATTCATTTGCGTTCAAAAATGCTGAGATATAACGTATTTGGTACAGCCTATTATATACTTGTATCGTATATACCTATACGAAAACCTTTCACGGGAACTTAACTATCTATTTGTGAAAACCAATTAATAGTACCCACAGTACTTAGTTTCTGAGATTGGTAGTAACACACGAGTACAGAAATGAACAGCAGGTGGACAGATATGCCTAGCTATATTCGGGATCCATCTGTGGGTTATATATCAGCCATATATCAAAACAAATGCTATGCTACTATATGGTCTACATTGTTTACATATTATCCGTACTTACCTCATCAGGCTCAGTAGTGGCGTACCATTGTATGACTATAAGTGGATTATTGGCACTCAAGTCAACCAATAAAGGTACCATATTGAAGTAAAGAAGTAAAGTCAGAGAGAATGTGTGACATCATTCTCATAATTCTTGAGTCACAATTTGATAATCCAGTCCATTACAGTTTATTAGAATCCTTCATTAGAGGGTCGCCCATAACCAAATGATGGGAGGCTGTCCAAGGGATATTTGGCTTCAAGTCGGTAGTATGTGAGCTGCTCGAGGTAAGCGCGAAAATCCATTTGACCTCACCTATCGCGCACATAGAAAATCTTAGTAATTAACTTAGTTTAAACTTAGTTTAACAATTCTTATCAATGGTTTTGTACCAAAGGAAGAAATATTCAATTTGCATTCAAATCTACCATTAACATAGTTAATTTAAACAGTTTTTATATTTAAACCAAAGTGCAGACATAGAAAACATTCCCAACGTACGTTGACTTATTTAAAAAATCATCCCCTTTACTGTTTTATTGTAAAGAAAAACAACAAAATTTAATTAATTTCTGCCTCTTCAAAAACACTGAAAAATAATAGTGATACTACACATTTTCGTCAGTTGAAACGTTGGTGCGCAACATTTTACTACAAATATGTAGATTATTTGAGAGCATCCGCCTTTATATTTTGATTTCACTTCTCCGCATTCGACATTGCTTAAACATACGAATACATTGTAAATACAAACAAAAAAATAATAATAATTCCATAAATGTTAAGTAGCGTAAGCTAGTATGGCCCATGCCGTTTTCTCCACAACTCATTTTCATTACTCTCTCTTTTAGGTTATAGTATGCAATCTATCATCCTTCACTGCGCTACACTTATTTGTTTGCAATTCGTCGCAGACTCATAAATTATAGCGAAATGCAGTGCAACCCTGAAATATTATAAGTAATTTTGCGCGCTTCGTAAAAATTTCATATTGTGCCTTAAAGCAGTTAATTAGCTTCTATGAAACTAAGAAAATACACCTTAAATTTTATTTCATTTTTTATACCATTTGATAGAAATCTTCGCATCTTCGCATGGTTACACTTATATCTAATAGAAAAGATAATCGCTAAAGCACTTATATATGTTACATTCTTTCATTCCATGTAATTGACTTTCATTCTACCTTTTTGGAGGTTCTGAATGGGATAGATTGTTGTGGCTAGCTTTGTTGCGTATATAAATATTTATAAATAAAAGCTAGTTAAATAAAAACTTTAAGACATTTTTCAACGAGCTGGGGTTGTACCAATGTCCTCTTGAATGTTAGATAGTAGAGCTTTCGAGAAATATATTATTAATGAAGCTTAATGTCAAACATAATTGGATTTAACTCCAGAGTACGTACAGCAATTTCAAAACAAATAATTTCAGAATAATTGCTTAAATTCAAAAATGTTCGATACAGCTAAATAAATGTGAAGTTTTTCCAATAATTGCGATTAAAATTAATTATTTTTAGCTTTGTTTGAACGCAAATAGCAGCATGCCGTCTACTTAAAAACTAAGTTCGAAAATCTTTATTTTTTAAAAAGTGGCAACAGTGAAATGCAAATAGCTTGGCTGTCGGCTGTGAATGGCAAATTCAACTAGCGATTTGATAGCTGGTTTTGTAAAATGCTAATTTTTTTAATTAAAACATATGAAATGATTAATTGTTTAGATGTAAATTAATCACAAATTTCCAACCCTACATGCAACGATAGTACTTTTTAATTACAAAATGTATTTTAGAGACGTATTTAGTCAAATCACTAGCTCAATTATAGCTGATATGCTAATGGCAGGAAATGAGGTCTGTGGCATGGTGAATTGAAATTAAAGAAAAATTAAAGCGAAAGTGGCTATTGTGGCAGCCCTGATTTTATATTAATTTTGCTTCAAAAGTTAAACCTAATACATTGTATTAGGTTTAACTTTTGAAGCAAAAGTTAAATGGCAAAAAATGAAAATTGCTTCAACATAACATAAGTTTGCTTATGAAATGCATATTATTCATAAAGTGACAACATTTTAATAACTCACTATTTTAACTAAAAAATGAAAAATGAAAAAAAAAAAAAAAAAAATGAAAAAACAATTTAACTCAAGCGTTTATACTAAGTATTCAAAATTATTTTTCATGCTGTTCTTTTGTGAGCTCCTTGTAGATATGTACGTACATACACGAGTATGTAAATATGCATGTATTTATGTGAGCATTTTTTGTAAGCCACACACACACAAGGCGTATGAGTAATTTTTATTGCAAAATTATGCAAAATGCAAGTAAAAAAAAAAAAACAAAACAAATAAAAAAACAATTCTACTAGAGCAGCACAAAGTCCGCCGTAATACATGCTAAATTCAAAATAAATACTTCTCGAGTATTAAATAAACAAGCATTTTTTTCTCATTCTCTCCTTTTATCTGCTTGCAGGAAAACATTTGGAAAAGGTAAAACCGCAAACAAAGGACAAACAAAAAAAAAAAAATACAAAAGCAAAAGTAACTATGGCAAAATATTGAAAAAAAAAACTTTTGAAATAAACAAACAAGCAGTGCAACAGAAGGAGATGACACAAAATAAAGAATGAGTTGCACAACTATACGATACCCTGTAGAATTCTTAGGAGTGGGACTAATATTTTCTAATTAATAAAGGGGTTTTCACTAAGAACGTAACAATTTTGCAAAAATTGAGATATTGCGCTGAAATTTATACCTTGCCACATTTAAGTATGGAAATCGTCTCGTTCCATTGACCATCGCGGGCACGTTTGCAACGATCGATTCTTTGGATCAGATCTTCAGCCACTGTTCAACATATATCGGTAGGAACATTGGCAATTTCGCATTCGATATTATTCCAGAGTTCCTCTAATAATGTTGGCTTGTTACCATAGACCAACTTGTTGGAGCCACATGTTACTCATGTCAAATCCATAAAATTTTGGCTAGAAATAGTCTTCCAATATAGCACGAAAGCGAACTCCATTGACCTAACATGGAGATGATTTTAATCGACGGCATGAAATTCACATCACACGGTCACTTTTTTGCTATCCAATAATGCATATTTTGCCTATTGACAAAGATATTAAGTGAAAAATGAGATGAAAGATGATTTTTGAAGCAAATTCATGATTTTATTCAAACTTTTGCTGATCTCAATTGGAGAAGTTTAGGCACTTCAAATGATCAAGAGGTTTCAGTTCTTGAATTAGTTTGAACTTGTAAGGGTGTAGGCGGAGATCTTTATATAAAATTCGGCTTAATATGGTTTTAGGGTTTTCCAACTCTTGTTAACGGCGTAGAATCGACAGATTTTTCTCATTTTGAACTGCAACACTTACGGATGCGATACTTTTATTACCTTGACCGGTGCATTATCTCACTGACACAGGAATATCCAATAGTGAATATGTTGACCCGAATTTATTCACTTTTGTACACAAAGCCTAGTAGGTCGATTATTACGAAAGAAAATTGGAGTAAGCGCCTTTAAAGTTCCGACCAGAAATTCGGTAGTATTTTTTAATAATTTCCAAACGTTGCTTGTTCGTAAACTACACCATGAAAAAAATATAAATCTTGACTGAAAAAAATATAACTAAAAAGTGCAGTAGAATATAAAATCTTTAATGGAAAGAAACCCACTGATTGGCTCCAATCCACTAAAATAGCAAAGGCATACCTTGATTAAAGTTCGTAAATTGAAGGCAAGCAATGCTTATAATACTTTGATTTTTCTAAATATTTCATTAACAACAAAGTCGAAGAGCTTCGCATTTAGGGAGATAGTGTAGACCTCATTAATTAGGTATATATACTCTTTATCAGATCAACGAGACCTGATAAAGATATTTCCATATCGACTTATTTGTCTTCCTGGTGGTTGCTGATAGTTTTTTAAACGTGAAACATAATTGCGTGTTGCGCTGTATTTGGCTGGAAGGGTGGAAGTGGTTAAAATAAAAATGCCGCCGATGCTAAATATAAGTTGGATTCTGCAGAGCGAAGTAGTAGATGTGCTTGCGCAAACGTGGCCAGGTGAAAATAAATCGTTTCTCCATTAAGAAATTTGTTAACAAACCAAATGATCATATCTGCGGTATTCAAAAGGTCATCAGATCGTTTGGACATTCGAATGTCCACCAGAAGCCAAACACCAACGTGTTTTTGGGCTGCTCTGACGGTGGATGGCCGGTCTTCACTTGAGTTTTTGGACCGTGGCGTCAAGAAGAATGCTAACGTGCATTGAGAAAGTGTTCTGGAAGATGCTTTGAAGCCGTGCACACGCAAATACATCAGTGGACATTCCAGTAAGACTCAGCACCGCCGCACAAAACACGTGTTAATCAAATTGGTTAAAAAACAATGTTCCAGTGTTCATTCCGCCCGCACAATAGCCTGCATAATGACCGGATGCGAATCCACTCAACTACTCCAAATGGAGCATATTGAAGGCCAATACAGAAAAAATACCAGAGTGTGATTCGCTCAAGGCAGCAGTTCGTCGTGAATGGCGAAAAATACCACCAGTTCGCAATGGTACAACGAGTGACTCGTTTACCGATCGTCTGAGGGCCATAGTTTTCACTATAGGCAGCACTATCGAGAGGCCCCATGTTCAGCATCTTTTGCGATGCATAGAGCGCATTGCTTGTTTTTTTTTTACCCTTTCTTCCACATTGTGTCTCCATGTCAACTTACTATCCAATATTATTCCAAGATATTTTTGGTGGGATCCATTGCGGCACATTGTATCTCTTACTAAAAATAATGAGGTCCGCATTGATACAGAGTCCGGCTACTGTGGCCCATCCAAGAATCTCTTTTAACGTGAGGTCCATGATTGAGCTGAGAGTCTACGGACATTTACCCTTGATAATTATGCTAATGTCGTCAGCATATGCAGTTACCTTGGGAGTTTTCCCGCGAAATTGCTTAAGCAGTTCGTTTACCGCCAAGTTCCATAATAAGAATGAGAGGACTCCGCCCTGGGGCGTGGTTCCCTGAGCCTTCTTCGTCATGGTTGTAGTTCCCCACTCGGCTTGGACTCTTCTCCAGTTCAGGCGACTATGTATACAGGATATTACCGTGTGAGGTGAGGAGGATTTGTAACTCTCGAATGAGCCTACTGGATCTTTTTGGGAGTGATTATTTCATTCGGCCCTTTGATCTGTGGTGGGTCTTGAGGCGTGCCTGGCTCACAGATTTCCGCACAGCCCGGGCAGTGCGCATCTAGGAAAGCAGGTGCCGGAGCAGAAGGATTTCTACGTATTTCTGGTTTTATATTCGTCCCAAATGATCTCCTCCTCTGTCTTGTACATCTCTCCTTTGTTTTTTTTAGATCTGGAGTCCACCAAAGAGGCTCTTGATCTCTGTTTTCATTTTTTTCAAAGGTTGCAGTTCATTCGGGTCACACTGTATACATTTGCTCAAACTTAGTATAACCTTGGCTCTTCAGGCCACAGACGAGAATGGCTACCACGTTGTACTGATCAAAAACTAATTCACCAAATAGTGTATCTAACGCCTCCTCCACTGTGTTACAATCATTTCATTAAACTAATGAAACTCTTTCAAAGATTCTGTGTACAGCATAGAAAAATGTTGAGGTTTAGCACGTTCTTTTTTTCCTTTCATCTGTTATTTAGCTCTTAGCTAGAAAATACTTTCTTGTTAGCGCATTGTATAATATTTTGGTAGTTTTTATTTGTTTTTCACTTGGTATTTGCACAGCACCCACATGCTAATGCAAGTAAGCCATTTCACCTGCGACCCAACTCGTATCTTCTCTTCTGTATTCATTTCTAGTCCGACGGCGTTTGTCCCACATGCATCAGCTAAAATACCTTCTGCGGTTTGCACTTCGAAGCTCAGACAGCATTTCTCTTTTTTCTGCAGCACTGAGCATTTATACTAATACAAGTATGTTTCAATTTTAGTCTAAATAGTACAGGAAAAAAATCGAGCTTACAGTTTTTTCTGTGCAAATTGAATATATACCTTTGGTGAATGGAAAGGATGTTTAGTTGGTAACGGCTGGAAGTAAGTGTTAATTTCATTGTCAACATGGTGCCGGGTGCAGGTGACAACGACAATGGCGGTGATTATAGCGAAAGTTGCTATTTTCGGCACAATAATTGTCGTTAAGCACAGTTGCCAACGAGTCTTTTAGTCGTTTTTGAACTAAATAAGCCGTGTGAAGCGTATGAAAAGCAAGCGACAAATTGGCGGAAACCCTGAAGAGTGAGTTAAAACCATTGAGCGAAAAAAAAAATAAAAAATAATAATGGGAAGTGTGTGGAGAGTGTTCTTAAAATGTGTTTTGCGTTGCGACACATTTGCGACTAATGCTTTGCAATCATTCCATTTGAGGGCTGTATTAATAGTTTATATAATATTATAATTATACAATTATACGAAAACTTACAACGCTTAACAGCAAGTATCAGACAACCAGTAGACATTTGTACATTTATGGTGTGTTTGTACACCCTATACACAAAGGACAAAGGTGTAATACAGATAGAAGTAGGCGTGGTAGACCCAATAAAGTATATATATTATTGGTCAGAAACGGAAACTAAGTTGATTCAGATATGTCCGTTTGTCCCTCCGTCAGTTTCATCCATCAGAATGTATGAGAGAACAGTTCTCACCAATCAGAGCTAGAAACTTCAAACTTGGACATTTCGATTCTCCTTTAGTTCAAGGCCGGAAGAGAAGAATAATAATCCCATATATATATTCGTGAGCAGCATGGCAAGTCGAGTCGCTCAAGCTATGTCCGTTTGTCAGTTTGTGTGGCGGTCGGTCTGTCTGTCTGTATGTTTATCTGTCTTTCTGTGTGTTTCTGTCCGCTCAATGCCCTTATTCTCTGAAATATTGGTTTGAAAGTTAGTATGGAGGCCTTTAATAACCAGACGTAACAAACGTAACAAAAATTTGCGCGAGGTATAGCTCCACGACAAAAATTATTTATTTTGTTGTGTCGAACATGTTTGATTTAAAGCAATGGTTAATGTTAAAATAATAATTGTTCATTAATTGGTCAACTACATAGAAGATGTTGTATAAATAAAATACTTATACAGTATACCCTGGCGACCTGGATTCAACCACCACTCGATTCAATTTTTTTTACTTTTAATTTAATACTTTCTGTTAATTTCATGCGCAACAAAATAATTTACAAACCTCTATCCCATTTGTAAACCATCAAAATGACTGCCCGTCCCCTTACCTCTATTTCCCATTCCACTCCTTCCCATGCCCCATCTTCCCCTTGTCCCCTTCCCCATGCCATACCTTCCCCATGTCCTTTACTGTACCCCCAATTATCCTACCCCTCTTCTCCTATTCCCTCCACCCCATCTCCAACCCATTCCCCTGCCCCATCCTCCACCTCTCCTTACGTTTCCACCCCTTTCGTACTCCTTCGATCATTCCCCTATCTCCCTTTCCTTTTCCATTCCCCTTTCCCTACCACCTCTTTCCCTATCACCTATTTCCCTACCACGTCTTATACCCCTTCTCCCCGCCCTTCCCCCTACCACTTTCCTCTGACCTTTTCTCCCTACACCTTTTCCCATGCGGAATAAAGCTAAGTTGTATAAAACTTTCTGATGATTTAATTAAAAACAATGCTAATTATAAAACAGCAAACTCTGAATTTAAATTTTACGAAATAAAATAAGAAAACTCAATTTGACAGAAAAACCATTTGAAAGTTGTTGTCGGCCTATAAATACAGATTTTTCATTTACCTCGACCAAAGCGTACAAAAAAAGTAGCCAGACGAACATATGGTGTGAATATGAGATGAATAACTTCAGTGGGTCACGACTGATAAGAGCATCACCGTACGCACGAACGATTTTATATATTAAAATGAACATCTATGAATAAAATTTATTGTATTGAAACTTTTATTCTAAGCATTCATTCAAAATTATAAAAACTTAAGTAACGCCAGCATTGCTTGTCAAAAAGTACATGTGAGAAGAGTATTAAAACTTCGTTTTAACTGAACGGTTAACGTTTTTCTTTTTTTTCGGAAGGTTCTAATATAAATTTAATCAATACTTATCTTCTATCTAGTTATTTTTCTGTATGTCGTTTATAGTCGTTTGATCTATTGGACCGATAGTTGTGTAATAGAGGGTGTTACTATGGATCTATGGAAAAAAAATATAACAGTACCACGCTCCATTAATTGACGTAGATAGTTGAGATATCATTAAACTACTATGAAAAATTGGCGGGCTGAGTGCTCAGATCGAATTGTCAGTCGTTGCTTTTTTGGCGATGGCTTTACATACACGAATGTAAAGAGCACTACAAAAAATAGGATCCACTTGAAAATGTGCGGCATCATGCCACAATATAAGAGAAATATCGAAGTTAGCATGCAAATAGATGAGATTTATCTACATCTATTGATATAAATGGTACCGGAATAAAGAAATTCATTTGGAGAAAATTGGCTGTGCCACGCTCACCCATAAAATAGAAAAGCAAAAGGGGAGTAGTACTCGTATCATGGTGCTGTTATAAAATAGTTCCATATATGTCCACACAGATCTGTTGTCTCCATGATAAAATTGTATAAAGGTCACTTTATACAATTTCACTAGCTTATCATATAGCCCTCGCTTATTTAGAACAACTTTGAACGTGTAACACAAGCAGTGCAGTGCGGTAAGGAACAAAGTGCTTGCCGAGTGAGTATAGTGTCAATCGAAGCATAAAGCGAATGCGTTTGTAGCTCGATGTGCTTTCTTTTTCTTTTCTTTTTTTTTTTGTTCACTTAAGTTTTATGTTGAGTATTCAAGTACGGCGTACTACAAACGCTGCTGCTGGTCAAATTGCTGCGTTGGCACGTGATTCGCATTGCAGCACTTGATGCGCACACATGACGAAGCAACAGGACATGGTCCTCTTCGCTCACGCACCATACAATTTGTCAACATTAAATTCATTTCAACTTTAACTGCAAATAAACAGCGAATAGTGCAGCATCAGCAATCTTATATATATATATAGTCGTATATTTATATATATAAAATAGTCTTATTAATTTTGTTTCCAGCGATAAGGCGAAAACAGCAATGGAGCCCAAGAAATGGAGCCCAAGAAATGGCGGCACTTGTTATAATGAGTTTTTATTTACTATCGCTCGTTTGCACTGGCGCCAGGCATCACTCTTTCACACAGCATACACTCAAACAACTTACACTCCAACTTTCCATCCAGCCATTCATCCATCCATCCATCCATCCATCCATCCATCCATCCATCCATCCATCTATTCAAACTACCAATCTACTACTCTATTTCTGTCATCTTATTCAACAGCATAAACTAAAGCTGAAATGCCAACGCAACTCAATTCATAAGTGAAGCCTCTGAAATAGAAAAAAAAAAAAAATTACAAAATGTACGCGCAGCGAACTGAAGTTAATATTTCAACTGCTTAACAGCCGGAAGTTTCCATTTCGTTCCGATTTAAATATGTCGTGAAGCATCTTATTCCTTATGGCACTCGTACATCGCATGCTGCAGCATAAATTTCTCAAATGCTAAATCGAGTGTGGCGCTATAAGCAACGCAATGTACTACTAGGCTAATATGCTCCATAAATAGGGAGAGACGCGATGCTTTTACAACTTGGAGACAGCCTAAAAAATGTTTTGTTATTCTAAGCAAAAAGATTGATAGACATTTGTTTTATTTTATTTTTTTTTCGAAATCGTTGTAGATACATTTTGTATTTTTTTCCCTTTATTTTTTTAGTTGCTTCTCGCAGCTCTGGTTTATCTTTATAAGGGTTCTTATAAGTGTGGAGGAAGAATGTGGAGTTCGCAAAAAAGTAAAAAAAAAAAAATTATGAGAGGAGGTGGATTGCCATTATAGAATATCGTACAGCTATAAAACAATTTGTAGTCATGTTTAAGCGTAAAGATTGTCGCGCAGTGACGTTATCGCTCGCCTCAGAGTGGTAATAAATATGATACCAAATATGTAGCATATTTTCGGTCGGTGCTAACTTTTAAAGTTTTCTAAATTAATTCAAATAGGGAAAATAAATTAAATTCTGGTAAAGGCAATAATACTCTCCACACGATTGTATACTTTACTTCAAATCGCATGACGTCAGAAACTAGATGTGGTCCGCATTACTGTAGAGATTTTATTTCTAAACAAATGAAGGTGTTGTGGTAAGTGAAACAAATCTAAAGCACATATTCTTACTAAGCCTGCTTATCGAGTTTCTGGATAGATTAGGTTATAAGATGCCAGCGTGTGAACATCCCGTGACGTTACTTATTACAGTTTATACCCATATGAGGTCTCCTACTCCTTTAGAAGGGACTCCCGAGTAGAGCTAGTCTCTGCCTACTATGAGCTGGACAATGGCAAAGCAAATGCTCAAGCGTTTCCTCCTCTTTAGCATTCACAGAGCTTCTGCAGAACTCCTGTATCTACCTGTGAGGCAGTGACTCGTAAAGGTACCTAGCAGAATAGAGTTGTGTGATTGTTAAATTATGGCAGTAGTTCGGTCAGTTGAGCTTATAGGTTTTGCATATTTATGTTACGTCATCTATTGTTTGCTAATCTGTTCGATTCTCGACTCGTCGTCAAACTTTTAGTCGTTAGTGAAGATATTGGTGACAATCGCTTTTAACTATGGTAGGGTGTCCAATTGTTACCTAGCAGCGACTGAGACATAATTTTTCATCGAAGGTCTTAATCAGAATACATTAAATCTTACTTTCGGAGAAGCTATTTTCGTTGAAGTATCTTTGAATGGCCGAAGGTGGGTAAAGCTGCATCAAAGTTTTGTAAAATTGTATTTGTTTAGTATACAAATTTTGTATTTTAGAAAATCTCTATATCTCTTACTATATGGACAATCTACCTACCTGGCATGATTTTCAAAACAGTGTAAAACAAAACTTTAGATTTTTAACCGATATTATAAAAAAATGGGTTTTATTGCAGAAATCAGGAAGTTATGCTGCCGTACACCGTATTACCCATACATTACCCATTATAAACCATCGTCTTACCTCAATTTCCAAAACCTTTCTGTTACGCAGAAAATGGCATTAGATAGCATAGGATAAATTTCAAGAAAACATATTGACATTTTCTGGATGGATGTTTGGGTGAACGTTTGGTGGTTATTTGGTGGATCAAAGGTGGGCAGGGGCAGATTGATGTAAAATTGGCGGAAGGGGAAAATATGCAGGGTGATATGGTGCTGAAGCGGACAGGGCCAGTGGCAGAATGTAAAGAAGGAATGAGGAAGGTGGCAGGGGCAGATTGATGTGAGTTTTTTAGTTTCATAACTCTTAAAAAAATATTAATTACAATTTTATTACCATACTTTCATCTATGTTTTTTGTATCTTATTTATTTATTTTATATTTTATTAATTTGTTTCATTGTGCCTGTTATTTAATATATAATGTCCCACGCACGTCTATCTTTTTTTACTTATTTCAAAACTTTACACACGTTGTGTCTGTCCGTCTATTTCCTGTATGAAACAAAACAACTCCTTCGGTTTTTAAGATAGCAATTCCATACAAGCCCACGTTTCAGATTTTGTATCAATAACTTTTTGATTGCAGTCAATATCAACTTGAAATTCGATTCGTATTTGTAATTAAGGCAATTATATTTATACTCTTCACACTACCCAAATCCGTTTGCCATTCTATCTGTCTTTCTTCTGTCTGTCTGTCTTTTTTTCTGTCAGTTTTTAAAATATCGATGTTGGGTATGGAAATTTCTTACATTCTTACGCTGACTTATGTCACAATGACTATGCCACGCTCACATTTAGAGGTAGCCGCCATACAAACCCACCATCTACTTTTCGGATATTGTATGAAAACCCGTTTTAGAGTTAATATCAATTAAAAAGGTTTAAAGGACTGTGAAGTGCATTGAAGCTTCGGTTCTACTGCAGTTAACGTTTCTTCTTAATATTTGTTTTACGAAGAATTTGTCTAACATCTCCACACACACTATGACGCTTTCATCTTCAAACAAGTAAGGGCCGATAATTCCTCGCGCCGACATCGCAGCCCATACCGTCACTTTAGGCCAATGAGTCGAGGGCTTGGCGCATCATTTAAATGACGAACATGTCGAATACTGCAGCATTTTCTACGCGCTAAAGTCTCTGAATTACCGTTTTTGTAAAACTCACGGACGCACAACGCACGGTCCGCTTCCGAGAAACGCTCCATATCGACTAAATTCCCAAAAGCTAGGGTATCGATTGACATACCCCCCGCGCCCTCGGAATAGTTGCGTTCACGCAATCAGCAAATCAAATGTGAACTCTCTTTTGAGACACCCAGTACATAAATTAAAAGTTTTTATTGTTAATTTTTAAAAAATTTTAAATCTGAAGTAAATACCAGTGTTCCCGAGTAAACATGACAAGTGTGAAGATCAATAAAGCTTCAGTTCCACCGAACTTAACGATTTTTATTTTAGCTAGCATTCCGAGGTCCTGCAACAATAAGTATGTTCTGTATATACTGCATAAACTGAAAAATTTAGTCGTTGTACAATTATCCACACAACGCACCATTTTTTTAAATTCTTATCATAAATTTTTAAACTGTTTTATATAACATCGTAATGGCAATATTATTATAAAACACTACTCTACCCAACTCACATTCAAACTATTTTAATCTTCACACACATTTAAAATACGTTTTAGTAAACCTTAAAGTGTTTTAAAGCAAAAAATTTGCAACATGTGCACTAAGGACATATAAACTGAGTATACCTGTTCGATTTATTTTGCTCTTACCATCATCCAAAACAGAGCGTTTTGGCTTTTAAGCAAAATACTCTTAAGCATTATTCCCTTAAATGAACTTCTCTTGCTCAAATTTCTCTTAAGCATACTTCTCTTAAGCAATGCTCTTTTATTTAGCAAACTTTATTGTATAAAAGCTTTGCCAATCTCTCTTGTCCAAACATTGTGTAACTTCCTTTCCTTTAAATTCTCTCTCGTCGGTGAAAATGGAGTCACACATATTCGCAATAATATCCAATTTAAAAAAGGATTAAACTAAGTTTCAGTCGCTTTCTTGCTTGCTTTTAATGTTAACCCATTTTTCTTGCTTGCTATTTTATGCTCTGAGTGCTGGCGACGCCTTGTCTGTAAATCGAATCCTTGTAGTTTCAGTTTTACTTATGCTACGATAGTATTAGTTCTGATGGCGCTCGGCTTGAGTGACAGTATTGGCGCTGCAATTGACACGCTTCGTTCTCGCATCTAATCCAACTACCTGCAACAATTGCACACATTGTTTGTGTACTCCATGGAGTCCTTGGTGTTCGGTGAAGTTCGTGAAGTTTGTATTCGCATTGCACGTTCTGTTATCTGGGCTGTATGTCAGTATGTTCTTAATACGCGCACATAAAAATAAACGATAGCCTGGATTATTTCCATTTACTTGCTCATGTACATCATGTATATCGCTGCGTGATGTTTTTAACCTTTCATACATCGGCTGAAAGGTTTATTTGTTGTACAGTTAACCTTAGTTAAGATGAGTATTCTACTCGAAGCCCTTAAACTGCTGATGACTGCATCAGCTATAAAGTCGACAACAAATTGTCGCACGGCGTGTTTATGCGTATTTTTACACATTTAAGCCTTTCATTTTAAGCTCAATTTTTCTTGTTCCTGAATTTAATTGCAACACGCACGCACGCACGTGCTGCTCTTCAAAGAAAAAAAAATGTAAAGATAAAAAGTAAACAAAAGCACCTTTTTGTGTGACACCATTATGACATAAAAAGACTTATCCGAAAGTTCACCAAGTTTGAAGAATACTTATAGTATAAACATAAGCATATGGCTAGATCTAACCACAACTGTTTGTTTACTTTAAAAGCTAATGTGAAAGCAAACTTTATATATTGTATAAAACTTTTACACAAATACATCAATAAATGGGATAGGTTTAATAGAATTTTTATTGAGAGAGCAGTGTTTACTGCAGTTGAATAGCTACTTTGGATTTGTCTGATTTTTTTTTTAAATTTATTATTGTAAATTTTTCTTACGAAGTCTGTAATTCATTAATAAATGTATCAAAGACTCCATAAGCCATCAATTCCGACAAAGAAAGTTACTTGAACATGATTGAGATAATAGAAAAATATTAAATACGACGACCAATAATGAACAATTGGTGAAGATCTGAAGGTATTTTTAATTAATAAATTTATGAATTTGTTTTTTATTTTTTATTTTAGAAGATTAGCTCCTGGTTTTACGAAATAATGTTGTTCTTTCTTTTGTTTTTTTTTTTTTTGTATATGAGATAGTCGCGGAATTGAGAATCACAACCAGACAAAATACTGGATAATTTGTCACACATATACACCAGGCTAATATATTATCTCTGCTACACCACTTGTGGAATCAACTCGTGTTCGACAAAGTCTAACAGCAGCAGCTACAGCAATTGTATAATTTATCCTAACTGAAGAATATCCATAGCATGATAGCGACGCACTATCCGAGTCATAGCATCATCGTCTCAATCGACCATTTTTGTTAGATCTAAATGCCAAACGGTAAAAAAAAGATTGAACCAATTGATTACACAAAAAAACGGTTATTTCATTTTCGTTTGTTAGCACGTTTCATCAGCCACCCTGTACATGGGATTATAACCTCTATATGAAATATTAACCTAACCTGTATTGACCAGACATTGTACTTTCCGATTACCATTTGTACTGAACGAATTATTTTTTTCATGGCTGTGCAGCACTCTCGTAATTACAGGGAAATCAAAATGCAAAAATTGGGTCAATTTGGATTACTTTTAAGAAACGAGTCGTTCTTCGGATGCGGACTCCATATGCAGCCAGAAAGATGGGAAAATATAAGTGGCTAGCGGTGCACTTTGCAAATAATTTTTGAATAATCTATTTGTAACCATTTTTGCAACATTTTAAAAACAAAAAAAAAACCCTAACAATTAATACAAACATCTAATAGAATTGCAGTTTTTAGCTTGAATTACTACAAAATGAAACATACGTCTACAACGCCATTAATTGAACAATAAATTCGAATTGGGCATAGATTTTTATCAATATTGATCAAATTTTGAAAAATGTTATAATTTCTAGCTTTAGCATAAGAAATTTTGGTTTGAACTAAAAGCTCAATACTTTATTCAGATAACAAAAACGTTTGCTACCGAAAATACTCTATGCACTCAAAAAAGAGGTGACAAAGTGTGTGACCTTTTACATTTCCGTCAGAAAAAAACTAAAGAAAATCAGTATGTGTGGATTTTTCACCTAATAAATATCTGATTTTAGTATTTCATGCTGATTTAGCAACATTGTTTTTTTGTTTGTTTAACATAGCAGTAATAACTTACAATTTCGGTAGCAAAAATTTTCATCGATCTCAGTATTGAGCTTTAGTCGGATATTTTATTGTTAACTAGCAAACCCAACGTACACTGCTATGCTCCCTCTTGTTATACCATACAATAACTTTTTTTTGGTTTTAAGCCAACTTTATTTATTCCTGACATTGGGCGATGTCCACCTTCAGCATTTCTCTGTGAACAGCGGCAATTTCTAGGCAAATGTTGCTCTAGAGTCTCTGGCCGATTCGCATATACTTTTTCCTTGAGTTATGCCCACAGTAAAAAGTCAGGAGCCATTAAATCTGGAGTCACATCATCACCGTGCGATTATTTTCTCTTCCCAAACATGAAAACTGCAAATGAAACGTGCTTTTTACGATGACATTCCAGCCATACAAGCAGCCGTGACACAGGTGCTAAAGAACATCCCACAAAGCGAGACTTCTATGGATAAATTAGTTGAGTGTTCGTAACGTTGCAACAAAAACTAGCATCAATTTCGACAAATCATATTCACCACAAAATACTTAATAAATAGCAGATTCATGCAAAATTTTGTTATACAATTTTTTAGTTTATATTGACTTCAATAAAAAAAAGTCTGGGCGCCGGTTTACAGCTGGATATCATAAAAATTGATGCCTAATAAATTCAATGATATTACCAGACGGACAGATGGACAGAGGGACAGACGGACAGGGGGACAGAGGGATGGACGGTCTGAAGAACAGACGGACATAGCTAGATCAACACATCTCTAACATGCTAAGTATTATACTATAATTATAATATTGTTCACACTCTGTATGAAGAGCATAAAATAAATTTCTATGAATTATTAGAATCAAGTTTTGAAAACAAATATATCGATAATAGCAATCTGAAAACCGCATTCAACCTTACTTGTAAAGAATTTGAAGTAGACTTTATCTCAAAATGTCGTCACCAAGTCGGCTCTCGTACTAATAAACATTTAAGTTTGTATATTTTGATTTTGTTGATTTATTTTTGATTCATTTTAGTATATTCAAAATTATACAGACGACTTGGTCATTAAAGTTTACAGAAAAATTCCAGTTATTTCAGTAGCATGTCAAATATGATTATTAGTACGAAATGAATTTAGATTCGACTCTAAAGTTGTGTCTGATACTAACTAAAGTGGGCCTTTTTCCGATCTGAAATTGGGTGAGGAGACGTTTTGTATTCCACTTTTTGGTTTTTATACAGCAGTATTTTTTTTTCTTCGTATATCGAAATTTTTTCTGCTGAACAAATCCATCGATCCATCATTTTGTGTTTTATATATTTTTGTTTTTTTTTTTCTTTATGCAATTAACTTCAAACTTGAACTGAACGTCTCTGAATAATTATAGCCATTGAACGTGTCGGAATGAGCCCAATGCATAAGGTTTCTGCAATTGAAGCCAAGTTGTTAAATGTTTGGTATGGAATACTTTACTACAACATATGACGAAGCGCAATTGAAAATAATACTTACGGTGCAGCAAGTATCTAAAAGTTTCTTTCATATATGTAACTATTGGTGAAGATAGTATTACGGTTTTTGTTTTTACTCTTCTGAGTACCAGCAACAAAATGTTTATTTTAATTGTTAAGTGAACATTTGTATTGCTTGGAGGCATGCATCAGCATAGCATCGGCGTCATTATCAGGAATGTTGTTCGCTTTCAGTTGAACTTCGGCATAAATGACAAACAAATTTATATTATAAACGCTTATTACTAACAAAGCGCTCTAAACGAGATGGAATTGAAACAAAACAAAATAGAAAAGTGAAGCACACATGGATGGGGAGAAAGCAGAGCTAAAGAGAGATAGCACAAGAGAGATGCGAGATACATAAGAGTGAGCAAAAATGGCGCCGAAATTGTGCACAGCATCCGGCAGGATATCGTATCGTGTGTATCGCTTGCCAAAACGTTTCCATGCTCTTCGTGCATCCATGCTCAGCAAATGTTCTGCATACTTTTAGACTGCTTGTATGGCATATCTTGCATGCTTGCTGCTGCTGCACTGCATGGTATGCTCGTCTCGTGCTTTCATCGGCTCTTGTTCGTTTCGTTTCGTACTGTTTCTTTACCATTTCGTTGCTACACTTCGCTTCGGCTGGCTTCATTTCATTTCGTTGGCGTCGGAATTCGTTTTGTACGCTTGCCGTCACAGTTATATCTCATCGTGCTTCGTTCGTCTTCGTGCTGCAGCATCGTATTAGTTTAAAAATGTCTTTCGTGCGGTTCGGACGTTCTATTCGTTTCATATGCGACCCATGGGATTTTCAGCACACGGTTTTAAAAGTAAACAACAACAACAATCACAAATAAAACAACAACGAAATTTATTTATTTGAACATCCTTCCATTGTCAATTTATTGCTTATATATATATAGAAAATATATAAAAATTAAATTGTGCTGATAAGGCCTGATAAGCGTATAAAATAATTTCAAAAAGAAAAAATTTCAACATTTTAAACAACATCTGTGCTGCGCGCTCTGTGTGTATATGTGTGTGCGTGTGTGTATCTGAGTGTGTGTAATTCAATTCAATACAATTCAAAGAACTTTAAAGCCAAACAAAAACAGTCAGCATGCTGTTCTCATGCATTGGTTTTTGGTGCATATTAAAAAACTAGCTTTAAGTTGAAGTTTGAGGAAATTTCTAAGTCACCGCTTAAATTTGTTTAAACGAAAAACAACAGATACTTCATCATATATACAACTACTGCACAACATCAAAGTGAACAACAACTCTGTCGTCAGTGAGCCCGGCCCGGTGAATGGCAAGTTTAATGACCGCAATGCGCTTTAAATAGCTATAACATTGTTTACTTAACTAGTGGTAGTCCTTTTATATATCTACTATAAACATATACCGACTTGTATGTAAACTAAAGTGCAACCTTTCAATATTCGTCTCTTCGTTAATGCCGGGCATAGTCATTGTCCTTTAGTCCTTGTTTTTGTCTCGTTTTTTGTTCTGATACACTGCCACAGCACACTGGCTGCATACCAATATCAAGCGCGACAAAGTTAATCAGCTACAAATCGAAACTTGTGCATAGCTCAAACTTTTTTATTCATCTCACCAACTCGTAGATTCGTAGTCTTTGAAATGCTGAATTGAGTGAAAAATAAATAAAATCTGCAAAAATAAATATTCAAGTAAAACGTGCGTGGATTAGCAAACAGTGACTGCAATGACAAAAAACTAGTAAATAATAAACATAAATATTTCCAACGCAAACAGCGACAAGGAGTATTAAGCATTCACCGTAGAAGGGCGCCACAGCAGGACTTGCAGTTGACCCAGGTTGGTGTCGACTGCTTTAAATTAACGCTTTTATATCTTTTGAACATTTTAGTTTCGTCTTTGAAGCGCTCGAGCGCTCGTTTGCGCATATTTTCATCAAATTTACTGTTTTCAATTTATTTTTATATACATTTTTTTTTTGCCAACTTTTGACGGTTTTTTTTTTGCATTTTATTTTATTTGCACAAAATTTTATACTTTTCAGGTTTTCAAGTTGTTGGCGTTTTTTGGTTGGTTGCTGGGTGCCTCATTTGAATATAAATTCGGTTTCAGTTTGCGGCTTGAGGTCAAAAACAGCTGACTTTGAAATAGATTATAAAATTGTGTGCAGGTAATGGAACGAAGTGCCATCGACTTTTGTTTGCAGTTTAGTTGGTTTATTTTGTGTGCAGTATATGTTTTTGTTGGACATTGTTGTTGACTACTTTTTGACTACGAAACACACACAAAATTTGCAAGGAATATTTAATGTAATATTTTGGTTAAGTCAAGCAGAGTCACGAAAGTTATAAACTAAAATTGGATTAGAAGACCGCTTGTCTATGTTCTGTTTTATGCAGTTGTATAGATTATTGAAAACTAGCTGGTGTGTGTGACAATTTCCTTATCAATTTTCTTTTGCTAAACTTTCAATTTCCTTACATTTACTCAATTTGATAGGAATCACATTTTTTTTCTGTTTCCAGAATAGTACAATTATTATTGTATATAGCATGCGGGGCTTTGAAACAAATTAGTAACTTTTTAAACTTTGAACTGCAATATTTCTTAACACAGTTAATTATTCAAAAAATGTGGGAAAAGTGACTTAGTTTCAAATTGAAAGATGGCAACTTTAAAATTTTATTTGTATATTTTTAATGTCTCTTCCAAAATGTTCATTCGAGTTGAAACGGGGCACTCGAATATATATATCTTTATTATATATATATAAGTATGAACATAAGAAATATATAGCTTAGGGTATTATTAAAACTCAAAAACTCTTCACATTTGCGCTTTTAATCATAATCCTAGAATTAACATCTACTTTGGTAAGGTTGTTTATATATATAAAAATTTTCAATATAATAAATGTATTCATATATTTGCAACGAATTGTCCCTTTTGGACTGTTGCGGATGGAATAAACGGTTGAAGTTGATTTTATTGGATACGCAATAATTAGAAATAAAAGGATGTTGCGTTCTCGACCACTGCTGAAAGTTTAAATTTTTATAAACACATTCTTAAATAAATACATATATTTATATACCTCTTCTTAAGGCTTGAACAATTTTTGTAAATGAAAAGAGTCATCGATTCTGTATGATAATAATGGTTATTTAGACCTTTACACTTTTGCCAGTTAAGTCGGGAAATTGATATCGACAAAGTTACCGCCGCTACAGTTTCTTCTGGTTTGGGCACGTTTTAGGGAAAACTTCATTACTTTTCATCAATTGACAATTGAGCTTTCGAAACCTCACAAATCGTACTTACTGATATACGTGTACAAGTTATAAAATATCAGCTATTATTAATAAAACTTAATATCAAATATAATTGCATTCACCCTTTGTACGTACTGGACCGATTTCAAAACAATTATTATTTAAAAAAAAACCCTTTAATTCGAACATGTTCGATGCAACAAAATAAATGCAAAGTGTTATTATACCTTCTAGTGGTTTTATCACGATCATTTGGATAAGAATGCTGCTTACGATTGTAAAAGTTTCCATACCAACTTTCAAATCAATAAATCAACAAGACAGAGATCCCCGACTTCGAGATACCCTGCATCTAGTTTAAGGCTGCTTATATGAACCGTTTATTTATATGAAGCTATTTTCTGTGGTGATATTATCTGCTACTATGCGGAATATTTTGATACAAGTTTCGAACCGTACAATACCTTTCTACCTTAATTAAAATTAGAAACAACAAATTTTCATACAAAAATGCAAAATTGGTGGGCCGATTTATATAGTTGATCTATAATTTAAAATATGTACTCATTAAACATATTTTATCAGAATTTTTTGCAAGATACACGAAATTTGACATTTCGAGCGTAACTGTCAACAAAAACCACAAAATCTGCATACAAAATCTCACAAATCAGGGAGAGATTACATGTTATCTACACTTTAAAGTGGGATTGCCATGTTCACTTCAAACACTTTATCTATTGCAGGAAAATCAGAGTCTTACTCCAAACTTGACTTGTCTCTATGTGTCCAATATCTCGTAGTTTAAACAGACGGTCGGACGGAATTTGACGCTGATCAAGAATATATCCGTATATACTATTTCTGCATAACACATTGCACAAACTTAATATTCCCTTTTACCCTACGAGTTCAGGGTATAAAAATTGGGGAAATATGGCGCACATAAACAGAGGGACCAACAGCCGGACAGATGGGTAGAAGGACTCGTATCGTGATTAAATTCTAAAATTATAAATTGGTATAATACAATTCGCACTCTGTGTTGAGTGTTAAAATAAATACAAATTAAAGGAAAAATAATTTGTTCCGACTGGATACGAATCTACGACTTCAGATTTTGAGTCTAGGTCGTGCTAATTTTCGTGTGCTGTTATTTGCAGCATATAAATAAGCTGCAAATAGCAATGTAGAGGCAGTATGTGACATGATTGGCCACCATTGAAATCTGTTCAGGTTTTCACTTTCGGGAAGATTTTGCGAAAGTAACGTTGAGCATGTGAACTTCATACTGCTCATTGCAAGTGAATTCAAGTCGCAAACAAATTTTGATAAGCGTGAAACTTTACCATTTTTTCGGATTCACTTTTGCAGAATCTTACCGCAGTGAAAAACAGTCCAGATAAACCTAATTTATCTAGGTTTTACAAGCAATCGAATATACTCTTAGCTATATCTACTCGAATTCTGATTATGATGAAAAATACTTCTGTCTTTTACATACATTTACACAAGATTAGTAAACACAAATGTTTTTTTGTCTTAAATTCGGAAAAAAAAATATTGGAATTAATAATCCCTCTTAAAAATAAAAATTTGTACTAAATGCACATGCTTAATGGCGTATCTCCCGTACAAAACTGCATCCATTTTTATATTTTTGTAAGAAAATTGTTTTAGTTTTGTTGTTAAATACGCTAGAAACGCTAAATTTGGTATATCCTACGTAAATTCTCATAACATATATCGCATATGTTAAGATTGAACCACTAGAAGAGGTAGTTCCAATACAAACTTGCCCTTTATTTTTAAGATTTTGTATGAAATTCTCTGGTTTTCTTCTTAATTAATCCACAGATGTCAAATTTGGCGTATCTTACGTCAATCCTTACAACATTTTCGATATAGCCACCAGATCGAATCAATTTGAGCGGTAGTCCCTTGCAAACAATTTTTAATTAATTCTAATATTTCATTAGTTTCAATAAAAAATGCACCATATGTCTAGATTGGAACACAAAAGAGAAGGAGTCTTACACAAGATACAGGGTATCTCGAGGTACACTCGACTGTAACGTTTTTTCTAGTTTTTTAAATATGCTTTTAAATTTAAGTTGACTCCTTTGTCTAAAGATTAATTTAGGACTCTTTTATGAATAACAGTTATTTTTCAACTTCTTGAGAGTTGGGAGTATTCACACATTTTTTCTGGACTATTTTATTATACTATGCAGCATTTTTTTTTTATTGAAATGCCACTAATTTTATCTTATAGATTTTGACCAGCTGAACACGAAATAAATTGTTTTTATATGGATTCGATCCTTAAATAAGAATTTTGGAATTTTTTTCCAATTTTACCAGAGCTAATCTTACATAGTTGTTAAACTTATGTTATGTTATGTTAATATATCGTTTTAATGTTCACCAAATTGGTTAGATGTTGTTATATTATCTACAAATTTTGTGCAAGAACTTGGTCAATCGAGCCGTTAGTTACGGAGAAATTTGAACAAATTTTCTATCAAAATTTAAATCGAAAATGCATTGAATCGACTTCGATACGGCTGATTTTATGCTCCAAAGAAAAATCTCTAACTTGGAGTAGAGTAAAGTCAAGTAATTTGAATAAACTCTCTTTCTTCCACTAAATCATAAATACTTCCTCGTAAAAAGTTTTCAATGAAATAATTTACAATTTATGACAGTAAAGTGAACAATAAAACACTTGAATAAACTTGTATGCAGTTCATGACCATACATAATAATATATTGTACGCATTTATGAGTTACTTTTCGTCTGTGCCATCGTATAATACAATAAATTTTCGCTTCATCTTTTTAATTGAGGTTGTTTTTTTTTGTCCTTCATTTTGACATTCAATACAGATTGCCTAAACATTTACATTGAGTAAAGAAACTTAGTTAAGTGTAACGCTCTTACACCGTACAAATATTTGGCTACTTTAGTCAATAAACGGGCGCAAGCTATCTACAACATACCTCTCGTATATGCTTAAATAGAATCGCAATCGCAACTTTCAAGGCAACCAATATTCAACTTGAGGCAGGCAAGTGCCACAAACACAACAACAAACACAACAACAAAGACGCCCATGCAATGGTGGCGCGCCCATTTTATGCTATGCAACACTTCAAAGTACCCCCCCGCAATCAATTCGCTTGCCACCACCATGCAATGCCTACTTCAGTCAGTTCCGTTCCAATCGGCATGGCACGGCACGGCAGCGGCAGCGGTAGCGGTAGCTTAGCAGCCGCTGTGATTTATGACAATTGAACGCAATGGCAGCATCAGTTAGATGCTAACAGCTAACAGGCAGCGTCAGAGTGACGTCGAATAGAGCGCAGCGAATTTGGGTAGAGCATTAAACACGGTCACAAACACATGAGATACGCTTTAATGTTAACACATGTACGCACACACATATTTGGAGGAGCTAACAAGAGTTTGTGAATTTGGGTTGAAAAAGAAACGGCAGCTTAATTATGTGTCTATAAGATACATTTTTGAAAACAGTGCAAATATTTTGCTGGCCTAAACGTTAGAGCGTTACAATGCCAGAAAATGCAATAAGTATCCTGTGTCTGAGCTAAGGCATTATGGTGTTGTAGTAAATAGCAGTGTAGTTTATTCTTCCTCTTTTATTTACCAAAATTTTTCTGAAAACTTAGCAAATTTAGTAATAAGGATCGTGCGAACTACTTACAAGTACCCAGTTTGTTAGAAAGCAACAGCAAAATTTTTGGTGCTCATCAATTAGATTGCCACCATTACTTTTGTTGCCTTATTTAATATGTTCACTTTCAGGGCTCCATACCATGGATAGTATATTTGTACTTTCTCGTAGCTTTGCTAGTTGTGATAATTTTATAATAACGCTAGACATCTCATCCTTAATAATTGCTTAGGAAGCAAAATGCATACAGGGCCTGATTTAGGTTTGTGATTGTCCGGGACTGCGCTGCAAAAGCTCTTTTATTTTTCTCTTATATGGGAGCATGGCTCCGACTATTTTTCTAATGTGTATATAAATTTTCACCTGTTTCATAATGTACTTTAATGTAGTTTAGCAGGCTCAAGGTCCAAATTAAAACACAATTTATGTTTTTTGCACCAATATATGTCGACCCTCCTCGAGAGTCATTTTCAGGGTGTAATATAATATTATTACACAACAACAAGAAGACGACACACTTTCTCTTAGTCAGTTGTGGAGTTTTTTGGAGTGGAGTTGTGGAATTTTGTTTTTAGCAAACAACTTACAGATTCCCGGTTTCTCAAAAACAAAAAAGTAAATTTGTGACCCATGATTTTTAAAAATAAGCTTAGTTTTATTTTTGATTTTTAAAATTATAATCAAAAATAAAAGTTTATGGTCCACATGAATAGATTGACTCAAAATGAAGCAGTCAGTTGATCTATATTCCCTTCATCAGGAGTAGAGTCGACTGATACTAAATATCACTTTGCTTTACTCATTCGAGAACAGTTCTCTGACAATAATTTTTCGGCCATAATTTCGATGAGTTCCTCGCAAATTGTAGAAGATAAATATTTAATATGAAAGCTTTGCTTGTTTCCATGTTCCTTGAAATAGCGAGCCAGAAATGGATCTTACTCCGACATTAGTTCAAGTGCTCCAAGATAATTTCCATTATGTGATGAGTTGATGTTTCCATCGAAACATTGGAATGTACGTTCAGCCTAGAATTCATATCAAATGCGTCAAAATATTGAAATCATAAGTTTTCAAATGGTGTATAGTATGTTTTCATATAATTAATTATTTATATTTCTTCAAATTCATTATTTTCTCGCAACAACTACAATTAGAACAATTTTTATCGATGCTGGTGGGGATTCCGCTCTAAATATATGTATATATACAAATATTGCAGAACTAACAAGTGCTTCTTTTTGGGCGTTACTCAAAAATCGTGGCATCTTTCGAGCAGATTTCTTCAAATAAAAATACGAGAATAATATATTTAATCTATATATAAATAGGCAAGTGCAAAACGTTCACACCCTTCGGTCAATTACAAAGACCTGAGCTCTCTCAGCTCTCTCAATTTGCTATAAATTACAACAAAAAATACACATTGAAAAAAAGAATGGGATTTCCCCATTTTCTTATAAATTGCATCGTTGTATGCGTTGTATTAACGTTTATTCTATGATGACACATAACATAATGTAGCGTATTCAGCATAGCTGCTCTCTTTTTTGTTATTTGTAACTGTATTTGCTTACAGCAAAACGGTTGAGCAGCTCAACGTTAGGCTCGAAACTATTGTGGGCCCAATTGCCAACATGTTCGCATGCAACATTTTAGAGCGTGACTTTATAGTGTTTTGGTTTGTAACTATTTAATAGAAGAGGAATTAAATTAATTCTAAAAACAAAAAATCAAAAAAGTTGTTAATACAAAAAAAAAAAAAAACAAAAAATCGTTTATAACTATAATCAAAAATAATAGAATGTTCAATGAGAGTATAAATCTATATACGACATATATAAACAGTACCAATCTATCTGCTTAAACACAACATATTCGTTTGATTTTTTTTTTTGTTTGGTTTTGTTGGAAAGGTTGCGTAAGAAAGGCAGTGTGCAATCTACATAAGGGATTTTGAATGTTAAATGCTATAACAATCGTAAAATATAAAGCGTGTTTTATAATTTGTAAGTAGTTTATGCAGTTACAGAGTGAAAAAAAGCGATTTGCTGATTTCAAATTTGTCCAAGGCCAACATTCAGACTCGCCGTCATGAGAGTGGCTGTGCACAGTGCGAAGATACAGCACACCGTACACAGTGACACAGCATACCATTAAGAGCTCACTTATTGGCGCTCTCTATCTGGGCGGCCCTGAGTTAGAGGCGGAAACGTTTTCCGTGACACTGCAGTATTATTTGATCAGCAATTGTTCGCTGGATTAGTCTTGTATCTGATTTTTAGACTGTCCCAGAGCTACAGCAAATCGTTGGTAGCACAAGCTTCGTACGGCACAGACACATGCTCTGTCTTTTTTTACAACTGCTTTTTTTTTTACCGAGCTTCGTTTACAGTAAAACTATTTATGAATATGTGTGAAATAGTTATTAACAATCAACTTATTGAACTTTTGTTAGCCCAGACGTATACCGTGCAACATTTTGGCAGCTGTGCCTCATGCTGTGCTCGCTCTCTCCTTTACGCTCATTGTTATTTACATTCGAAGGTGCGCACAATTTCCGTCCAAGTGGAAACTAAATAATTATATGCCATGCTAGGCACACACACGAAGGACTCCAAGGACTCTACATAGTAACTGGAGAACTCGAAGGTCTGCTAACCGACATTTATGCGCGTGTGGTTATTTATGCTGAGCCTGAATTATGTGCCGCGTCGATGCTGCTGCTGCTAAGTAAATGTGCTCAGTCGTAAGCGAGTCACCTGTCGCAACGCTCATACGCACTGTTCGTCCCCAACTGTGTGGAAAGACTGCATATATCGTATATGCATATACGAGTATATACAATATACCTATGCCTGCTAGCCTATTTGAATGCTCTTCCGCCTGCCTGCCTGCCTGCGTACCTACCAGTCTGCCAGCCGGTTTGGATGCCTGCTGTCGCATGTTCATCAAGAATGAATTAAAAGTTATTTTAAATTCGTGACACTTGCCTAATTTTGCAAAAGGCACATGTGTAGCATTTGACTGCTGTGCTGTGTCTGTGTGTGTGTGTGTGTGACGTGCCTGCAGCAAAATTATGCCCTAGTCCTTGCTAACTTTGTGTATGTGTGTGTGTTGTTCTTGTGTTTAAGTGCCTGTGAATAAGTTAGTCGACTACGTGTGTATGTGTATGTGTTAGTGTGCGCTTCCTGTTTCCACCAACTGACGTTGTCCTAGTCTTAGTCGCTCTATGTCAGTGTATCTGAGTCAAAAATGAAAACGAAATCACTTGCATACTCACAGTACAACAGTTGACACCTGACAGCTTCGCTGCCGTGTATCTATGTGAAACTTAGAAATTTACATACTGCAAATATTTCGTATGTATGTATGTATGTATGTATGTATGTATTTGAATTTCATTGGTGCGACACAATTCAACGTAACTCAACTCAACTGAACTGAACCGAACCGAACCGGAGCGAAGCGAGAACTGAGTGAATTAAATTTGAAATGTTTCTTAATTTACTTTTTTCGGTTTTGCGTTGACAGTTCAAATTGCTATAACAAATTTTCAGACATTTCGCATGCCATTCATCTTGACATAAACACGCACACACACACACACACAATCATTCATTTTCTTTTTGCATGCGAGCACCCTGGCACACTCACTTTGAGATACTCATGCCGGTCTCGTGTCTCGTTTCTATGCATACACGTATATACGATATGTATCTTCTGTTCCTCTATATTTGTATGTATTATATAAATACTGCTATGCATGTGAATGTATACATAAGTGAAATGTTATGTACGAATGTCAAGCGTGCGTTTCATTTGCTTGTTTAACTCCTTTTCTACTTTGTGAGTTCTTTGCTATTTTCCCTTTTATTTTTATTTTTTTTCATTGAAACTGCGCGCTTTGTGGTATTTCCTCTACTTGAGTATGACAAAATAAATGAAGCTATTCGAGTGCAATCAGAAATTCGCATTAAATTTGCGTTGTTGTTCTTGTCTTGGTTGATCTGGTTACATTTTTGTTGGTATTGACGCTAACAACGCAAGTATTCCATATATGACAATATGTTGATAAGATATATTATACAGGGTGTGTTGAGTTACAATTTCGCACCAAATTTGGAAAGCGTTTATTTTTTTTGCTGTTCCGAGTTGCAGTTTCGATTCAGAGCTTCGATCAAAATCCATGCGATAAAAATTGTTTCAGTGTTTTGCGTTTAGTTTGGTTTATTATAATAGCTTATAAAGTCGAAGAGTGGTACCAACTAACTTTGAAGTCAAGTTTTTATTACAGTTTAATTAATACTAATTAATTGAAAAAATGCTAATTAAAATTAAGACTGCAAAAACTAAAATTCTGCTAGCACTGCCAACCTGTGCAAATTTTATAAAATGAATTTTCGAATATGTTGTGTTATGATAATGTGTACTAATTGAGTAGTATTATAATTATTTAACAAATAACTTAATTCACACGTGAGTTTATTGTTATGTGCCATAATATATGCTGCCACAATATGGCATGTACAAAGTTGCCAACTCTGCTACATTTAAGAACCAACAAATCAGCTGTGATATTATTTACAAAATGTAGCTACATTTTTGTATATTGCTGTAAATTTTCAGTGGCAAGCAAAGGAATGAAGTGTTTCTTCAAATTATGGAGAAAAAAAAAAATTTATTGCTGCGAATTTTCCAAAGTTTGCACGTGTATTTGTGAACGCGGCATGAATAAAGCTGACTGTAGAACTTTGTTTTGATGTATCTCTCAAATGGACGCACTTTTGCTCCTCTTGCTGAAACTTTTCTCTTTAGATAATCAATCAGCTATAAATTTGAGAACTGCTTTTCGATGTAGTATTGCACTGCATCTCTGTACTGTAAAGAAAGTATGAACAGCTGATTTGTAAAGGAAACAACTGATTCGAACATTGTATTCGAACTTGTATCTTTTCGAACTAACCTTTGTATAAAATATAATTTATGATTTTTTTCCTCATTACCCATATAATTAAAGTGTAATGTGCAAATGTAGCAAACTATACAGGAATGCGCCCATTTTCATTTACATTTGCGTTGTGCGATTTCATGCGTAAGTGTATCATGTTACCTTTGAGTCTTACTTCAAAAATAAACCAACTTCCACTGAAAGTGACAACAAACAATGAAATTTAGAAGATCGGATTGAATCTTTACTGAAACCGCAAAAGTAAGTGAAAATGGGAGCAAAGCTTACATAGTCTATGTCTTACTCTTCAACAAAAAAAATAAAAAAAATAAAAAAAATAAAAAAAACCGGAATTCTTGAACATTTAAAAGATAGAGCCACCAAACTTTGAAATTTACGCTAGTTTTTACATAACCTACTTTACAAGTATGTAACTACTTTATCAAGCTCATATCCCAAATACTAACTTTTTAAATAATTTTTTTTAATGTTACATATTTCAAACACCTATTTTGACATGGACCAGTAGTGTGATATTCTGTAGTATATCACCAGACTTACAATGGATTGCAGTACCTACATTAAATTATCTATAAACAAATCAGCAAAAATAATATTCTCTATCTCTGTCTGCTATAAAGGGCGCTTAAAATTGTAGAGCATTTCGATCGAGCAGCTTGACGTTAGGCTCGAAAATGTTGTGAGCGCAGTTGCAAACATGTTGGCGAGCATCAGTTGAGTGTGTTTTTTATAGTATTTTAGTTGGCAAAGTTTTAAAACAAGTGGAATCAAATAAATATTTAAAACAAAAAAGAGAATGAATTCATACACCAACAAAAACTCTTTTATAACTGTACATTAATAAATTGCATAACTGAGCATTAAGTATTGCAACAAAATTTCTCACTTATTGCCGCTCTCCTTCTGGGCGGGGTTGTGCATAAGGAGCGCACCGAAAGTGTGATTCATTTCTGAGTCATAATTTGTACGAGGCATATCCAGAAAGTAAGTGTTCTGAATTTTTGTATGTTTAAAAATTTTTTATTTAAACAAAAAAGGTACGTGATACTTTAGTACATAATGTAAGCTATTTTTCGACATAGTTACCATTCCTCTCTATGCAGGTGGTGAAGCGGGGTATCAATTTTTTTATGCCTTCCTCGAAGTAATTTCCCGCCAACCATTTGGGACCCATCTCGCGGACAGTTTCCGATATCCGAGTGTTTCTGTGATTGTTTCGTGTAGTAGAGATCTGGAGATTTGCGCAAACATCGTAGAAAGTTTATTCACAGTCAATCTGCGATCGTCAAGGAGCGCATTTTCGATTTTTTCCACAATTTCGTCAGTCACAATTGAAGGTCTGCCGCTCCTCTGATCATCATACATATACGTACAACCGTTTTTGAACTCGCGACACCACTTGTACACACTCGTTCGATTCATATCTTTATCACCAGTTCACCTCGCCGAATTCGGCATGCGTTCATTCGTATGTGTGTGAATGTGGTCGTCCCCATGGGGATATGGCTGCGCAGCGTTGATTTCTAAGCGAAAGCATTTTCTGGACAATCCTGTACTATGGATATTTTTATTATTCGGTACTTTAAAGACAAAAAGTCGAATTTCGACCACTGCGAGAACTCTAGTTAATCTAATTCTGTTTCAAACAATTCATGGATCATACGTTTCTGAAGTAGCTGTTTACGAATCTGATATCAAAATTTCGGATCCAATATTGCGGACTTATTTTTTTGAAAGCAATTGTATCGAAATGAATTTTAGTATTAAGAAGTTTTTGAGGTCGATGAATACGAATTTGATTCAAAATGTTCGAAAACCATGTGGAGTACCGAAAATGGTGGACAAATTTTGAAAAAAGTTCATCAATTTCTTTGAAAATAAATATTTAGGAGATTTTAAGCTAGCTCATTTCGATACTGAATTCAGATTTAGCGATTCTGTATTTAATTTCAAACTCTGCTATCAAATGCTATCAAATTTCATGTAATGACAGTTATATGGAATTATTTGCAATTAATCGAGAATGTTTAAAAATAACAATGAAACAATCGATTATTCAATTATTAAGACTAGTGACTCCAGCTGTTGATACCATCCACCGAATTCTAGAGGTAAAAGTTAGTTGTCTTAAGAATAAATATTTTATTCAATTACTTTTTTTCTATTCCTTTTACATGTTAAGCGAAAGCAGAATTCAGAAACAAAAAAGATAAAAACGAAAAATTCATATCGGTAAAAGCCTTACGTTTATTTAGTGTAATATTTTGATTAGAGCTTTTGGTTTGTTTTCTTGTTGGTTATTGTTTTTTTTTTTTTTTTTTTTGTTTTTTATTCTTGTCTTAATAATGTTTTTTATTTTATGTACTATAACAGTCTTGAAGTTTATAAGCTGTGGCACATATACAAAATATCTGCAATTTTTAAGCATCAAAGTGCCTTCTGTGTAATGTACGTCTTCTGCTGAAAATAAATTTTATCTCATTGAATTGCATATTGTTTGAAATCATTTGCAGCCCTAGTCAAATATAAGTATCTATGTATAAAATTCATTGCGAACTCCTTCCACTGTATTTCATTTACAATTGAATTTTCTATTTTCTTCTTTACTTCGCTCTAAGTTGTTTTTCATGTAATGCGCACAAAAGCGCGAAGCGCAAATCCTTTGGGTATATTTAATGCACCTTTGCCTCCTCCTCCTCCTGTTCTTAGCAAAAAAGACAAAACTACTTGAATTATAAATGTTTGGAATATTTGAAACCATTTAGATTTCCCCTCAGTTCAATATAAAATTTAGAATCTATAGAATGGAGCACACAAATTCCTACTAAATACTTTAAACTTTTGCATAGACCATAATTTAACAGCATGAAATAAACGGAGCGAATTTAAATTCGAATTTCAACTTAATGAAGTGCAACTCAATTACAACTTCTGCGAGTATATTTGTTTGGCTTGCCGATTTAAACTTTTCCGCGTTTCCAGTTGCAGTTTTTAAACAAAGCTGCGAGGTTGCTACTTCCTACTCCTTTCCATAGCTTTCCATAGCTTTCCACAACGACTCTACGACTGTTACAGATGTCTGCCTGTCATCCGCAAAAATCCTTCAACAAAATTAAATTAGTGTCAGAGCGCTGCAATTACAAGTGGTCGATAGCGTTGTTAGGAGCGGTGGCAGTTTTTCCGGCACAAAAATGGCGTAGTTCTTACTGCATTCAAAATGGCGGCCACAGTCACCATTGCAATGAACGTTGTTTTCAATTTTATGCGACTAGTTTTTTACACATCTCTATTTCAGTATCTTTTATGAGATGGCATAATATTTTGCGGATTTTTTAGTCGTTTAGTTCTTTCTTTTTTGTATCCTTGTTGCTGTTTATCAGCTTTGACTCTAGTGGAAAGTTGAGGCCGCCAACATCGACAACACCGGAACTGAATGAATCAGACAAACATTTTGTGTTGAGAGTCTTCAGGCTTTTTAAGTTGATTATAGTATGAGCTGAGTAGTATTAGTGACGGTAGCAAAAAAATTGAATGGATTAAGGTGCTTAAATGAAATAGATGAAGTGCTTTCAGCTGCTAGAACAGTAAACAACGTCCAACGTTAAGGCTATGTTGTCAAAAAAAAAAAAAAAGTAACTGATGTATTACTTTTTTTCATTATTTTTTTTTTTTCTAACCACAGTTTCCGCTGCTTTTGTGCCATTGCTTTATAGATGCATATCGCAGTGAGATAAAGTCGAGGCATAAAATTGAATAGCTGGGTCAATGAACGTGAATGGGATTTACTCGTTTTTTTCGCTGTTAGTCTTAATCAAAAATTCCAAAATTTTGAATAGAAAATGTGTTTGCCTACTTTTCAGTGCTTCTTTTTATACCCTGCACAAAAATATATGTGAGCATATGCTATGGTGTTATGGTACCAGACTCGAAAGATTTGTTCACTTTCAATTGTTGGAGCGCACGAAAAATGGAAATTTGTGCTTTCCAGCCAAATACAGCGTAATCACATTATTAAGTTTGAATTCCATCACGGACTTTTCCATATACCTTGCTTATAAGTAATAAAGTGAACTGGCATCAGATGTGACTAAGGTGCCCTGTCATCTGTGGTTTCCAAGTTATAGAGTTCTGAAGTTGGCTGCAGTTCATTCCGGTCACCATGCAAGTACATATGTGTATCATTGGCGGATCCAGCGAGAGGAAACTGAGGAACGTTACCACCCAAAAAAGTATTGACCCCCTCTCCAAAATATAGTAGAGTTCCCTACCAAAAGAGAGAGTTCTAAAATCACCCTTGTCTGTATTCATTATCAGCTTCTTTCATGCCATTAGCTCACTTTGCAGCTAAGGTTATGAAGGAGCTATCAATGGCTCTAAGCCAAGTATCTTTCGGTTGTCCCCCAGGTACTTGGTCCTAGTAAATATATAGTAAATTCTATAAATAATCTCACCTATGAAATAAAAAATATATCATGTTTAGCTGTATTGGAATAATCAATCTATCACAGGTCTCAGGGACAATAAGAAGCAGAGGTAATACATTCGGGCTATCGACTCCATATGTGTAGTACACACGATTTCCGTAAATTCTTTTCTTTGCACACACAACCATTTTACCACAATTATAAATTCTTTCCAACTCCCACAACATTGAATATAGCTTCTGACTTGATCCTTTAATAAGCTCATTATGGTAGGTATATCAGCTGCAGCGATTTGCGACTTCTCAAAAATATAGTGATTGAAATAATATTTGAGTAGTTTGTCTCCAAAACTAAATCATTTTGAACAACAAAACTTAATTGTGTTATTTCGATATATTTCTTATCGTTGTACAGAGTTTAATATAATCGTTTGGTTGACCTTAGGTCTTACTTGTTTATTGTTTTTTTTTTTATTAAGTCCTGCAGCTAATATACCCAATATTGAATTTGTTGAAATCTATGCTCAACTTTAAAAGTTGATTCTACATAGCCATATCTATCTAGCCACATCTTTGTCCACACAAATGTCAAGATCTCGAAGATATTGAAAGATGCAACTATCAAATTTGTTCCCAAAAAGCTGCTACAATAGTATTCGGCGTTGGTTAACTGGAAAATGATCGTTTTTTCGCCGATTCAGAACCATAAATTCAACGCAATATAATAGATGCCTAGCAGTAATGGGGTTTTCCGGCAGGATCGGCGCTGCACTTTCTGATTTTTATTCATCTGATACATCATAAAAATGGCGCAAAGGATTATCTACTGCAATTGGTTTTCATAAATAGACGGACACGGTTCCCGAGGAAGGTTTAGGTATAAGTACATAATAGATAGGTACCACGCCCCCTATATAAGACAAAAACTAAATTCGTTAAATTTCAGAAACTATTTGGGACAGATGGATGACATTTGATAAAGGGCACCGGGAGAAATAATGTGCTCTGTAAAAATAGGCGATGGTACGCACCACCCCTCCCCCTACTTATGAGCAAAAAACCAAATGTATAATATCTCACAAACTATCGGTAGATATAAGATCAACTGGAAAATTGGGCGGTGCCACTGCTCCATATGATAGATATACCAACAACGTTGTATCTGAGTAACTATAATATATAGTATAGATAGATGAGATTTGGTACATAAGGGCACCAAATAAGATTCACTCGAAAGTGTGTGGCGTACAGCACATAAAATGTAGGAGAAAAATCAAATTAATTATAACGCAGCGACTGTTTTAGTGGGTGAGAATTGGAACAAATGTGATGGGCACCGGCATAAATAAGATCCACTGGAAATGTGATATAAAAGCCATACCAAATGCGTTAAATCTTAGCCACTTCTAAACAAATTGAATGAATGTTGTCTAAGAAATGCCGTGAAAAATAAGATTTACTGAAAAAATTTGGCATTGCCATAATATAAATGCTAGACGGGACGTAGTGAAATATAATTAATAGATTAAATTGGTATAGCCACATAAAATTCTATAATTTAAATGCAGAACCTTAGACTGACTACAGAGAATCTCCTTATCGAGCGCACTCAACTGTAACGTTTCTTTATTTCGTAGTTTGAAATCTTTTAATAAATGTTCTATTATAACTAAGCTCCGAATCGCAGCCACCTACATACTTTTGGCTATTCTGGTATTTCGTTTTTTCCTTAGACTTAACTTGAGTTGCTCAAAATTAAAATTTATTGGCAATTTGTGGCAAATTCGATGAAGTTAATCTCTTCAAGATAGATTTAGATGCTTGAAAAAAGCATTTTGCCAGCATTTAAATCCAACAAAACTAAACAAAAACAAAAAAGTTTAAAAAGAAAAATGAGATAGAAAAATACGAAAAGAAGCCAGAAATGAAGAAAATCCTTGCAAGTGCTCGACCAAAGGACAATGGCGCGTATATTCTTTTCAGTTTTGTTGATTTTGTCTACACTTTTAAAGTAACTTTTGTTTGTCAATACTCTTAGCAACGCAGCATGAAACTGAAATTGGGATCTTTGAAATGACGCCTACTACATCTACTCCAACCAACTATTGAGGACTATGCTCCTTGAGCTGCCTACCACTATATTGATTGTGCTGTCACTGCTGTTGTCCACAGTCGAAAGCATTATTCCCAGCTACCTCCCACCCATCACTTTCACCGTAAAATTGTTGAGTAGCTGTTGAAAAGTTTATCGAAAAAATATTCAAATCACATGGACAGACACCTAACAACGACAATAAACGTTTGCCAGAAGTTTTGCTACAGACTACTTGCCTCGTTGTTTTTTCAGTAAATATAGAACATAGCTTTAACTACTTTTGTGCCTATAATTTGTGGACGCATTTAAGTTTAATTTAGAAAGTAATCAAAAATAAACCATTTAGTCTGCCCATTTATTATTTATTTTACTTTATATATTTCAAGTATGAAATAACGCGCGATACAGAACTCTGTTCGTTTTCTCAGTTGACATCACATCCTTGCCTTATTGAACTATGTTTCTTTTTTTTCATTTTTTTTGTCATCGCTGCAGACACATCCATATCCACTCACTCACACATAAAATCACATTCGCACAACTTAACCTACTGTGTCCAGTTAGCTTTGCTGAACTGTCAAGTGAAAGTTATCTAATAAATGTCACAAGGTCGTAGATACTTTCATTGCCGCACGTCGTCGTCGTCGTCGTTGTTTCCAATAAACATGCCTCTATCAATGTCCACAAAGGATGGATCTGTGCGTGCCCTGTATGCTGTGTGCTGGGTACCGTTTCATTGTTGTATCCTGTGTCCTGTATGATTGTAAAACTTTACGATTGAACATGACTTCTCATACTTACTTGTTACGAGATATGGTACACGAAATAGACGGGCTTCACTTTTGCTTCGTGCTAAAATAATAACTTTGGCAAAAAATAAGCAGTATAATATATAGAAATCATTGCTATGAATTGCAAAGTGGCACCTAGTTGCAATGCGTTCTACAAGATACAGATACGTTTTACAGAATAGCTTTTAAAAATGTACAGGGTGTCTCAAAAAAAAGTACACATTTGATTTGCTGATTGCGTGAACGCAACTATTCCGAGGGGCGCGGGAGGTATGTCAAACGGGAGCCTAGCTTTTGGAAATTTAGTCGCTGTGGAGCGTTTCTCGTTTTTTTACAAAAACGGTAATTCAGCGACTGTAGCGCGTAGAAAATTCTGCAGTATTCGACATGTTCGTCATTTAAATGATATGCCAAGCCCTCGACTCCTTGGAAAATGGGTCGAGAAGTTTGAAGAGACCGGTTCAACGCTGGAAAAATCAAAATTCGAGCGTCCAAGGTCTTCGAGAACGTTCGAAAACGTAGACAGTGTTACTCATTCTGTTCGTAACAACACGGATTCGGAAGCGTGCTGTTGCTTTAAACGTGCATAGATCATCATTGCACCAGCTGCACCCCTACAAAATTCAGTTAATGGAAGAATTAAAGCCTCAGGATGCTGGTAAATTGATCTCCAGGAGAGGTGACATGAATTGGCCTCCACGAAGTAACGAATTAACCCCTTTGGACCTTTTCCTGTGAGGTTACGTCAAATCTAAAGTTTACGGCAACAAACCGACTTCCCTGGCACAATTAAAAGAAACTATCTGGCACGAAATGGCAGCCATCACGGAGAATACCTGCCGAGCCGTCATAGGAAATTTTAGTGCTCGATTAAATGAATGCCGTGAACGCAACGGTTTACATTTGGATAACGTCATTTTTAAGAAATAAATTCCCAAAGTGTGTATTTTAATATGTAATAAACATTTTTTCAATAAAATAATTACTTTTTTTTATCGATTTTTTTAATGTGAACTTTCTTTTGAGACACCCTGTATATAGTTAAGGAGGGATATGATACAATTTGATATGAGTGTACGTACTTGTTGTTAACAAAGCAAAGATTTTATCAACATCTATTAAAGCAGATGTGAAAACCACATAAAATATTTATATTTCCTAATCACCTTTGTGCCCTTTGTGCCTTATACCATCCGTGTACTTTTGTGGTTTTTTTATGAAAAAATCCTTCATTTAGATCGATATTAGCTTGAAATTTGATTTTGTGGATTTTAATGAACAACCGCTTCATATACATATACAAATGCGTGTCCCATATAAACCCTCAGCTCACTTTTATGCAATAGTATGGAAAACGTCAATATCACCTTGAAATTCGATATGGTGGCATCTCATAGATAGTTGCTGGATACACTTCTCTAGTGGGCGTCTACCGCCCATTTTTTTGGGTGGCCTATTTAACCTATTTAATTCCCACGTATTAGAGCTTCGGTTCAACCGATGTTAACGTTGTACTTTTTTTTTTTTTTTTTTTTAAATATAGGTTTAATATCTAAAGTTTTATTAAACACATTTTTGAAAATAATATAAGGTAGCTGATGTCCATACACTGAAAAAGCCCATTTCTGGTGTTTATCATGACCTTTACTAGCATATCAGCGAGTATGGTGTCAATTTCTGCCCGGATTCCAGGTCTTGTAGGTTTATTGGGCGATTGACAAAAAACTCGTGATTTAAAAAAACTCCACAACAAAAAATCGCACCGTCCCAAACCGGGGGAGTGGGCCTCTAAAGCATCCCTTATTGATATGATGCGCTCTGGGAAGATTTCCCCCAAAACAGCCATCGATGCCCTTGAAGTGTGAGCCGTTGTCGGTGCCAAATGTCTCTTAAGTCCAATTCATCAAGTCGTGGAGAAAAAATATCGGTCTGAATTCACTGCCACTGTGACTTCATTTTCGTAAATGAAACGCAGTCCAATAATACGAGCACAGAAAATTTCACACCACACTGAGTCTTTAGGCATTTAATGCAATTCTCGGCGATTGGTGTCAGCCCAGTAGCGCATGTTCGATTTCTTAATGCATCCATCAAGTGAAAACGCGCTTCATCTCTCTAAAAAAAAAATAAAAAAACACAAACAGAAGTAGGCCTCGACGGAAAACGTTCATTCACTGTTCCAATGAATGTTGCCATCTTACCAGGAAGGAAATAAAACCTTAGAACTATGCCTGTCGATTGATATTACTCCCGCTTCGATCCCTACAGCTTGATTAGCACGCAGTTTAAAAAAGTAAGTTAATCTGCCGCACATAGGCAGCTTAACTTGTATTCTCAAGCCGATCCATAATGCAAGGTATATTCAACAGAAAACGGAACCTTTTTCATTAAAAAATCCCGCTACAGTGGCCTCAAATATATATGCCTTAGGGATTCAAAAGTTTCATGATTTTTCTCACTTTGAGGCTCAACTTCCTACCATTTGGTCCACTGAAGTGGTATGAGGCGTTGGTATTATATTATTAAGTACTGTCTTAAAGTTAGTATAACTTTAAACGAAATTGGTGAACAAATTTCATTAATCTAAGTTTTTGGCAAAGTTTATGAGTGGTAAAAACAGTTTGAAGATGGTCCTATATGGAGATAAATTACGAACATGTTTTCCATTGGCAAAAGCATCCATGATCACCGCAATTTCCATCAAAACTGCGCGAAATTAATCCAAGATCAGTCATAATCTTCATTGGAGTTCATCGTATTTTTCGTGTTTGCGCAAAGAACAAAAAAAAGGTATTTTTTTTTTGGAGAAAAGATTCAAGAAAGGTGTAAAATTATTTACCTATCCAACGATATTTTGATTGCTTGAAAATCTTATCGCTTCCCAAAGATAAAGTCAAAATACAAGACGTGACCAACTGGAGGATGCATTCGTTTACATGTATAGTTTATACTACATATTAAGTTTAGAATGTCTCTTTATGATACTTCATCAAAGAAACCCATCGCGTACTATCGGTATAAATTACTTTTTTCTTTTTTTTTTTGGTACATTCACAATTTTGAAACAAAAATAAAATCACATTAGGACTACTGGTTCTAGAAGCAAATATTTTATGTTTCAACTGAATCTGTTTGCGACAGGTGTGGCACATCTCCAAACACATAGTCAGAATGCAAAAATGCCAATTTTGTAAGCAATTGAATAAAACTTCATTGCATTCAATTCAAACTCATATTTATTTATGAAAAACAAAACCAGGCTGATTGCTTGTCCAACTTCATAATCTGGTATTATTTTTAGCTTGAGTTGACTGCGTTCATATTACAATATCCTGGATTGTCGTCATCGTCATGGTCCTTTTTCCGTATTCTGGTCAATATGCTTGTCGTAAATTAGTACAAGCAGCAAACACCAACAACAAATGTAAATTAATGCTTCAATAAACAAGAACAACAACAATAAAAACAAATGCAGAAACAAAAACAACAGGAACTCAAGTAAATGGATAAAAGGACATACGCGCTGATCTGTAGACAAAATAACAATAACAAGTTGACATGTTTTATTTATTGAGAAAACGTACGAAAGCTGTTAAAATTGTTTTAATTTTGTTCGAACATTAATGTTTGGCCAACATCAATGACCGAAAGCAACAGCCGCACACATATACAAACCCAAAAGGATAAACACAGATACGCGTATACAAAAGCTCGTACAGGCCATAAACAATTCAGAAGTCAATGGATGCATATTCGTGTAAATGAACATCAGGGAATACTGTTTATTTATTTTGGGTATATGCGAGCGAAATACCTAAGCAGTAGATAGGTTTGACCAGGAAAGGGGAGGTCTGCATCAGCAAGCAACATAACAGCTGACACATGTAATAATTCAATTGCGCCAAATACAATCACAGAGAAGATTGATGACATATTCGTACATTGAACGAACGATTGAGCAAATGAGTATAAGTACCTCTTCCGGCCTACATGCAGAGCGATTCGTCCTTATACGTTGTTATTATTATTGTGCACGCACACACTAGCACACACAGTCAATGTGTCGCCTTGCTGAATTATAGTAGCACACACACACACACACACGCAATGATATAGAAACGAAAACTTAAAACCATTTCTATATATACTGGATATATGCTCATCGATTGAAGTTATTATATGTAATGTATATGTATAATGTAGGTCTTCATGGAATGTCTTCTCACAGAATACATACCGAAGAGCTGGAGAGAAGTGAGGTTGGCCTTCATTCCCAAAGCTGGGAAGCTCACCAAAAGACTTTTAGACTTTAAGACTTTAAGTATCTCATCGTCTTTATTAAAAACTTTGTAACGAATTATGGACGTTCATCTAAGAAGTAAGTTGAATCCACTATTGGGGTCCAACACGCCTACCTTAATGGTAGATCAATTGAGGCTATGAAGTGGTTATCAGCATTGAAAAACCCTTGCAACATAAATAGTTTGCATTAGTAGCCTTTCTTAATATCGAGGGAGCCTATTTTAAATGAATATTTTTTTTTTTTGGTTTACTGTCAATATATAACAGGCAAGCGGAAATCATTCATACTCTTTTAAACCCATTTAAACCAAACATATTCATTTGATTTTTTTTTTTTTTTGTTGGACAGTTTGTGAAGAGGAATATGGACGAATGTTATTTTTTTTTTTAACTTTTGCGTCTAAGGTAGGTAAAAACCATGTCATTGGTCAGTCACAAAGACTGTCTCCCTGATATTCTCTTTCTCCCTATTTCTCTCTCAGCTCTCTCAACTTGCTATAGCTGCAACCTTTTTTGTTTCATTCGATTCCTTTGTTTTCAGTTTTAAGAATAGGGCAAAAAAAAAAACACTTGAACATAGAGTGAAATATTTAGTGCCTATGAAAAGTTTGATAGCTTTGGTTCCGGCAAATCGTTTTATCTTTTATTTATTTAAAAAGAAATTAATTTTTGGATTTTAAAAATTGCATTAGAGCTTTGATTCGCAAAGTAACTCCTTAAAAGCGATTTCGCGCATAATTATACATATACACCAAACGTTAGAATGATAAATGAATTTTGTAACTAAATTCACCCATTTTCTCACAGAAAGAAACTTTCATATTGGAAGAGTGTTGGCCTTTGTATAATAATATGCAGATACCAACATATCTCCATAAAAAAGACGGCACGATATCTCGAAGTCGTGAACTCCTACTTATTATGCCACGCACTCATAAAAACAGCCAATTGAAGGCGTGGCATACATGTTAATATTGCTGATTAGCATCAAAGCTCAAGTTGATTTGGTCACGTTTGTCTGATCGATCTCTTCAAGCGGTTGAACAAATGCCAATATCTCCGGGACTATAAAATATAAAGCTAATGAACTTAAATATTTCGTTTCTTGTAATGTCAGATATGATAAAGTGTATGAACTGTGACAACCAAACCTTGTATAAGGTGTAGCTATTTACCTGCTCCATCCGTTTAGTATAAATGGATTTGATGTAAATTAGTCCGATATAGCCTCTATACAAATCAATGGCTCAAATAGAGACCCACAGATTAAGTATTACGTATTGTCACACAGAGAGGGAAACTCTCCGAAATCAATAAAAAAAAAAATGAATTTTTTGTAGATGTAAAAATATTTTCTCTGCCAGAAGAGCTGGCATTCGAACCGCGACAAAATTAGTTCCAACAATGGCGCTGGTTTGCAAAGTTGCATCATCTTAACAATCTCGACTAACAGGCCACCACATCCGCGACATGCACAAAAATCGACACATTCCGTCTCTCTCGCACAATTTTTTTTCTTTTTTCGTTTTTTTTTGGTTTGTCTATCTTCGAAGTGGCGGTTGATATGAATTCAGATAAGTATGATATGAATTTCTATATTTATTTGAAACGTTTTCATATTATTTCATGATATTGATATGAAATATATCATACTGATCTTTTTTAATTTCCGAATGATACTACTGCGTATGTCTACTTAAAACAGTCTCGGGCGTCTCATTCACTATGTTATTTACATCAATGTTGAAATTTATTAAATACAGAATACTCTATTCACACATATACACGCTAGAATGCGTGCAGAATTTACTAAGTAGCCGAAAAAACTGGCAAAAACTTTTCTGCCACCGAATGTAAGTTTGAAGCAGTAGCAAAAGCTTTGACTTGAAGCGTTTATAGGTATATCTTTGGAAAAGTTGGGCTCGACTAGATATCAGCTAACAAAGTTATCAAGAATTTTGGCTGCGCAATGAATTAAGCGACATTTACTGATTGTTTGTAATGTGAAAGAGCCTGAAAAGCAGCTAAAGAGAGACTGAAAACATATATACATATAGACATACTACAAAACTCATTTGCACAGCAAGTGATAGACGAGTAGCAAAGTAACAGCAGTAGAAATTCAAGTAGCAAAAGAATGCCTAATCCGCTTCCCATTTTATCTACACTATGACATACAGCATGCCGCTCGCTCGTATAAGCTTATTCATAAGTTAAAGCACAAATACATTTGAAGCTGCTTTAGGCTTTTTTAGACTTTCAATGTCGAGTGGCGAGCTTACATAGAGCTACCATACCTGGCTGACTGTTTTCAGTTGAATGTGAGATTATCTTACTCTGTACTCCACTCGATTCGCTTGTGTGTGTGTGTGTGTCCTATGCAGTATGTCCTGTTAAATCGACACCTAATGCCGCAACTAATCCCTTAACTACAACTACATTGACAACAAATGCTGTTGGCAGTCGTCAGCTAAGCAACAACACACCAAACCAACCATACCGAGTGTCGGCTACAATACTTATCGTCGTCGTCGTGATACTTACCACTCTAGGGTATAATGATAGATGTTTATCGATATGTAGTTAGTTAACTAGTGGCAGGACTTTTATTCTGAGTTTATCTATTAGCATAAATATTTTTGTTTCTTGTCATACTAATTAAACTACTTGAACAAATGTTCTTGACATATACCAACTATGACTTCATATTGCATCAATGATAAACGATGACAAATAAAATAATGCAATAAACAAAAAAAAAGTTAACTTCATATATGTAATTTTAATAACACAGCCACACAAAAAAAAAACAAGTACCCGGGCCGGGGAATTAGCACACCCTTTCTTTATGTATTTTGATACGCTGGACGCGAATTTGAAGTCCGTTTTGCTCCATAATGTCAGGATTTTGACATAACCTCAAAAAACATGGCGGATTTTAAGTGACAGAAGAAATTTTTGAAATAATGACAGATTTGCTTGAATCTTGTTACTCGGGGGTTTTTTGGGTCGCTGATTACGAATTTAACGTCAGATTTTCAAAATTCAAAATAGCGGATCCAATATGGCGGACGAATTTTTAAAAAATAGTTGGATTTTTACAAAATTTGGTATTTGGCGGTTTTTGGGGTCGATGATTTTAACGTCAGATTATTAAAATTCAAAATCGCGGATCCAATATGGCGGACGAATTTTTAAAAAATAGTTGGATTTTTACAAAACTTGGTATCTGGGGGTTTTTGGGGTTGCTTATTACGAATTTAACGACAAAGTATCCAAATTGAAAACGGAAGATATAGTACAGTGGTCAAATATCTTTATGTTTCCACATGTGTCTGCATCCAGGGCACTTCCACGCGGTGACAGTGGGCAACGGGGAAATCCCGCTATCCGGCTGAGTACCTGGATAATGGCTTTTATAATATTCTGTTTTTAGAATGAACAATTTATAATGCTTTCTCGCAATAGTTCCATAATGAGTCATAGTCATGTCTCACAAATGTACTGAATGTACACACTCATAAAAATACCTCATACTTATTTTAAGACAGATGTAGGACATAAATAAGAAGAGAAGTTAAAGTGGAAGTGGAAGAGTGGTCGTCGATTATGCACTCTAATACAAATAGACTCGCACCCATTTTATAGGCTGGAATTTTCATTTTTAGTTTATCTTTTAGTAGTAAAGCCAGTGTTAAAACAGTTCTTGAACGGCTACACAACCATTCAATACAGCAACGCGTTAGAGCTTCTAGGTGATGCTAGGCAGATTATTGGTATTTCAAAAATATTGTGAGCAGATTTTATTTGCAGTTTTCAAGTGATCGGCACTCGAAATGTTAGCAACTTCACACTTCTGTAGCAATCAAACGGCTAATGACAGCGCGCTCTTGTTTTGCGTCAGCCTGTTATGTCGTTTACAAGCCTACGAAAGCATATTGTTTTACGCTCCAGTTAAAAAAAGTTATCGAAATGGAATTCAAATGCAACAGTATCATTGTTTTGTATTTGGCTGGAAAATTGCAACCAGCCATTGTTAATGAGCTATAGAACTATTACACATTACAATAATACTGGTAGCATAAAATAACGCCAGGGAGGTGGATATCCAAAAACATCAACATCGGCAGAATTGGTTAGAAAGGTTAAGGCTACAATTCAACGCAATCGACGACAAAGCACAGTTCAATATGTCCACTCGTAGCAAGTAAACAATTCATTAGAAACTATTGGATGTTTCAACAAGACTCGGCACCATCCCTCAAAACCAGAGAAATCCAAGCGTTTTTACAAAAGTGTCAACTTAAAAATATGAGACGGAAGAATTCATTTTAATAGTGTTTTAGATGCTTTACATTATTAAAATGTATCCGGAAGGTAATCAAATGGCTTGCAGCATAGCGTCATAAATGCCTAACGTCTCAAGCTAGTGTTGAAATGCTACTTTCGACCTTAAAATTATTTTTTTAAGAAGTTTTGCTTACAGAAACACAAAAGTGTGCTGTGGGTTTAAGTCTGATTTACTTCAAATACTTATGTGCGGGAAATGCCCATTTACATATTCAATGAAGCGGCATTCCATAAGAAGCCACCATACGAGTATCAAATGGCAAGCTGATATTGACCTAAATAAAAATAATAACGTTTTCATTCCAAAAGTCAAAATTGGTAAGGTGGTTTGTATGAGGGCTAGCCCAAAAGTCGGAGAAGCCAATCTTAATTATAAAAAAAAATATTCAGCATATTTTTAGCATCCACTTGAGGCATTACAAAGTAAAATTGTATCTTTATCAGTTCATATTCTTTCACAAATTCTAAGTTGCGATTGAAGGACAGCAGCTCAATTGTGTAGACTGACAGGAAATTGATGGACAGTTGGTTAGATGGAAAGATACAATAGACAGCTAGAGCGATTTATAAACTTTAGAGCTTAACAGCAGCAGCAGATACATGAGCCTCTCTAATAATTCTAAAAAATACAACAAAAAAACAACAATACGGTCGAATTGCATAGTCAGCAGACTCATATGCCTGTGCAACATGTTTCAAATTCGAGTAGTTACATATGCACATGTTCAATAATTCATTTCTCATTCTACTTCAACTGCAGATTCTCAATGCACTACTAAGTTCTATGGGCTGCACATTCAAAGTCATACCAATTGACAGCAAGACGAATGTACACACAGACAGAGAGATAAAGATACAGACAGACATTTCAATCAAACTTTAGGTTTGTTGTCTGCAGCTTAAACTTTCTGTTCGATACTGCTTCTGAAACTGAAACCAAATTAACACAGTTTTTCCGACATACACGTAAATATAGAATACTACTTATACTAAAGCTCTACATATGTGCAACATTCAAACAAGGAAACATTCAAACAAGGATTCTATGAATGTAAATATTGTAAATGTTTATGCTGCTCTTGTTGCATTTTCACCCGATGAGTCAAAGATTTCCAATTAAAAATACTTTTAACCCTCTATAACCATTTGGTTATTAGCCTAGAGCTATTTCTCTATGCCAAACATGGCTTTGTGTTCCGAATTCTTATAAAGTCGTACGTAGATAGTTGTGTAGTGTAGTGTAGTGTAGTTTATTTTTATTTTTATTTTTATTTTTTTTTTTCATTATATTCCTATTGGTATTCCGATAGATTCCTATTGAGTTCTTTAGTTTGTGTGTTTCTCGTAAATAATCGAAAAAGTTTTACATTTGCCGCTTCAAGCAAAATATCTACGAAAAAAATTTGAAAGTGTTGCATGCAGTGAGTGAAAAGGAAAGAGTAAAGTGTGCGACAGAAATAGAAAGAAACCAGTAAAGCTTTCAGTTATTGAATGATGGTAATTCAGTAGGATAATAAAACGAAGACAAGTGTGTTAGTTTTGGGTATAGCCGAAGTATCAGTACACTTCACACTATCTATTGTCAAACGTATACAACTAAATGTAATTGTAAATAAGTATAAGGAATATCTGTTTGTGATATTGAGGAGAGTTTATCACAGAACAGTAAATTAATACAATTTATATGCAATATGTAAAATGAGATTTTGTTCTGTAAACGGCCTATATAAAACATTGACCTTATTTATCTTGAACAATTTATTGTCTATAGGACCGCTTAGCTGACCGCTACTGAATCTCGTATTACAAACAATTAATTCACCCATTTGTCAGAATTAGTTACAATGCATTGGTGTTGTATTTTGGTACAATGTACAAATTAGAACTCAGAAAAGGTGCTCTCCTTTTGGACAGCCCTGCTCTAAGGGTCGACTAGAAAGAGAGTAGAAATAAGTGATCAACTTATTTGCAATAATTAATGCGCAGTTATGCAATTTATTAATGCACAGTTATAAAAGAGTTTTGTTGGTGTTGTTGCTTGCCAACATGTTTGGAAGTGCGCGCAGAACAGTTTCGTACCTACCGTCGAAGTGCTCGATCGACATGCTATACAATGTGAATCGCCTTTAACAGCTCGACAGAGATAGAGAATATTTTTTTCTAGTCTTTCCAACTGAAACCAAAGGAACCGATAGAAATAAAAAAGGTAGCAGCTATAGCAAATTGAGAGAGCTGAGAGAGAGAGAGAGAGTCTTGTGATTGACCAAAGGCGTTACCTAATTTTTACCTACCTTAGACTTAATTAAAAAAAAAAAACGATTATGTTGTGTTTAATAGGGTTAAAAAGGATGTGAATTATTTTCTTAATTTTTCGTTCCGTAAGAACCTTCTACAGCCAATTAGAATACATACAACCGATTAGAATACATAAAAAAAAGATGAATAAAATCGATTAAGTCGTTCTCAAGTTATTGCGTGACCAATGGAAATAGGGATTCATTTTTATATATAGATAGAAGATTTACTTTGGTAACATTTATTTCATTTATTATAGATTGGAATTTTAAGATTGAATACAAAATTGGTTCCTTGAGATGAAGGATCAATATTTCAAACATAGACTTCTTTAAGGGCTATACGTTGTACAGTACCTATCTGGATGAATGCTAAATATTTTAGGAGATACTAATAAATTGTGATAAAAAATTTGATGCCTTTATAGTCATGTTTCCACCAAGGCATTTCTAGCAACTTTGACATCTGATGCAGAAAATGTGTGTTTTTTGTACATGGTTTGTTATTGAAAATAAGCTTAGCTTATCTCTTGCAGAGTTTTTCAATTTTTTTTTTTGGGATATTTTTGAAAAATTCAGTTTCTTATTTCCTATTTTTGAGCTAGTCTTCCCTCTTTTTGAAAGACAAATATAACCTGGGATTATTGGGGTAGTAACTAAAATATGATATAAACACCTCTGATTGTAATGGTCAGAGTCAAGAACACTGAGTCAATTATAGTTTAAAATGTCGCAGTTTTACTCATTTTTATTCTTCATTTTTTCGCTTTCTATTTGAATGAGAGGAGGATTTTAACAGCTTCTAGACTTGGAGTCATTGGTTCAACTTTTTTTTCGACATTTTCAGCAATATTAAAACAAGCTGTCAATTATATACATCCATATAAAAATTTAACGCACTTATAATGTATAACTAGTTTTAAAATATGTCATATTAAATAGAATCTGACGCTGTTCATATTTGACGTTGAAAATACCTTGTATCGGAATGTTTCACGTCAAAAAGTTCCATATAAAAATTCGAAAATCGTTTTGTGACAAGACATTTGTTATTTACTATATATGCCAGCGATAACATGAAGTTTCAGCACGAAATCTCTCAAGCCTATATACTTTTTATTCATACTACGTGCGTAGGGTATAAATAATTATGCAGTTTGTATGCCTGTCCTTATTTGCAAATAGAGCTCGTTGCAAATAGAGTGTTTGAGTAATTTGATAATTGATGTGCGGAAGTATCTATCTATGATACCATTTCCTATATAAGAGTTAAAATCAATCAAAAGATTATTTAGTTTGATTATTAGCATTCTATTTATAGCAACGGCAGCTTTTTCTGGCGAAAACAAAAATTAATGAGGTAAAAATTTGCACATTTTGAGTATATTATGAAGTGTAATTAATCATTTCGTAGTAGTGTTGAGCTGACTTCACAAAGTTTTACAGCACTTCAAAAAACAAATATCAATTTTAATTAGTTAAGACGGCGGCAGAAATGCGAAATCAGTAATAAAGTGAAGAGTCGATTAACGCTTAGATTTTAGAATAGTAAATCTTGAATTGATGCAAAATACGAGGGTTGTCTATTATATTGCACACTTTTTCATTTAGAAATAAGCAGACTCTGCACACAATACTATTTTTTAGTTTTTAAAATTTTATAATAAAATCAAGTTGACTTTAATTAGGCCCTCTAAGGAGAGTAGCAATAAATAAATAGTACATCGTACAACCAATAGATGTAGCTGCTTAGTGTAATAGCAAAGTGTGAATTTAAGGGATAAATAGACGTATTGTGTGCAAAATGGGCGTGGTATACCAATATTTTTTTTAAACTTGATCTGTATTTTGATTACGCTTATCTAAATATCCAAGTTTGGTGGATTTATTTCTTATAGCCTCCATGAAATGCTTGTACATACAGACCAGAACGGACATAATTATATTGAAAAGACTTTTCATGCTCATCAAGAGTATATATGTTGTATGGGATCTACCATGCCTCCTTTTACCTGTTACACATATTTGCATAAATTTAGCATACCATTGGTCTCAGGGCATAGTATAAAAATGTTTATGAAATCAGCTCAAATAAGCAACCTATCTGTCGTAAGTCCCTGATTTTGCACCTAATGATTTCCTTTTATTTCTTAATGTGAAGAACAAACTATGTGATCAATCATTTTCATCAATAGAAGATGAAGTGTTCATCTGTATATATATATATATATATATATATATATATATATATATATATATATATATATATATATATATATATATATATATATCCATCCTCAGCGTTTATATCTGGGAAACTATTAAAGGTAGATACTCCGTTAGATACCTCTATTATTACTTGAACAAGTTTTTAATAAGTTTATCCGACTCTACCCCGTTTGGCACAGTAATTTTTCAGCAATTGTATTTATACCATATACACATTGTATGAAATTCTATTATCAGATTGCCTTGAGGTTTATAACGCATTAAAGGGGGCATCGTAGAACTCATAAAGTATATATTTTTTATCAACTCGACTAGACGAGTCGATCTAAATATGTCCGTCTGTATGTCTCTCTGCCTGTCCGTCTGTCTATATTTCTCTCTGTCTGCCCGTCTGTATGTTCACCTGTCTGTCCATCTGGTGTTTTTCTTATGAAGCAGCACAAATAAATGATTGATGTGTTATAGTGTTGCAAACAACCATTTTCCACAAAATTGCCAGTGCTACCAAGCTATTTCGAAAATTTCTCAATGTAAGCATGTAAAAAGTGTAGTCACAATGGTAAAGACCGGTCATAAGAACTAATAATTCAAACTCAACTGACATAATTAGGAATGAACTGCAGTCGACTTGTGGTCGGCTACTACGAAATTTTACTAGTTACTTTCTAGTCGTCTAGACGTAGACGGTCTCTATTGTGATTTCAAAACTTCGAAACTTCTTGTGGATGGTATACGGTTCGACGAAGTTAGCATTTTTTCTGGTATTTTATACCATATTAAGATTGTGCAAATATATGTAACAGGCAGACACTGTAAAGGATATATATTCTGATCAGTATAGGTAGACTACAGGATATAGACATGTTCGTCTGCCGTCCGTCTGTTTCAACGAACGGATCTCGGATACCCTACTTTTAGGTTTTGTTAGAAATGCCAAATCTTATGTATCTTACGTTAATCGTTATAAAATATACCGCATAAGTTCAGATCGGTTCACTACAAGCGTATCTTAATTTGGCATATCTTACGTCAATCTTTACAATATATTCCAAAAAGACCCAGATCGGACAAAACTAATCGGAAGGATTAGCCCCATTGAAACCTGCATCCGTTTTTCAGTTTTTTGTATGTACAGATTTGGTTTTTATTTATAAATAATTCTAATTTTTGCACAATTCTAATAAAATATTCCGCATTATTCCAAATTTGACCACTAAAGAATTGGAGGTACAGAGTATCTCGAAGACGAGTACATTCGACTGTAGCACTCTTTCGTGTTTTTTTTTCTTAACTATGCTAGATACGACAAATTTGAGTATCTTATGTCAATCATACAAAATCTTTCACAAAGGTTCAGATCAGACCAATAATTAAGCTTAGACAAGCTACAGGATATCTCGAAGTCGAGCACACCCAGCTGCAGCCTTCTTTCTTGATTTTGTTTTTTGTGAGCCTCACATTTTTATTATTTTTATGTGTAGATATAATAAAGAGCAATTCAACTATAGCAATTCATTAATCGTGTTCATTTATTTGCACAAGTTGCTCGTTTAACCAAATTATGGCATGTGACATAAAATTAGTCAGGTCGGTGCTTGTTATCCAATAAAAACCATGATTCTTGTTTTTTTTTTTTTTGGTATGTTTTTAAATTGCCTATCTAACCTATGTACTTCACTGCTCACTCTAAATGCCAGATACATATAAGTTTTTGTGATTCCTAGTATGCCCGCTCAAGTTAGTTGATGTTTTGTATTTTAAACAATTTTCTGGAATCAATATTTGCGGAATGTGTTTTGAATTTGAAATGAGCTAGCAGCAATCACATAGAATGGCAGCATATGCCTCCACTTTTTATTTCTATTTGTTGGCAAGTATATATTGTATCATTGCTCCATTGTTAGCATCGCCCAGCATACCTCCCAATTTGGTTCTATAAAGAACTTGCGGCGTAAAGCAAACATTTGTGATAAATTTTTATTATTTCTATAGAACTAGATTTAAATTTATTAAATTGTGGAGCTACAATATTATTTATACTTGTGGCACGCATTTCTTATATCAGTGATTCAATTAAAGCGTATTTTTTGTTAGTGAGATTTTCTTCATTCAATTTCTTACTTTGCACAGATGGAGTTTTATTTATTTTAGATTATTTGCTCGTGTGAAGTGGTAACCCCAAAACAGAACGCCTTTGAATGATTGAACGGATGAATATGTGTGTGTGTGTTTATTTAAGGTTGCCGGAAATGTAAGGCATAGATGAATACTATTGAATGTAAACCCTTATCTTCCGTGCAATACACAGACACATACACCTTTGCTTATCTGCGTACTCACTAAGCTATAAAAAAGGAATTTTTAGAGCAGCTTTATGGCATCCTAGTCATTCGAATTGCAGAAGTTTGTGCAAGTTATTGTCCTTTGTTGTATCAAATGTGTGTTTTCTTTGTTCTTTTTCTTATTTTCTGCTGTAGAACTGTTTTGTTCTACGGTCATACTGTATATGTAAAGAGGTATATTAAGTTTGTGCAAATGTTTGTAACAGCCAAAAAGATAGATTAGATTAGCTAGTTGCAAAAACCACCATCACTTACGCCAAATAAGTTCGTTGTGGTACCACAAATATCCGCTCTTTCTACAGCCATTGGAACGATTGAATGCATTTAACTATATTACTCCTCCATATGCATAAATCACCTTCTATTTATGGCCGTGAAGCTTACAGAGCAGGTACTGAACACTCTACTCCTATTCGATGTTTTAACAGCTTTTGCTTGGGTCGGATTGGCTGACTCCTAGCCTGATGGCATTCTAATAGTTTAGGACATCTAATAGAATCGAGATATCGGTCCGGTTTAACCTCAAACCTGGCCAAGTTTTTTTTTTTGAGAAGTATCAAGTGTAGCTATATTAAAACATTCGCAACGCGGTGATGTTGGTATTTATTGTTGGTGACCATCTTGCATGTTGACAGGGACATACCGACCGAGGAACGTTCTGGATGATTGAACTTTATCTCGCAAGCTACTCTGTTCTTCAGTTTCCCTCACTATGCCCTGGCACCCACCCGAAGTGTACACTATGCTGGGCCATCTCGTTAAGAGATCAGTAATGGTTTTCGATTTTATTGTGCATGAGTCTAGCTTTCAATACTGTTTGACTATCTTAGTATTTGAATACAGTGCTTTATCCCATCGGATGAGATCTTAGCTCTCTAAATACCTGCAACCCCGACTTGATATACGCTGTACTATTTTGATGGAAGAGTATTCTTCCCCCACTTCTGGGGCTCCTCCTACGACATGATTGTTTGGCCTAGAGATATCTATGTACATATATATAACGGATGATTCATTTAGAGGTTTTCGTTTAAATTTTTAAATAAAACACCTAAAATTTAATTGGAGGTCGACACCTTTACTATGACCCGAAAGAATAATCTCTGACATTCACTTTTTAAAGATACGCTGAAGGTGTTCCATTCGGAAGGTTCAATTTTCGATCACTCTTTCCAGCATTGCTATTGGTATCTTGCTAATTACGCGAGTAATGTTGGCTTCCAAGTCTTGAATCGTAGCTGGTTTATCGACGAGGACTTTTGACTTCACATAACTCCCAACAAAAGAAATCTAGACACTCGAAATTAGGTGCTCACCAAAATGATTTCTTATGTTTCGCGTGCTTTGTATGCCGTAGCACCGTGTTTATAAAACCAAATGTCGCTGTCATCATGGTCTTCAATTTCAGGATGCAAAAAGTCCGTTATAATGGTGCTGTAGCGCTCGCCATTGACGGTTATGTTCTATCCGGCCCAATTTTTAAAGAAACACAATGCGATGACTCCACCAGTCCATAAACCCCACCAAACAGTGAATTTTTGTGGATGCAATGGTAGTTCCAAAATCTCTTTAGGTTGCTCATCAGCCCAAATTTAGCTATTTTGTTTATTGATATTTCTTTTGAGCCAGAAATCTGACTCATCACTGTACAAAATTCGTGCTGGATGTGGTATATTCGCTCGCGTATCATCCAATAACGTATACTGAGATTCAAATTTCCGGATGGTGTTGACAATAGTGAGCTCGGAAGGGCGATGATGAACACCATATGTTGCTCGAAGTACACGAAAAACACAAAGATTCAAAGAATGCAGACTTTCGTTATAAAAATGAATAATTTGGAGACGTTGTTGTGGTGTGACTCTTTCCATAATGAATTGTTAAAGAATACTGAATAAAAATAAGATGACAGTTGTGACGCGTGATCTATGAAAAAAAAAGCAAAAGAAAAAACTCTAAATGAATCACCCGTTACTTATGGAGTCGGTAACGTTGGCGTTGTATTTTTTGTCAAAAAATAGTTTTGAAACTATCTGATCTACTCTAGCGTTTATCCATGACTTTCTTTCCATTTATTTCCCTACTAGATCTAGTGGAGGAAGAAATAGAATTATGTGTACTGATTTCATCGATGTGGTGCGTAACGCCCCATTTACGTATAATTCCGAACTTCTTTGCGCCTAGGTAAGTTGGTTTCTGATTGTGACCTTGCCTAGAGCACCACCACTAGCCAAAAGGATGATTGACGAAGTTAAAGTTAATACTTGTATTCTTGATAATTGCAACAAGTCGAGTCGGTCTAGTCGAGCTCTCGAAAACTAAACAAGAAAGAGGTTCCAAATGTTTTATACCTACTAATATCAAAATAAAAAATAAAAGCTTTAACAGCAAATCTGTGCTTCTTAAGTAACTCCACATAAAACATTCCGCATAACTCCAGAAAGGAAGACAGTTTAATATAGCTCCCATACAAATCTATGCGTCAAATAGAAGACATTTGACTAGATACAGGGTATTTCGTAGTTGAACAAACTCGATAGTAGTGTTATTTTTTGTTATTTATGCAACGGCGTGTGTTTTTGTTTGTTTTTGCACACTGAAAGTTTACTAAATTCGGGTTAACATTATGAGCCGCAGAACGTCGACTGCTTGGATAGCGTGTATCTGTTCTTACTGCTGCTCTTCATTCCTACTAAAGTCAGCATATCCTTTGAAACAGAAAATTACAAACAAACGAATGACTGAATAAATAAATAAATACATTCAACAACAAATTCAGTAAACATCAACACAATATAAGTTTTTTTTTATTCACACTCAAAACGAATACTCAAGCAAATATGTTCACAATTTTTTCTTATTTTTTGTTTGTTTTTGTGTTGTTTAATGCCACAAACGACTTATGCGACAGAATTCGCATTCGCAAAATGAAAATGCCATGAAAGAATTTATAGAAATTTATGCTATTACTGCCATGAAAAGTGTTTGCACTGCATCTCCCCTCTCCATTATTGGAGCTACCTTTTAACGCCTAAAAGTACACAAATTCAAACCAAAACTAAACACACTCTGGGACCAGCTTTATGTGTATTTACTCGTATTTCTGGTGGCATTTACTGTGCATGAGATCGCGTGAAATTAAATATCTATTATAAATTTTAGTTATGTGTCTTATGGGTATACGGAATACGAGTGTATGTATATGTTTGTAATTGGGCATGCCCCTTGGAGGCACACATCCGTTACATCTATTGTATTGCACCTTTGCTACTCTTCTGTTTCGAAGATTTTTGCGTCATAATTTTGCTTAATAGAATTCATTATAATATACTTAAGTAATATTTGGTTTTAAGTTAAGATAACCGAAAAACCAATTACTAATGTATACTAACTTAATGCTACCAGTGGTTAAAATTCGACTTTTTTGTTTTAAAAGAACCCAAAAATATCAATAATACAGGAGTATCAGAGAAAACGCTTTAATTTCTAAGTCAACGCTGTTCAGCAGTAGCCCCAGGGGGACGAACACCTTCGTGTTTTCACGCATATACCAACGAACGCATGCCGAACTTAGTGGCTTGATGCTAAAGAGAAACAAAAGTTTGAATTAATTACGTTGCCATGGTTTGTATTTTGGCACACTGTTCAAACTTTGACTCAGATAGATTCGCATAAAATATAGTGCAGAGCAAGGCAGACAAATACAGTCTTACTTTTTTTTATCGACTCTTTCGCTTGTTTGTTTTCAATAATTATTTGATTTTTCTTCCTTTAAACTTTTTTCAATAAAACCAAAAAAAAAAAATTATACACTAATGCTCGCCAACATGTTTGCAAGTGCGCCCACAACAGTTTCGAGTCTAACGTCCAGTTGCTCGACCAACTTGCTCTCTAATGTGAGTCGCTCTTTAGAGCACTACAAAGATAGAGAATATTTTTTTCTCTATTCTAACAATAAAAGCAAAAAAAAAGAGAGCAACAATGCGTAATACGCTACATTATTATATTATTCTAGCATGGGCGAAACGTTAAATTGTGTAGAAAAATTTAATTAAATTAAAAATGAACAAATCAAATTCCTTGTGTGTATACAAACGTCATTGTGTGTCTACAGCGGCGCCAAACCAAAGCAACACACTTCCGTCTGTTGCTTACTCCTATGGCGTCAGTCACTTTGACTTTGTTGATGTTTTTCTGAAGCAAATTGAGCGAGCTGAGAGAAGGAGAGAGCTCGGATCATTGTGATTGGCCGAGGGCGTTGCCTGATTTTTACCTACCTTAGACACAATATTTTAGAAGAAAAATTACATTAGTCCCTGTATCACAATTCACAATTTTGTAAACAAACAAAACATATTTCGATTATGTTTTGTTTAAGGTGGTTAAAAAGAGTGTGTACGTTTGACACTTGCCTATTTATATATTCTTAGTCACATTTCCCTGTGCACAGTAGTTCTTTAAGTCGACTTGTGATTACTAAATTTTAGTAGGTAATATTATATATTTTAATAATTTCAATCGTAAATTTAATTTTTAATTCCAAATTTAAATTGTGTACGAATTGAACATAAATAGACACTAATTCAAACATAATTCAACACTACGTTGAAATTAACTATATAGTATAATGACTCGATGAATGTTCAGTGAGGGCTAGCCATTAAGCCGATTTTAAGTAGCCAACGTTACGTTGAAAAGAATAGTTTCTTTAATGATGTTGCCATCACTCGCAGCATTTTGTGCATTTCATTGCAGACATCAAGAGCTTCGAGTGTATTTACGTCAAATTTTAGCCTCACTGATCCATGCTTTTGGGGATTCATATTTCTAGAATAATTTGTCGCCATCTTCTTCATCCAAGAGTTGAAGTACTACTCGGAAAAAGACTTCCGAAACTCAAAACAAGATTACGGTGTTTGAAAAACAGATTTGGAGATGAGTTACAATTAAATCGACTCTTCAACATCAGTAGTCATCACATTACACAGTTGAGTTTAACGTGACTTAATAAAACATCCATGCCGAATATGAAGTCAATACTACTGGTAACAAAATAGTCTCCTAAACAAAACATTAAATGTACGGTGAAGATTTTGAGTATAAAGAGCGTGCTTCCCTCAATGAACTAAATGTCAATCGTGCAAAATTTCCACATTGTTTTTTAAGACAAACATTGTATTTTTACAAAATTCAGATATGTACTTCATAAACCATTATTTTCGCATAAAACTAAAATTGTCCTAATTGCAAACTAGCAAACTTTCGTAGTAACTCTCGTACTAAACCGCAAGTCCAAGTTAGCCCTTAACCATTAAATTGTGTCTTTTGGACATGCACAAAAGCCAAAATAATCGTTCGTCTGTGCGTTCTAGCAGAATACAAACCACAATCAAACTTGTGGTTTTTTCAAAGGACAACATCGTCTCCATCTCCACTGTGCGGCTCCATACTACCACTCTCTAGCTCAAGCTGTTTACCATGCACTGACTATGTGACTAGTTACACATTTTGTGCACGTAGTGTCACGTTCTTCAAAATATGAAACGTCTACTGATTTTTAATGAAGCAAAGTTTGCCGCTACCACTTATTGTACAAAAGGACGAGGGTGCATAGCAAACAAACAAATACTTGAAAAACATTTGAAGCGTAACATTGTAAACGAAAACTTCAAGGAGCAAAGGCACTGCACGCTGAAGTTGTTCTTGTAGTCTTGTAGGCAGTCGAAGGCTAAGTCCAGCTACAATGTTTCGTTCATGTACACAATAATTAAAAGCATCGAAAGTTGCCGTTATTTCTACCGCCGCGCTGCGTGTGTCACCTGGGCATGTTCGGGTCCGGTGGCGTCACATTCGGACAGCTGGACAGTTGTGCAAACAAACAATACTGAAGTGAGTGATTTCGAATGGAGACAAACATTTCGCATAACAAGCTCAATAGAAGATATTGGATGCGATGCGATATGACTACAATTCGATCGTGATGCTCAGATACATTTGCCATACGTGCGCAATCACATTCGTTTGGGATTTATAGTTAAGAAGCAACAGCTACAGTCGAGTAGGAATGAATGAGAAAATGAAATAAAATAGCAGGACATTCATGCATACCCATGTGCTAGTACATATGTATAAAAATAGCGCCCGATAAAGAATGCTATAGTCGAAGTGACAGATTACCTTCATACTTTCATGTGCGATAGTTATAAATAAAATTGTATTATATAAAAAATTAAACTCTTAAAAATCGCAGCGTAAAGTTCATATATTGAATGTGTGGGAGTTTCATTATTTAGAATTACAATGAAATTCTCACATCTGATTTTACGATATGAAAGCAGTGAGTTTCTTACGCTTTGGTTGAATATTAGAGTGCGAAGTTTCCAAGGAATATCTTTATCTCGTATTGTATGTAAATAGGCAAGTGCAAATGGTTTACACAATTTTTAACCCTCTTAAACACAACATATTTGCTTGATTCTTTTTTTTTTGCCGTTTTGTTGGGAAGAATGTGAAGAGGTGCACGGACGAATTTGATACCTCTCTCACAAATCGCTCTCCCTCAGCTCTCTCACTTTGCTATAGTATCTTCCTTGACAATAGTGGATATTTTTATTATTAGACACTTTAAAAGACAAATGGTCTAATTTCGACCATTTGAAGAACTCTAGTAATTGTAAATAATGAGAAGATCTTTTAGCATCAAATTAAGCATGTAATCAAGAAACAAGAGCGGTAAAAACGACAGATGAAAATGAGTTAAGCACACGATAAGTTGGCATTGTAGAATCAAAGTATATACTTCCCTAGCAGCTGAAACGCCCAGCCAACATGAAACGCGAGTTGAACAACTACAAGTCAGACTTGAGCGGCTGAAAAGCCAGAGACCCACTATAGATAATTTAGCTTTTTTTTAACTAGCTTTTTTTTACATATTACAATTTGATGTCAGAGAATTTTTGAATTTCCCGCGAATTAACTTTAAACTGAACTAGTCAACTACCAGCTGTGAATAGACTAATGTAAAGGTTTTGTGCAATTGCGTCATTTAGTTTGTGTTTGAAAGCCAATTGATCGCAGACGTGAAAGGCAGACAGACGAACAGTAATCAGAAGGTGGCCGCGTCGATTGAACTACAGAAAACCACTGTTTCATCTACTACTTGGTCGCTGATGTGCGGCAGTGTTGCTTGCAAAACTGCTTTCTGTTCGTATGTCTGCCTTTCATGTCTGCTGTCAATCGATTTCAAACTTAACAATGCAGATTGAGTACATCAGGGACTACATCAAAATCAATATAAATCGAAAATGCAGTGAGTATCTTCAAATCAATATAATTCGAAAATCAAAAAGTCTTTGACTAACCAAAGTGCGCTCGTATCATTTAGAGAAAAGTGGGTGGGGCCATGTCTCATTTATATATTATTGTTAGATGTAGCAACGCACACTGGGTACCCGCTACTGGTTACTAAAATGAAGACTGTAAACAAAAAGTCTCATTGAAATCGTATCTAAAGTGAACGAAACCGGCACGGTTCTGCCAACCTATTTGAAATTTACATAGATATAGGACATAGATGACCAAGTCAGTATGACATACTATCTGACTAATATGGAGATACATATTTTATGTTGTCTCCATTTCAAGTTCTACAAAACCAATATACCTCCTTCATATATATATTCACACACACAGCAGGGTATAAAAAAAGATGGAGGTTTTGATGTTTTGGCACACATTTGTTTGGCATTACAGGTAAAATGTAGCAGCCAAATAGGAGCTCCCTTCACCACCACAGCCACATCCACCTCCAGTGCAACCTTGCTTGTTGTGCTCCATTAGCTGTTGAGCTTTATTCGAAATGTCACGGCAATGTGTGCCCTAGTAAAGTCCTTCCGCTGTCGCTCTTATTTAGTTAGTTTATTTAGTTGTTCTATTGTTTACGTATTTGTTACTGATTTTATTTTTTTCACTCCGTCGATTCTTTTGCCACTTTTGCCAAGACTCAATTTGTTTTATTTCATCCACAACTGCATGCGCAGCTCACGACAACTTTGATTTGATTGATTTGAGCGTCAGCTGCACACTAAAATAATACCAAACGAAAAAAAAAAAAAACTATAAATTTATATGCGAGTATGTAGTACATAGAGTGGAAAAAAAGCGGTACAAATAAAATAAAGCTATACACAGATTGGATATTTTGTTGTACGCTTCATCAAAGGCTTTGTGTATTGTATCGAATTTTGTTTGTAGTGTTTTATTTTTTCCAGCGATTTTCACCAGCGTTTTGCCTCTCGGAATTATTTTAGCTTTTCCATTTGGCAACATTGTTGATTCATTTTCCGGCTAGCATTGTTTGCTGAATGCCAAGCGAATTTTGCACTTTGTTTAAATTTTTACCGTTTTTTCTGAAAGATTCATTTTTATATCGAAATATGCCGCACATTTCTTTGTTCAATTAAGCTAAAAAATTTTTATTGCTGTTCCAAAAAAAAAAAAAATCTTCTTTAGTTAGTTGTTCGTAGACTTCATAAGTCAACATAAACCGATGATGTAATTAAATGGCTCATTACCAGATTATCTTGACAGACAAAACAGAGTTGTTTACCAAAATAAACTTGGTTGAATTTTAAATTCAATCTTTTTACATTTTTTTTTTTTTCATGAATAGGAAAGAGATAACTTTTTCTTTATATTTTATGTATTGTGTGTTCTTTCAAGTGGTTCCAATTAAACACTTATACCATAAAATTATTTTTCTAATAAATCTAATTTTCAGTTTGAATTTATTTAATCTCAGTATTGTAATTCAATTCAAAGTTCCAAATCTCTAAAAAAAAACACCCCATATATTGAATGCATAGTTTCATTAAGGGTATTCACGCCTAGGTGATTAAGGAGTAAAAGTAAGTTTTGTCAAAGCTAACTAAACTCAGCTTAGTGCTTAAACTAAAGCTGTTAAGTTTCATGTTAGATTTAGTAGAAATTCCTTTAGTGTATTGAGGTAACATGGCAGATTTTGCGAGTCTGAGCGTGGCATTTGTTTCGATTACATTGTTCCGCCCTAATAAACGTCTTCTACGTATCGTCTGAAAACCAGTGCCTCGAAATCGTAATTTTAGTTTTAGAAATAGAAAAAAGTCAACCGGAGCCACATCAGATGAATAAGGTGGTACATGGTATTGGTTGAGTTTTTGGTCAGAAATTCGTTCACAGTGATATCCTTGTGAGATGGTGCGCTGTTGTGGTGCAAAATCGAAAAGTTTTCATTCCACAAATCTGCCGCTTTAAGCTCAGATAATATTTTTTTTTTAACTGTCTGACTTTCTGGCAAGAATTCCGGTTGCACCACACCGCGATAATCAAAGAAAACAGTAAAAAATAGCTTGTATTTTGATCGACTTTGATGTGGTTTTTCGGTTCGGCTCAGTTGGAAAGCGCCATTCTGAAGTTTGTGGACTGATTTTCATTTCATATCTTACTCCTAAATTCATGTCGCATCACCAGTTATCCGGTCCTCGGATCGGATACGCTTCAAACATGCTTTCGTTGTAATTTTACCTTCTTCAATTGGCTTTTCCAAACAAGCTGGCAATTGGCATATGTATGTATTTTTCCTACTTTTGCGTACTATACAGAAAGAAACAGATGAAATGTGACAGTCACAGACAAACGTAAAGTAGCTGCTCACAACAGAGTTGTCATACAGGCTAATAAATTTGTCGGACAAAATATTTCATAAATTATTGTTTTACAACAGTAAAAATACAATTCCAGATTTTTTTTACAGACAACTTAACATCTAACACGTGTTTTTAATTTGTTCATCAAAAATAAATAATTTACTAAAGTATTTTGAGTGCTGACAACCTTTTGGCTCAGGTAGTCATCAGTTTGAAATTGATTCGAACATATGAAAAATGAAATCTCTCACAATTCTGTGGCACTGACCATTTTATCGAACGATTTGCAACCCAACCGAACCCGAAATCTCCAGAGTTTTTGTGTTTTCCCCCGAGTTAAGTTCATTTGTAAGTTTTTATGAAGAGTATCAAACATTCAGCTCTACCGAAGATAATGGTTTCTCTTGTTATTCTTTGCATTTATTTATTTTTGGTTAGAAAATTTGTTCTCAACATATAAAACTACTTTTGCACGAATATTTCGTTTCTAATTTGGGCCATATTGATTTATTTATTTATTTATTGTTATTTAGTTGTTGTTCAGCGAAACAATTGAACACTTGCATTGATTCACACACGCATAGAAAAAAGAAAAAAAAACAGCATTGTACCTTTGTAAACTTCAGATAAAATAATATTTTTATCGCTTTAAATAATATTTGTATCTAACTTAAATTATAAACTGCTTCAAGCCGGTTTATAGTGTGTGATTTATACCAAAGATTAAGCGAAAATTAATTCCTGTAATCTATACCTGTCGTTCGATTTATCATTTTGAGTTTGTTGTTACGGTACGGTAGCTCAGGCAAGGGACAAAATCCCACCTCAGTGGGACACGTGCACAATAACGATGTTTTTACTAATAAGTCCGATCGAGACGTGTTGAATACCACTGAAATGGTCTGAAAACATATATTCAGAAAATGTTAAAATATAAAAGGTCAGATCACACCAATCCGTAAAGTACACAGAGAGAAAAACCCGTTGTTGATTTTACAAATTTACTGACAAACTACTCTTTTCATTAGCAATGTAAATTGTTATTCCAACAATAATTACACTAGTTTAAGAAAATCGCTAACCTTGTTGAATTTACCAGAAAATGAATTTTAATGTGAGCGACTGAGACGCAGAAACAAATGCAGTTAAATTTGTTTACCAACAATGTAAATAGTAAAAAGTAAACAACAACTAAAGAGTTGTTGGCCAAAAAAAAAGTACTAGATTGTATAGCAGAAGAGATGTGAGCAGGAATGGTGGAAATAAAGTTGAAAGTGCTGCCATTTTAACATTGTTTTGTCTCTCTTACACTTGCAAGTCGCGTCTGCGTCGAGTCATTCTTCAACATCTAAAATAGCAATACTGGCTAACAGTATTTTGTGTAATCTTCGTCTACCAACAGCAACAACAAATTAAAAGAGCGAATGAGTCCAGTTATCCTTTGAAAGTGCAAACAACAAAAATTGTCAAGTAACAAAAAAATATTAAAAATATCGTACAAACAGAAAATTATTAAAAATACGTTCACATAGAAAAAAATAGGATAATGTCTGTCAATATTCTGGAATTCTTTATAAAGAATTCAATTTGTGTGAAGTCTCCAGAAATATTGAAGTAATTCTGTTTTTTTCTTTTTGTGAAAAAATTGGAATATTCAAAAGCGTTGTTGGAAAACAACTTAAACTGTGTCAAAGATACAACAACCAAAGTATTGTTGGCCAACCTCGTAAATGGTGAAAAAACAGACAACAACTAAATCGTTCTTGGCCAAGAATGTAAATAGCGCAGAGTAGACCACAACCAAAAGTTAAAAGAATAATTTGGTGTTCTGTATGCAATTTTAACAATGTATATTATTATTTACACCCATGTTTTTCTTTCGGTGTAAAAATACATACACTCATCTGAGACATTTTCCAAAACGATTTTTTTTTTTTTGGCACCGAAACGATTGCCCAAAACCAAGGTCTACTTGTTCAAAAGTTATAAATTTATGATATTTTTTTACGAGTTAATGAAATATAATAGTTTGTGGAAGTGTGTGTGTTTTTATTTGTTTGAATCATTTAGAAAACCTAAATGTATTTTCATAGAATTTTAGTACACAAAAACTAAGACACTTTTGTTCTACAACTTTTTCAAATTGGCGAAAATTTTCGGGAGAGCCCAAAACAAAAACAGACAAAAGCTTGATATTTTCAATCACACGATGTATCATTGGAAAGAAGTTCCGAATGCGTTTCAAATGAATACTTGAGTTTGACGAAAGTTGAAAAAACGCGCAATATAAAATGAACCCACCTCATGGAAAACCATATTCATATGCCGTCATCTATTCAATTACTGTTCAAATCAAACACTTCATTCATTTGCTTTATAAAAATGACCGATATCAGATAAAGAACCCTATTGACGAGGTAAAAACCAAATGACGAACTCCTATTTGCACTTCGTAAAATTTCTGAAATCAATTTTGTGTGTGTGTGGGATTGATTGTAATTTTTAATTGGGCGTTCAAGTGTGCTGCTGCCAGTAGTTGTTAATACCAAGTTTGCGCAAGTCGGCCCAGAATTGGTCTTTTCAATACATACTGGGTGGCCCTCTCGAAAATTGTCCCAAAATTGTATCTTCACTGATAAAAGTTTTTTTAATTGCGGCTGCGGGATTCAAAACTAGCGCCTTACCTTAATTAAGGGTGCTTTCCTACTCACAATTTGCTCAATCCGGAATGCATGATCAGAGGTTACCCAGATGATACTTTTCTTATGGAAGTTTGTGAGCTACTTGAGCAGTTATCAAAAAATAGTTGTTGGCCGTTCCTAAGTGAATGGCAATTAATAACTGCTAAAATTATAGAAATTCACATAGGTACCGCAGATCATTTACATTTCATAGTTTATACGTCCAAAACACTAATTTTTTAAACAGAACTAAAAATAATTTGTTAAAGTCAAAAAGTTAAAGTCAGACCATAGATAGCACGGAATAAATTCCTGTTTCGCTAGATGACATATTTTCACATTGTGCACTGGTGAATCTTTTGTAATTTATTGAGCTCATTTTCGTGGCATCAAAAGAAAAACATAAATAAATAAATATTTATGCAGAAACAAAAGCAGTCAGCGACGGAAGTTAAATTCAACAAGTGTTGACTGAATCAATGGCAACTGAAGACAAAAGCTGCCGAAACATTGTGTACAATTGTTACAATGACAACAATGCTCTAAAGTAAGGATAAGTAGGAAGCAAGAAGGAAAAGACAGGGTGACAAATGAATAAACACCCCTGGGGAAAACTGTCGATTGTCGAACGACACTTGCGCCCACTTTTACACTGCACAGCAACGATGACTTCGCAAGGACATCAACAGTTTGGCAGCTCCTTTGCATTTTCATTCGCGCTGATGGTGATTCTGCTGCTGCTATTCACTTTCTGTTGTATCCTTACCGCCATGTTGTGTTGTATTCCGTTGTTCATTTGCCTCGAAGTCCCTTTATTTCGTGCTTGCTGCTCTTTAATTTGTGTGAGAAATGTTTTCTGTGCTTATTGACAACAGTGCTGCAGACTCTGCAGGAATTCTGAAGTGCAAGCGCGTGAATAATTACTCAAAGTGCAAAAAAAAAAAAATAATAATATCATTGTTATTGTATACGATCATCATTGTCCAAGTATTGAAGCAAAAATAATATTGTAAAAAGTGCTTAATTCATTCTTTTATACTTTGCAATAATTAACGAGTTCTGTGCAATTTTGTAAATACATATTAAGCCATGTGGGAAATAAGTGATAATTAATAAAAGGAATGAAAAAGGAACATTCACGCAGAAAAATATATGTATATTGGGAGCACAAATAAGTTTTGAGCGATTTTTAGTAATATATAAGGCTTTTTTTTGTAATTGGTTACAATTGTATTACTCAAAATTACTCCTTCGCTACTCCTTGAGATCTGATACATGAATCAATTCAATTTTGACATTCGTCGTAATTTCGAAAATGCTACTTGGTAGTCGGAAAAAGCAATGTCTGAAGAATACAGCGGTTATAGTAGAACTTTCCATTTCAGCGTGTCCAAGTATATTTCTAACGCATGTGCAACATGACACCGAGCATTGTCTTACTGCAAAATGACTTTATCGTGCCTTTGTTCGAATAGTGTCAATTTATTCTTCAATGTTCGGTTCAAATGTTACAATTGTAGTCGGTAGCGACGCTCTGTGAAGGTTTCGTTAGGTTATAACAGCTCAAAGCAAATCACTCCTAGCTGATGCCATGAAATATAGAGCATGAGCTTCGAACCATTGCTTCGCGGTTGATGTTGATGCGTGACCGGAATAACTCCATGATTTTTATACCATTCAAACATAGTGTGAAATTGTATTATCAGTTTGTCTGAAACTTTGTAACGCATTAAAGGAGACATCGTAGACCCCATAAAGTATATATATTCTTGATCAGCTCGACGAGACGAGTCGATCTAGCCATATCCATCTGTCCGTATGTCTATCCGCCTGTCTGTCTGTATGTTGTTGCGCATTTTTTGGGGACCAATTCTATCCAATTGAAATATTGCACATACACTTCTTTTTATTGCAGTTTAATAGAGTATCAAGATTGACCCGCCCCGCCCATACAACCTTCTGTCCACTTTTGACTTTTTGATAAAATCATTATTAGGTTGAAATGCGATATGGTGCCTTTTTTAGACAGCCGCTTAATATACACAGACTAATGGGCGTGGTCCGCCCACTTTTTGGGGTAGCCCCCATACAAACCTACCGTGCAATTTTGTGTTTTTTCATTTAAATCAATATTAGCTTGAAATTTGATTTGGTCGATTTTAGTGGTCAACCGCTTCATATACATATACAAATGAGCGTGTACTGCCCACGTTTTGAGGTAGTCCCATCCAAACCAACAGCTCACTTTTATGCATTTGTATGGAAAACGTCAATATCAACTTTAAATTCGATATGGTGGCATCTTACACAAACCCCTATCTAAACCCCCACGTTTATGTTTTACAATACGATTTAATATTTCTTGGGAATGGTATTAGAGCTTCGGTTCAACCGAAGTTAACGTTTTTTTATTTCCTGTTTATGCTTTGGATTATCATACTGAATACTTCTTTCTTAAACAGTCACGATAGGATACAAAAAAAACCCATTTCCAAGTTTCTTCGTTTGAGTTCGTTTGACATCTAACTTCCATGCTTTTGCACCATATGAATCTTCATTAAGCAATGCCTCCAATTCTTTATCTGTAAACTTTTTCAGTTAGCCTGAACGCTCCTTATCTGCCATATCGAAACCGTTATTTCTTAGATCGTCTAAACTATAACTCTCACGTTTTAATTGATGAAGTATAGTCACCAAAAATTTATTTCGTTAACTCCCAGCTTCACTTTTTTTCAAATTTAACATGAAAAGTAATACTTTCCGCAAATGCTCTTTCGTTGCAACGCAATTTGACATATTCAACGCTAAAAAAATCTTTGTTTTTTACACTTTGGCAAAGCTACGTTTTAAAAATTAATGTTGTAAGATCATTATAGTGGCAATATAGCAAGATGAGATTGAGTACACGTAATGCCCTCTCTTATAAATACCTCAAGTCTTGTTCTGTCTTAAATTACAAAACTTTTAGTATTTACACAACTGTTCCGTTTTTCGGCTCCGAAAAAAATGTGCGTAAGTGATTTCCTTAAAATTTACGATTTTTTTACATTCAGAAGGATACCGCAAATTGAATTCACTTGGAACTTGAAGTCTGAAATTTATATCCCATTGCCAAGTTAATTCTAGTCGCGATATACTCCCGGCGGTAAAAAACGGAGCATTTTAACGAAAACACTTCCGAACAGTACAGTTAAGAAAACCGTTTTCGATTTTATTCGTTATATCTAGTTTGGAAAAAACATTAAATGAGTTGTTACCATATTCGTTTCTAAGATTGAGTATTATTATTCTCGATTTTTCTCGAAGGATTGGAAATACGGCCAACAATTTTTCGATTTCTAAGTTGGTAAAATTGAAAAGTTAAGTAATTGAGCTGAAACTGATTACTCGGTGTTTGGTGCCGCTGATTAAAAAAAGAAGTTAAAGAAGTTAAAATTAAAGTTGGCAAAATATGCTTTTGGACGTAACTAGAAACGGCAAGCTCTACTAAAAAACAAAAATCTAATATTTTATGAAAATGAAGAAAAAACAAATGTTTTTGTACTGAAAAAAATTGATGTTTAGGGAAGGGGGAATGATCCCCATCTCCCCCTGGATCCGCCCATAAATCATGCCACCACATTGAGCACCTTTGGATCATAGTTCAATGTTTTGTCACCATATGAATACGTTACCAGAATTATTGTATTAAGTTCAAGAATCTTGAAAAAATATTCAATCAAATATTTGTCTAAATCCGGGTTCCTGGCTATTCTGAAATACCATGTAGTCAGATGGCAGACAAGTGCGATAGAACTAAATATGCGTTGCCAGAATCGCTTGTGGTGAAGGTTATTCACAAACCATTTCAAACTAAACCAGAGAATCAGCGAGTAGGCAGTGGGCGACTGCGTCGGGCTGTACTACGTGAAAATAAGTGATTCTACGGAATTGTTTCAAATTCGCAAAGAGCGCCGGACGAAACTAACTGCGATAACTTTCGCCAAATAAAACCCAAGAAAACATACATCACAATGGGCCAACTCATCTCTGAGAGAACTCGATGTACGTCACAGCCTGATTTTTCAAACCTAACTTAACCTAATAGAAAGATTTCAACCGGCATCCGTGTTGCTCTGAAATGTAAATATTAATGGTATTTAATGGATCAAAAAGTTTAATCACTGTTTATACCAAATGGGGTTCTCCGACGTCTACAACTATATGCTATAAACTTTTACGCAAAATGTATATACTATGTACACTATGTGTGAAGAGTGTAAAGATACACACAAGCCGTATAGTACTTTTTCAATAGGCAACAAGATATCATAAGGTAGTATGATGGAAGTCAGTGTACAGAGAACGAACTGTAAGCAGGAGACTTATCCTGCCGATGCTTATTAAAATTTTATTATTCAAGCGTAAAGACAAAAGCAAGGAAGAAAAAAAAAACTGAAAGCAACCAATGAAAAAGTAAGAGGAGTAGCAGTATTCTTCGAGTAACAAAAAAGCAAAAGCGTTGTGGAGTTTGGGAATATGAGGTATTAGACACAAAGGGACGCGAGTGACGCAAACAGCGACATGGGACAAAAAAGAAACAAAATAAACATACAACAAACAATAGGCAGGTGAAAAATGCTCACAAAGGAGCACTTATGTCATCACTTGGCAGACGGACAGAAACACAGACAAACGGCCAGCCGGACGGACAGGGAGTCAAGCAGAGACAAAGTCAAAATACTGAAAAAAAACAAAATGGCAGTTCACTGAATTCAAAAATGAAAAGAAAGACATGGCGAATGGCAGTATAACAACAACAACAACAACAATAACAAAATGTGGTTTTGAGCCTTTTGAATGACAATGAAAATTTCGTAAAGAATGCTGCTGCTGCGGACGATTATGTAGTGGGCATAAAAAATATATAAATGCTGATGAAAATACAGTGAACTAATGTAGGCGCAACGAGTATTTAAAAGCGCAACAAAAAAAAAGAAAAAAAAAACACAGAAAAACAGAAAAACCAAAGTCATGAAGAAAACAGGATGTGCGCCAACGCTGACAATGTCAGTGATAGACGATGCTCGTTGGCGGTTACTACGACGAAATATTTTAATAAAAATGTCAGCTTATTTACGCTGACAGTTCGCATAACATATTGCAGATATTTCTGCAACTGCTGGCAGCAACAGTCGGCCAACACAAAGCAAGGACTCACGCACATACACCTATAGACAGAGTGAAGTACGTGGAGGAGTACAGTGGCACACCTAACCGCAACTGATTTGCAGCACTAGCAGCGCCAGCAGAAATATCCTCCAGTGATGTATTTATGATGAGCAACGCGCAATGTTTAGGTTGTAAATATGTGAAGCACGTTCTTCGATTTATGCGCCGAAATCCATTTTCGTTCAAAAACCTTTTTCATCGTTTGGTTCAACTCTGGCGTATCTGGCCAAAAATTGCAGCGTGTAAAGTTTTACACAAGTGTTAAAAATCATCATCATCATCATGATCATCGGAATGTACAGGAACCGGAAAACGCCTACTGCCGCCCATTGTCCTTGTGTCGCTTAATTTTGATGGTGTGCGCAACACAATAAACGCTGAAATTTTTGGCTTTATGCGCACTCGAAAAGCGCGCGCGTCTGGAATAATAAAATGACTGATGGGATAATTGGTATATTAAGGCGCGTCAATTCATGTAAAACGCTGGATTGCGACATAAATTTTATGTTTTAATTTGATTTGATTTGTGTTATTCACCGGCGCGCCGCCTTAAATGCCAACCAAATCCGAAATGTGTGCGCATGTGAAAAGAATTGAGCAAAAAAAATAAGAGAATCTTTGGACATAAATTTGATTTATGATGCCTGACGTGCTGCCGTCTACTGGTTTGCAGGAAACTTGCCAAAGTGCCTTCTTGCATGAAATTTAAATGCTTTGTGGCGTCAATGGCGGCGACAATTAGCAGTCCATGCCGAACGGCGACATGTGGCCACCAACGATTTTTTTCGAATTGCTTCTGGCCTGCCAGCTTGAAGCTAGTTAACCACGCAGTCTGAGTAGCGAATGAACGACGAGGATAGAAACCCGAGTGCATTTTCATTAACTACTTTGATGCTTTTTCATTTTGAGGATAGAGTATAAAGTGTTCGACAGCAGCGCTGCTTAAGTAGGTGGGTGGAGTTATTGTATACTTGAGTGCAAGATAGTCAGCAGCCAATATTTAAAGTTATAGTGCCGCCCTCAGCTTCATTTGAGCGTAAGCGGAGCGAGTGCTAAGTACAATTCAACTAATGTCCTTATGGTAGAGTAGAGAATTATATACAGTTGCGGATAGCTGTGTGGGTGGAACAGCGTAAGATGTGAACAAGTATTTTAATAAAGCACAAAGTATCTTGCGAATGGCTGCTAGCAGACAATATTAAAATAGAGATTTACTAAAAATCGGAATTTTTTCCAAAGTAAAATTTAAACTGAAAGAGATACGCGTTCGGTTAAATTTTGTAAATATGGTAACTATATGAAAATGTTTCATTATGAAAATCCTTATTATAAATTATTATGAAGATAATACAAAATGGACCACGAATTTTAATCAATTTAATAATTTCAATTTCGGTGGAACCGAATGTTTTTTTTACTTTCACACTTGCACATTTTCTTCCGTCATCGTGGGTGTTTACTTAAATTTATGAAATGCTGCTTAGACTTAAAATTTTTTAATTGGATTACTGGGTCTCCGATGCTTTCCTTAAGAAGTTGCAAACATTGTGACTAAATTCTATTATTGCTCTGTGTGAAAAGTATAACAAGTTCACAAACAATAATGTGTTTATTCCCTCATCGCAAACGTCATCGACCGAATCGGATTAGTCCGATTACCGACTTAAAAAAAATCAACTATTTGGCTGATTCTTTCGATTTTTATGGTACTATCATTTTGTCTGAAAATTAGTAACGTATCAAAGGATGCATCGTAGACCCCATAGAGTATTTTTATTCTTGATCAGCTGGACGACACGAGTCGATCTAGCCATGTCCGTCTGTCTGTTTGTCCGTATGTATGTTGTTGCGTATTTTTTGAGAACAAATTGCACATACACATATTTTTATTCCAGTTTAATAGAGTGTCTCGCCACGTCCACTTTTTGGGGTAGCCCCCATACAAACCTACCGCCCACTTTTGTGTTTTTGTATGAAAAACTTCTTTGTTAAAGTCACTATTAGGTTGAAATACGATTTAGTGGATACTCTCTTCATATATATATGCAAATGGGCGATTTCCGCCCACTTTTTGATGTACTCCCATACGGAGAACGTCAATATCAACTTGAAATTCGATATGTTGGCATATTATAGATGGTCGCTTCATATACATGTACTAGTGGGCGTATACCGCCCACTTTTTGCAGTAGCCCCTTTTTAAACCCTCCACGTTTATATTTTACAATACGATTTAAAATCTCGTGTGAATAGTATTAGAACTTTGGTTCAACCGAAGCTAACGTCTTTCTTGTTAATTTGATTTTAGTAGGGTTGCCTATATCACGAACGGAAAAGCTAGTTATTCCGGTCTTTGTTTACATTTTCGTTACTCAAAATGATGGCAGGAGTTTGCATTTGTTGCGGAAGTGCAAGTAAGTGATCTTGCAATTGAATAGGAAAAGCACAACTGGGAGGAAGATGAATGATAACCGCTTCTGATTGTACTAACATAAGTCAATGAAATAATCAAAAGAATCAAATCTGACTTCCATTTTGTAAGAAGGAATCATTTGACGAAATTTAATCAATTAAGGAAATACCACTTATATTTTTAAATTAAAATAAAAATTTACTTTTTAAAAAAAAACATCATCCCGATGTAAACCATCTTAAAAATATGGTTTTCAAATTGGCATAATATTGCTGGCATATTGTGTATGGAATAGGATATATTTCTTCCCAGTCTTGTTGGTGTTCCGCTGGACATTTGAGGTTGAGGATTTTTGCAGTAGTAGAATCTACTACACATGAACAATGAAAGTGTTTTTAAAATCGTTCGTCCTGAAGGGTTTTAAGGGTTTACTAAAATGCCAATATGTACATCCCGACAGTGTTAGCAAAATAGGCTTAGAACTTTTTTGATGTAGAATTTTCGGTATATGTATCAAAATAAATGTCCCTGGAACATTTTTCGCGATAGCATCAAAATCAACAAATATCAATAATACTGAAACTTAACGTAAAACATTGAATAGTACTTTTTTTATTGTGTCCAATGTATGAACTGTGTATATACTATGTATTAAGTAATGTACCAATAATCCATTGAAACCTAATAAACTCATACATATTTGTTTAGTAAATCATCAGTAAACGACTTCAATCACGAAAAGTTCAGTCATTTGCCGCTTGAACGTTTGGAAATCGATTCACTTCATTACCACAATATTTTTCTCAGCGATGAGTTTCACTTCTGTTCTCGCACGAGTGTTATGCTTTTGTATTTTTTTTTTCTCAACCCCGAATCTTCTTCCAGAAAAATTTAAATGTAGTTTTCTATGGTTTGTGGTCTAGTATGTATGAAAAACGGAGTTGTAGTATAATCCAAAAAATTTGTATACAGGGAGAAAGATAAGGAATATATTTTCCGTTTTCTGCCAAATCAAACTGAAGCAACCGAAAGGAACAAATAGGAGAGCTAGGCTTGCCCTACCGAAAGTGAGTAAGATACGAATGAGACAAGCAATGTTGAATTGTAAGTTAATCAAAACACTCGTCTCTTTTTTTTGCTCATTTGTCTTGTATTTGCATTCGTTGGTTTGATTCGTTTTCAGTATTTTTTAAAGAATCAAGTGAAAAGAAGAAGAGAAATGATTTGAGGCCAAAGCAGTGTGTGTGCGTAGTGGTGTAATACTTAGTAGGCACTATCTTTGAATAATTCATTAAGAACTAATACTCTGCAAATCAATAAAATTTAAAACTTACTAAGACATACGAATAATATGCTCGATTTTTTGGTACTTTATTTTGCACAATACGATTAAGAAGAATATGTATGTGTATACAATACTATAATACAATAATACAATAATATAATACAATACTATACAATTGGTGTTCAGCGATAGGTAACTACTTGTGCTTTTTGTTCACAGCCACTGAAAAATCACTGTAACCAGTTGCTACTCGATACTGCGGATATCAGTTGTTGAGTAACAGTTGTTTTTTACTACTGTAACTGTCATTCACTGCGTAGTAGTAACATATCAAATTGATTTTAGTGTTACAGGCACAGAGAGTTGCAGTTAGAAATGCTATATCAAGTGTTTGTGTATATATCAAAATTAGTTTAGAGTTACCAGCACAGAAAGTCGCCAGAAGAAATAGCAATCGAATAATACTTATATATCAAGTATAAGAATTTAGTAAAATCTTGATGTGGAACTAGTTAATTTTATATTTATGTTTTTGATCACATAACCTGTTAAAATTCGCTCCAATTTCAAAGTAGCATTCCTCTACTCGCTGATACTCAAACTTCAATGACTAGCGCATCTCTAATTTCAAGAACAATTCAAACACAGGGTAACCCAATCTCAAAAAAATAAAATACTTAAAGAACTGTTTTTTAACATAAACTACTGTTTTTTTCCGAGGGGTTGCTTTCCCGTTTGAATATTTGCACATTGAAATAAGCAAGCTTGTTATCATTATTTTCTTCTTCTTTACTGATGAAGATTTTGTGTGGACTATTTTCTGAACTACTTTAAAAAATGAAGTAGCAAATAAATGAGCATATTATTCCTGTCTAATACAGGATTTACAAATATTTTGCTTCTTGTATCTCTAACTACAACTTAGTTTATGACGTTAGTTTTGTATCACTAAACTACTTTGCCAAAGAAACGCAATATGCGAAATACAATGCAGCTGAAGGTAAACATCTTACTCATTCCTAACTGATAAACTTCTCTTACATCGTTTTTCTTTCGATTCGCTGCTTTTTGCAAGTAAATGCATGCAGCGGAACTGCCCAAGATGCTTCAATTCAACTGTTATTTTAATTTTGATGCAGTTGAAGCGGCAACTGCAACCGCTGCGCAGCGACTCGACTCGACTCGCCTCGAAAGAAATCGGCAGCGGGAAATTAATAAAAAGTTTTTTAGTGCAGCTTTTCGCTAATGGCAAAAAGCGGCAAACAATCTACGCCGACAATCTTGGCAGCCTTGTGGAAAGATGCAACGATGAAATTATCAAGGCGCGGCAACGTCCGCGAGGACGTCTGTGTAGCGCAATACTTTGCGATTTAACAGTGCAGAGGGCAAAGTTGAAAGTAAACCTAAAGATCGAGCAGATGGTGTGTGTGGGTGGCTGCATAAGAGTAACGAGTTGCTGAAAGTAACCAAACCAACCAATGTTCAGAAACAATTTGCTTCAGATTATGAAAATTGCTTAAGAAATTAAATTGTAGAATTTTTTTTTTTTTTTCTTTTCACAAACTGCGAGGCAGACAACGTAAATGTACACTGCAGGATTTGTGCGAACTGCCCTCATTGCCTTAGCTTCTGAAGTTCAAAGTGAAAAATTTGCATTTCCATTTGCGGTTCGCCAGACATTGCATAAAGGTTTAGTGATGGGCAAACTGTTGTTTTCAAATAGCAGTGAAAACTGATGGGCAGCCCTGTTATTTTCTATTTACAGCAACAATAAAAAAATAGTTTGCTACCCGATAATTCTTCCACAGTTTTATGTGGCTTGAACATAAGTTTTTCAAAGTTTGTTAATGGCGGCCTATACAAGAGGCCATATGTTCCCCGCGCACTTTTATGTTTGTAATGTATTTCAGCATATGCTGATCATTGGCATACACACACAGAGCTCTTTGCATTAACAGTGTAAATTACATAAAAAATTTCATCGTACTTCGTTATCTGTCTTCCTAAAACAAACAGCAAAACAACAACTATGTCGTATGCTCCATGGTGTTGTTATTTTTTTTTCGCCGATAGACAGCACACACACAATGAGTTCTTTGCATAAACCAATAAAAATTCCTCAAAGAATTTCCTTGCTTCTTGTCTAAATAAAAAACAATGAAAAATCATTTATCTTTCTTGTAAAACCACAGTTACTTTTGTTAAACGGAACATTGCTAAACATCAGTTTCCAAATATTCACAGAATTTGATTATTTAATTGTGTTATATTATTATTATTATTGACTAGCTGACTCTCGCGACGTTGTACTCTCTTTTGTACACTCTCACAAAACGACGAACGGACAAACGTATCGTATCCTGTGTGCATTTTTATTTTCTCTTTTGTGGTACCGTCCACTTTTCCAGTGGATCTTGTTTCTTATCCATCTAAGTCAATTGGTTTACGTTTTTGTCTTATATGGTGTGGTATCGCCCATTTTTTTCCAAGTGATATGTAGTTATGACCTGGACACACGGTCTCATATTTTCGTGTCACATTACAACCTCGTGTAACCTTGAAAAAATATGTTTTTTTCATCAAAAATTCATTGGCATTGAACTCTCGACCACAAACGATGTAAAACTTGTAAATAACATTCTCCATTGACAGTTTGATCTTCTGGAAAAAATTCCTTGTGAACAATACCCTTGGAATCATAGAAAGTTATCAACATTGTCTTGATTTTTGACTGCTGAAAACGCAATTTTTTAGGTTTTTGCTCAACTCCATTCTGCAGATTATCGCTTAGTTTCAGTATCATATTTAAAACACCATATTTCATCACCAGATATGATCGAATCAAGAAAATTTGAATCGTTTTCAGCTGTTGAAATGATGTCTTTGCAATGCTCTACATGATCGATTTTTTGAACATTTAACTGATGTGGAACAAAACTGACAACAATTAATAGATGGCGCTACGTGTTCTATGATTTAAATTAAAAGTTATGTTATTTTTAGATCATACCTTGTATCTACAGTGTTTTTTAAAAGGTATACAACCTTAAATGGAAAATGATGTCTGGAATATGGCACCCGGGAACGTCTGACGAACTGCATTTTAGAGAACTAATTTTTCATTACTTTTTCAATCATTTGAGGCCGTATCTCAAGGATGAAATGCATGCTGGCTTCTTCACATAAACCAACGATTTCAAGTATCCCCACAGAAAGTAGTCCAGTTCTGTCAGATCACACGATATTGCAGGTCAATCAATGGGTCCACTTTTGGAGATTATGTTTTTGTCAAACTCCAACATCAATAAGTCGAAATATCCTGTTGATATTAAAGGCCTTCCAGCACATGTTCACTTACTTTTGGAAACAAAAACTCGTTGAACATATTCCGATGTCAGGCGCCTTTGACTGATGTCACGATCCAAACCATTATGTTACGGTTCTATTTTTTGCATCAATTTAATCTTGTTTGGACGAAAGCCAAACCCTTGCGTAGAATCCCTCACAGCGTTGTTAAACACAACCGATATCTTGTTTTATTTTTTATTTTTTTTTATTTTTTGTCTTTACGTTTGGTCGTAATGGTCGTTCTCATATCTTTGAGATAATTTTAACCAATGATATAAGTTTAAATTAAATAAATTAAATAAAAAGTTAAGGTCTCTAGGAAGTACCCTTTGTAGGCGTCTTTTTATTCTGACTTTCTTCTACGTCCCAGGAGGCTTCTAGCTAGCTGATTGTGTTCACCATTTAGACTTTCTAAATAGTCTGTGGTCTGCTTGTTAATGACGACCCTGATTTTAGGAATGAAGAAGGGTCTCCCTCGACACTGATCTGCACGGCGGCGATAGTTTCATATATGCGCATTCTTGGCTTGGCATTTAAAAGAGTAAGCGTGCGCAATTTTACAAGCGTTTTTCGAATAGAAGCATCTCAGTTGGTCGATTATGTTGACGGTGAAGTCGACGAAGTACTCAATTTTTCGTGGAGCACTTCTATAGATAGTAGTGAAAATTAGAAATGAAGCGAAATACCGCTCATCTCTATGAGCACTGCAATTTGATTTGCTTTTTATGCGGTCTAGTCAAGCGGACCAGTTCAAGCGACCGCAACACAGGCGAGCTCAGTTCAGTGGAGACCATTAAAGACGCCATCAATGAAAGCAAGCAAAGTATGTGGAGAAGGCTTTGATTCCTATCCTACCACTACCGCTGCTACTGCTACTTACTCAATCTGTAATAATAACTGCAAAGGGTACGCTCTAATTATTGCGTGGAAAATTAGCAGCGAAAAAAAAAAATTAAAAATAAAAGCGTTTTAGAAAAAAAAAAATATATATATATATATAAAAATAAATAAATAACTAAAGAGGCTTAGGCCAAGCTCGAACTTTATTTAAAATATTTGTCCGCTTGGGTCTATTTGCATTCAGTTTACATGTTTTTTTCGTTTCGCTGGCGCTCAGCAGTTTTATTATGTATACGGCGAGCACGCGCTATGCCTATAAACCTTTTTTTTACTGTTCAATTAGAATAATAGGCAAAAGGAACCGGACCAACAAGGAGCGACCACATAAAGTCCTTGAAAGTGCGATGCTGAAAATGGTGTGTAGGGCGCTTAAGACGGAAATGAGCCAAAATGAAATAGTACAAAGAAGTAACACCATCACTACTGGAAGCGGCAGCGGAAATGCTTGCCGTGATCCTTTTTGTATATAAATGAATAAATAAATTTTGAGTTGCCAAGCGAGTGGGCTTTATTTATAATGATGATGATTGCGGCTGCAAAACTGTTTTTTGGAAAACCACAAACGCGTCATCAGTTTCCGTTGTCCAATCTCCGAATTGTCCGAATTTTCATTTGCTTGTTGCTTGTACGCCTCCAAATGGACATCATTATCGTCGACATTCATATTCACACTGGCATCTCAGTAGCATAAGTCGCTGTTACAGCAGAGCGGGCGTTGAATTCAAAGCATCAGGCATCAGAATATCATTTCCTGTTTGTTTGCTTGCGCAAATCGAGCACATTTAGCATAATTTCCTATTTAAGATTTTGTTTGCCTTTTTTTGTTGCCAGTGCAACATACAAATACGCTCATCATAACATATTGTATGATATGTAATGGCATATGTACATACATATAGAGACATACTAGTAGATGAGCTTTTATTTGCTTTCATATTTATAATACCCTGCACACAAATACTATGTGTAAAGAGGTTATGCTGGTTTTACTGAATTTCAAAATGTACTTATGTTGCACAGCGTAAAAACATTATTATACATATATAGTCATGATCGCAATGATCAGGCGTGGCAATCTAGTCAGCTCGGTTCATACAACCGTCCAATAGGTTCCTTCAATATCGAATCAATATTGAAGTTATAGCCTTCCATTTGTAAGGTCTCATTTAAAAAAAATTCTAACATAAAAAAGAAAGCGCTTAATCGAGTTTGTATTTTACATCTAACCGGCACGATACATTGTACTTAGTAACTATAAGATTCGCTATTAAGAGGAGTATCCACTTCAAACGACATCGTCACGAAATGAAATGTTACATATAAAAAAGAAGTTTAGAAATGCTTCCGAAATTTTTCGTCTTCGTCTTCGTTTTTTTTTTCTCATTTGTATACATACACTTCACGACTTCACAATTGCGATTGTGAAATCGTGAAGTATACTTCTAAATATTATTCCCCCAATAGCATATCTTGCAAATTCGTATTTTCTAATGAATTTCTAAGTCGTGAAAAAGATCCACAATTCATTTACGTCAATAAATTCCAAAAGATGAGAAAACGTAAAATTACTGATGCAAGGTGGGAAGAAATGAGAGAAGTATCTGAAATTTATCAATAAAACGAAAAAAATTAAATTATTCTTTGATATTTATTTTATAACCTTCAAAGTAATCCCCAGTACACAGTATCCATCTCTTCTTCCAATCTTCAAACCACTTGTTATAGATCGACTTTGGTATCTCAGCAAGAAATTCGTCATGCAATTCTTTAAGGCTTTCGATGTCAATTCAAGCCAGTATATTTTCCAACGAATGCCAAACTGAATATGAAAAAGGGCAGCACCTCTTCAAACTGTTTCCAATTGGTTTCGAAGATTATATACTGGATATTTTATTTCTTCTGAAAGATTTCATATTATTAGGTCAGACTTTCAAGCGACAGCCTCTCCTGCTCAACCTGTATTTGGCAAGAGGCCTCTTCCCCCTTCCTGTATAAAATTGGTTAGCTATGCGGATGATTGTACCATTTTATACTCGGGCGTGATGAAATTTGTACGAGAATTTGTTCAATTTTTTCAATGCTCGCAATCTCAAGCTCTCAACCCAAAAGTTGTTGGCTTCCTTTTTCATCTCCTGGACTAAGGAGGTTACGATGGAACTATATGTCTTTGTTGGGGATTTGAGTACTTTGACAGTTTAGTACTTTACGATACTTGGTACAACTTTCAATCCCCTGCTTAGATTATCGGCTCATGCCACCATGATAATAATCGGCTTAAGTCAAGAAACAGAGTGCTGAAGGCGCTTGCTGGGTCTTCTTGTGCTAAGAACAAAGAGACAATAATTCCCACCTATAAAGCTATTGGACGATCTGTTATAAATTATCATGCCTGGACTCCTTGCCTCAGTAAGACTAAACGGCAATGCAAAAAGCTCAAAATAGTGCTCTGAGAACTGCTACTGGTTGTCTACAAATGAGTCATGAAGACCACCCACATGCGATGATGCTTACGGTTCACTAATATAATATATTGCTTTCGAAACAGTTCTTATTAGGTGCGTATAGGAGCAATCATCCCAAGCACGGCATTCTCACGGGAACTGTATCAACTCGTATCAGAGATGATATTAGAAGTTATAAAACGAGTATATCACGATTTGCACCTAATGATCAAATAGAGGAGTGTGTTTATATATCCGGTAAGTCCAATTGCATAAAGATGTGGTTGAACAGTTAACAGAACAATTAACTCTTTCACGGATAATATTGTGCTTGGTTGGCAGGCCGCAACCTATTGATGAGAGTGAAAAACGTCGCCCTCGTAACACTAGGACTAAATTAGGACAGTTAAGATGCTGGAGACTAATATGGTCGAGTGTTACAGGGTGCGGATCGGGATCAACACCAATAATTGCTTTCCTAAGTGTGGTCAATCAGCACACAACACGGCCCACTTGTACAACTATCCGTCCCGTCCGACGCAGTTGATATCTATGGATCTATGGATACGTAAAATTGGGGTTGCCTCGATAGTTGAGCAATAACTTGTGAAAGAAATTGGTTGGAGCTTTTTACGAATTATGATTTTTTTCGATAGTTGGGTAAAATTTTTGTGTTTTCAATGCTGAAGCGTTGAAAATATTAAATAAAGCATCTTGGGACAGCAATTTCAAAAATATACGCATACAAATTGTACAAAAGTTGATCGAGTGTGGTTGATGATTTGACTCATTCTGGTCGTTCCTCCACCTTTGCGAATTTTTTGTTACTGAACGCAAACAACGTTAATGTCGATCCACAAAAGGACATAACCTCTTGTAACCTTGTCTTATTCCCACGACTCAACTTTACAATCCGCGAAAACGGGGTTTCGTCGATTGAGGCGATAAAGTCGAATTTGCAGCGGGAGTTGAATGTGATTCCAAAGTCGACCTATGACAAGTATTTTGAAGATTGGAAGACGAGGATTTGTGTATTGTGGATTACATTGAAGGCTACAAAATAAATATTAAAGAATAATTTAACCTTTTTTTTGTTTTATAGATAAATTTTGAATACTTCTTGGTTAGGGGGTTTGTCTTTGAGTTATACGAAAATTTTCTTTCACTAGACCCCACTACACATCATTTTAAGATTTTGAATGCTTCAATTAATAAAAAAATATGTTTGATTAAATTAAGCAATCTTTTTTTTCAACTTGATAAAGAAGTGCATGTATTGCTTGATCTGTGCTACGAATTGTTATGTAGCCATTTAAAAAAATGAACGAAACATTTGGAAATTATCTAAAATTACAAAATGTCCTGCCACAGTGCACAGATATAAACAAACACTCACACATATGTACATAACTGAAATATTATATAAACACATCTACATACACACATATTTTTACATATATTTACAGTTACCACATCAAACGTTTTGCATTTCAAATAACGTTGAGGACATCGTCCTTCTTTTTGCTGTCAATGTTGTCATTCTCAATATGTTTTCATTCAATTTGGATAACATTTTCATAAAATTTTCCACAAGAAAAACAGAGCATGCAAAAGCAAAAATATTTTTTTTCATTTTAGAAATGGTTACGTTATAACAAAAACAAGTATTAAGATTGTCATATTTGAGATACACGACCATATTGTACACTGCACAGTGTTGAGATTGAGCATTGATGTTTGCAGCACTTAGTCTTATAGTAGCATTCTGAAGCCTTTCAGCATATGTTGTAGCAAACCATAGGTATGGCAATTTGTGAAAGTTCTGTAATAGTCAGATGAATGCATTAAATATACCTTGTAAATTATATATATATATATATATATATATATATATATATATATATATATATATATATATATATATATATATATATATATATATATATATATATATATATATATATATATATATATATATATATATATATATATATATATATATATATATATATATATATATATATATATATATATATATATATATATATATATATATATATATATAACATCTGTGTAAACATCGGAAGCTCAATAGCTTCTTAAAGTATTTCGTTAGTTACGAGTATTTCGCTTTGAGAAAACGATTTTTACAAACCACATTATGTTACGTTAAGTTAAAAGCAATCCACAGCTATGCTTTAACAGATATAAATTTCAATTTTTGTCTGTTATCATTGAAAATTGGTAACTTTTTTTGGGTATGTTATTGTTGAAAATCGGTTATTTTTGCCTTATTTATCGGTCAGCTGGAAAATGCTGAAGAGGTGGACAGTTCATTAATGAGTATGAGAGTGAGCGCCACCGCAGTATAAAAAAAGAACCAATCTATGAATATAGTATGCGCGTTTGAATTTGGAGCTAATAAAAATTTTAGTTTTGTTTGTTTTCTTTGCATTTGCTTTGGTTTGTTATCGAAATTGTAAAGTCAAGTTGGCAGCTATCTTTGAAAATTAATATATAGGTTGGTCGAAGTAGGCAATACGTTTATAGGCTAAATAACAGTCGTGACATTGAAAACTAGGATATATTGTGAGAAAAATGAGCTATAAAGTTATTGGCAAGTCGTGAAAATTAAGCAAAACAATTGTGAAGTCTAACTTTTTTGGATTGTTTAAAAAAGGATATAATGTATCGATGCATTGATTTGTATTTTCCCTATGCAAGACTTCATCTACGATTGTATGAGGAAACAACAAATATTGAAATCGAAGGCGAAGTAACTGCTATTAAAAATAATAAGTACATGCCACGCTTTCTCAGAAACGATTAATAAAATGGTATATATACGAGATGTTTTTCTAGAAATTACATTATTATACTGCTTGAATATACATACATATATGTACATCTATATATATATAGATTTTATTGTAGTTCTACATTAAGCATACGGCATGCACGCTCTATAAAAGCAACAGAAAAACCAAAAAATTAAGAAGCATTGACCTCAATAACAATGAAAGTGAAAAATTTTATGTATCGTCACGTTCAATTGGCTGCAATTTAACTAAGTGCAAGCAAAAACAATCGAATGAATTACAAAAAAAAAAATAAATAAAAGAGGACTATATAAAGGGCGTAAAAAATTAATACAGCTAAAAACCGAGATGAAACAAAAATAGAAAAAGCACTGATGAAAAAGGACATAAGGCTGAATGCCAGCTCGTAAAGCGCTGCAGTGTGGAGTGCTCTTCTACTTGCTTCAATTCGCCGATCAGATTGATGACACATTGAAAGCCTGTAAGGATTTTTCGTCTATGCAGCACAACATGGCGCGAGCAGAGTGGAGCAAAAGAGCATTTCTTTGGCACAGCGATGTCGTTTTGTTCAGCTAATATATATATGTATATATGTTCTATGTATATATATATATATATATATATATTGTATCTAGGTTTTTTTTTCTTTTTTAGCGTGACACTTGTGTCTTTTCAAGCATATATATATATTTTTTTTTTTGTTTTTGCTGTGCTGGCATTTAGTTTAACTTTGCGTAAAATAAATGACACGAACACCCTCAAAAAATCAAGCAGCGAACATGTTATCTCGACCGCGTTCATAGTTTTATTCTTTTTGTTTTCTTGTATATAGTTTTCCGCTGTTTTCCGCTATTTTTCGCGTTACAACTTGACTTTCTTACATAATTAAATCAGATCACATTTTAAAATTCCATTTATAATTTACCTCTTGTCTGGGGTCGTAAATCATGATTAAAGCTTAAGGCGACACGATGCCTGTCTGTCTGTTTGTGTATTATAGTACAGAGTACGAGTACGATGCTGCCGCCCTTTTTGTGGTTAAGCTGCTGAAAAAAGCAAATCATAGCTCAACGAATGACAGGACGAACCAAAACAAAAAAAGTAGTAGAGAAAATTTGCTAGGCTTGCGACTATGCGGTGCTGCCAACGCAGACGACAACAGTCGCCACCGCCGCCGATGCTACTGTTGCCAAGACTACCCACTCGTCTGATGAAGTGGCTGCTGGGGCATAAAGGAAAAAAAAAACACAAGAAACAGAAAAAATAGTTGAAGTTAGCTTAGTCTATGCCAAATGCTTAATACGCTTCACCCAAGATTATATAAAATATTAACGAACATTAGTTTTGTGTTCCATACAAACAACTACAGGTTAGGTTACTATAAAATAGGCCGCACGACATAGGTCGATTTCTGTTGTCTTGGGTTTTGAATTAGTGCAAGGTATCTCAGTTGGTTTTGTTTTATGCTTTGTGCCTTTGAAAGCATCCCGTAGAGTCATAACTTTCCAGATCTTTAAAGAATGGTTTCCCGAGAAATTGGGTCCGTTTTCTTAGAAGTGCAGTGGTATCACTTAGCAGATGTTGAATACTTTCCATCTTCTGTTCATCACCACAGCTACGACCGAAGTTCTGATAGAGTACATGCATCCGTTGGACCATGTAGTCAAGGGTATAGCGTTCTGTTTGAAGTTTCGTCAACATCCTGTTTGATCAGTCAAATCAGTTTTCTATCCAGACCGGAGTGCTTTTGAGATATGACAACCCGTCAAGTAAATCCTGCGAGGATCTAGTCAGAGTCGCTAGATGCGCTGATCCAAACCCGGCGCTCTCGTCCTCCATCTCGATACTTAGTATACCATAATGGCTGGAAACCCATTTGAGCTCAACAGAGTGCTGTTCGACTTGTTTTAGGGTTGTTAACGTGCTGCAAATAAATTTGCTTTTTGTTGGGAGCAGCTGCCTGACTGTCGTCATATATTGCTAAACAGTTTAGCACCAGTTACGTTGCCAGTTCCTCTAAAAAGACGTGACCACCTGTGCATTCATTGGACTTATATTCGTTGGTGAAGATTAAAAGCTCGTTCCGCCTCCTGGAAGTTCTTTGTTCCTAGTCTCTCTTTGCTGGGAAACTTACTTTGAAATTGTCATTCCATTTGAGCTATGGAATACAGTAGCCAACCTCTTTGACCTCAGTTCTCTTATAAGTTTAGGATGGTGCTGTGGCATCCAGCACGCGGCTTAAGAAGATTTAACTTCCGGAATCTAGCTGCTCTCCCGGATGCTGTATGCTTTAGGAAAATGCGCAGTAATATACTAATTATTAAAAATTGATCGATAGAGGAGAGAATAATACAAATGCCGAGCTAGCCGTAAATGATCCAGTCACATGTTGAAGATAGTGAATGGCCATCAGATATAAATTTTTACGGCTATCAATTATCTTACCACAAGAAAGCAGGTATACAGTGAATGATTTACGAATCACCATCTCATACAATGCACAAATTCACAACCGACAAATTGTTTTGGAATCGGAATTGAAAACATGGTTGATACTCTTGAAAACATGGTTGATACTCAACATTTTTTAAATAATTATTTTTAACAAAATTTAACTTAAAAATAAATGCAGATTGATTGAATTCGATTTAATAAATAATTAGAAATTTTATATTTTTCTTCTCTTTTTAGGTAAATTCATAAAAAATACGCTGATATTCTAAAAATGAGAGGTAAGAATGTCATTATTTTTCATGTTAAGTGCAGCTGGATATGATTTTCAATAAATGGCTCGATATACACACACAATAAACGGCAAAGCTACCCAGAATCGGTTTTGAACTTGAAACCCATAAGTCAAAACCAATGCAGTATGAGAAGCGATGCGCTTATACCTGAAGGTATCGATAGTTGTACTCTTAAGAAAAATTGGGAAAGCATAGAAGCGAAGAACAAAATCATATATATATAAATATACCAATAGTAACCTGCTCGTTCAATTTTTGTTGGTTGATACATTTAACTGTATACAAATGAGAAGAGTTGTGCCTTCCTAAAATGTACCTCATCAAAATTATACACTGATTTATACGTACTTGAAAGGCACCATGAGTAACCCTGACACTTAGTGCACCTTAAGTTCATGACACTTATTAAACTTGAAAAATTAACAGAATGTTGACACACTTAACATATAACGAGTCCGTCTTCCCCCTTTATAAATTTTTTGACGTCATTTAATTGTTTTTATTTACACTCTTATTTCTATTTGGACCATCCAAACAATCTCTATTTATGAAAATAATCGTCGTTGCAAAAAGTACTCACATATTGCATAAAAGTATCGATACGTATAGACTGCGAACTTGCATCAGCACATCGCTAATCATAAGAATTGACAGTATACCAGTACACCAGGTTTGGCAGCGCACTCTGACAATTTGGAGTTGGTAAAAACCACACTTGAATGTTTTTTGATATGAAACCTCTTCTCCTAAACGATACAACATTTCTTTAAGTAAATGTTAAATGTATGTGCGCTCCAACTTTTATCGTGATGCGTTACAAACTTTACAACAAACTAATAATACTTTTTTTGACACAATGTTTGGAGGGTAAAAAAACAGTATGGGAATGGCAAAAGCGATGCCATTCGAGCGATAAATACTAGTCGAAGCACGTGTAAGCAGCGATAGCTGTAGCTATTCCATATAAGCAAACGAGTCACTTGACTCAGCGACAAGCGACAGAGACACAGAACCACCGAATAAACGAACAACAAAAAATCGCAAAAAACTGCAAACAAGATAGAAAAGATACAAAAATATAGCGAAACAAAAATATTATACAAGAAGCTGACTTGCACATATGTGTATGAACATATATATATATATATATATATATATATATATATATATATATATATATATATATATATATATATATATATATATATATATATATATATATATATATATATATATATATATATATATATATATATATATATATATATATATATATATATATATATATATATATACTCTCTCTCTCTCTCTCTCTCTATATATATATATATATATATATATATATAGAGAGAGAGAGAGAGAGAGAGAGAGAGAGAGAGAGAGAGAGAGAGAGAGAGAGAGAGAGAGAGAGAGAGAGCGAGAGAGAGAGAGAGAGAGAGAGAGAGAGAGAGAGAGAGAGAGAGAGAGAGAGAGAGAGAGAGAGAGAGAGAGAGAGAGAGAGAGAGAGAGAGAGAGAGAGAGAGAGAGAGAGAGAGAGAGAGAGAGAGAGAGAGAGAGAGAGAGAGAGAGTATATATATATATATATATATATATATATATATATATATAGAGAGAGAGAGAGAGAGAGAGAGAGAGAGAGAGAGAGAGAGAGAGAGAGAGAGAGAGAGAGAGAGAGAGAGAGAGAGAGAGAGAGAGAGAGAGAGAGAGAGAGAGAGAGAGAGAGAGAGAGAATATATATATATATATATATATATATATATATATATATATATATATATATATATATATATATGCATATATATGTATGTATGGTATATAAAGCGAGATAAATCAAATGTGGCGAGAAATTGCAACAACAATCACGCCAAGAGGAGTGGCGATAACAAAGAGCAAATCGACCACTATGACTACAACTGCACTGAGCTAAATAAGGAAAAAAATAAAGAAAAAAAAGGATATAAAATGAAAAGAGCAAAGAAATATAGCCAAGAGGAAATGCAAAAAATTTATCCAATTTGGCAAAAATTTGGGTCACTAAGATGCGCGGGGCCCAAAGCTGAAAGCATGCAGCGGAAGTTGCAGCAACAGCAGAGAAGAGGATAGTACTATATGACATTACTGCGTGAGAGAGTGAGTGAGCTAGCTGAATGCAGCCAAGAAGTTGTTGCGACATAATCCGCTTTTCGTCTGTGCACTATGGTGTACTCCATTTCGAAGCTCCAGAACACAAAGAAAAGCGTTATATACATAAGAATACAGAGAGTGTGACGGAGAGAAAAATAGGATAGGCTAGGAAGAGAGAGAGAAGAAGAAAACGTAAGATAGAGATAGGGAATTTTGGATAGTATCTAATAGAGTAAAATTTTTATGCAGCACCAGACAATAAACTATACCAAAAAGAAACGTATACATACAAGTGACAATAAGAGCATAAAGAGATGGAGAACGCTAGACAAGCGTGTTGCACTGCAGTTTATTACATGTAGATACTCGAATGCGGTTTGCAGTACAGTACAAAATTGCGCTGGTATAAACAGAAAAATAGCTAAAAAGCAGCAGAAATGATAGAGCAGCGACTCCTGAGTAAGCGGTAACCATATAAAAATGAGTTGGCCGTACCATAGGAATTCGATACTGGGTTGTATGAAGAACAACCTATGTTTCAACTTCCGCTTATGCCAGCGCCACAACTCAATTTCAAGAAGATTGCAACTGAATGTGATAGAAAATATTTATTACTAAAGAGTACCAAGCGAAACACAAAATTGCAATAAGTTTAAAACGAAAAAAAAAACACGCGAAATATATCGCAACAGCAGCAGCATAAAAACAAGTTGTTTTTATCTAAAAGTTACTTGCAGAGCTAATTTGCAGTGCTGCAACATCACAAAAAAACAAGCGTAGTTCACAAACTCACTTACAGGCAAACACATATAGCACAAATACAAGATACATTTAACAGCGATACTGGGTTGATTCATTTAACAGCGTCATGTGAAATGCAATACACTTATATACATAAATGTAAGTAAAACTATCTCGTGCAAGACAGCTCGAATGAGTAACATCTTGATATGCGCGACTTTTACGATGACTGCAGTCAGCTAGATAATAAGTAATATGTTGTACATGTATCGGACAAAAACGATCGTACAATATACAACATATAAACATTGACATTACATCGTAAGTGTAGCTATACAAATAATTTTAACAAATCTGATAAAGTGCTCGATTCTGCTTACAACAAAAAAAAAAACCTTGTACTTGATGTAGGATACATTTAAGCAGCAAAAGTTACCATGTTGTTCGGTCGGTGGCTCGAGGTCCTTATGCACTGGCGATTCGCTAACTACTGGTCGTTACTCTTAACGATTAAGCAAACTATTTGTCTTGTTAGTATATAGCTAGCAAAAAGGTTTACACCACAAACAATAGTAATAACTACAACAAAACTGATATCAGCCTAATTCGTTCATTGCATCGTACTCAGTTTAAAAAAGAATAATAATACATATTCTTGTCTTTGGGGCAATTCAATAAGTAAGCTATTGCTTGTGATTCACCAAGTCGATGTGTTGCTTGTCTGTTAGCCGAAGTAGCTAAGATGGTGAGACTCTGCGCTCAACGCCGTTGGTCATGGTTCCAATACTAGTCTTTACACCAAAGAAAATTTTTAAAAACTTCGTAAATAAAAACAAAATGTGAAGAATCTAGGCGAGGTGAAAGCATTTTTCGTGATAATCCTGTATTATGGATATTTTTTTAGTGGGTACTTTAAAGACAAAAGGTCGATATTTCAACCGTGGGAGAATTCTATATATAATAAATTTACCGATACCAAATTTCTTAACTTTAACCGAAAAATATGCATAAAAGAGTTTTGTCGTTTGCAGCAGTCCCTATTCGTGGTGAATATTTTTGATTCTAATTCACTTGGGAATAGTCAAAAACGATTGTTTTGCAAAAGGTTCGTTAGTCACGTAGCCCCTGGGTAGCCATTGAACATCCGTTCCGGAGTAAGCGAATCTTATGAGAATGCAACCAACTTAATTAAAAGTAAAGTAAATGATAAAGTATTTTATCAGTGAAGACACAGAGTATACGATCCCTTTTGATGACAATTCCCAGGACAACGTCCGACTGAGTGACCGAGCATGCGTTGGTCTGGGACGGTCTCCGCAAACTTAATATTAACAACAGTAAATAAATTGCACATAAGTGATAAATAAGATCCCACGGTGTAAAAGTTTGTACTAAGTAAAAAATTACGTTATAAAACAGCCAAAAGGAGTCAAGCCAGTTACCATAATGCTACTAAATTGGTCTTAATTACTTTTGCTGATTGCTGCATTTGACTTGTTTTGTATACATTTTTTTGATATCTGGCCGAACCCGGTATTGAAGCATATTTTGAACGCAACTAAATATATCTGCTCCGAATCAACTTTCCACGCCCACTTTTAGAGGAAGGCCTCATACAAACCTACCATAAATTTTTTTCAATAAAAATATATTCAATATAAACTTTAATAAAATGGCTTCTTAATGACGGATGCTTTACATATACATACTATTTCAATGGGCATGTCCAGCCCACTTTTAACTATAGCCCTCTCTTAGGTTTTACAATCATTTTTTTTATGCCATGGCTGGAATATACGTAACATATATGGAATATATATAACTGATGTACGATTTGTAATTTCGTCCGGATATTATTAGAGCTTCGGTTCACCAAAGTAATGCTTTTTTTCTTGGTTGGTTTTCGAAACTTATTTATGAATATAAACCAATGATCGTGCTATATTTTGCATTGCCAGATATTTGCAGCAGACCTTACTATTAGCTGATGGTGTATGACATCGACCTAGACAGTCGCTCTGATAACTTTTGTTGATATCTGGAGCCTTTTGCTCGCATACCTCAACGCATATCGCACTCATTGCTATTTATTCACTTTCATGGCCGCATAATTTGAAAGACTTCTGCACTGACTATCAGCTATAATGAGAATCTTGTGCAGCGATATGTGTCAAAACAATTTCTTAGAAATCACATAAGTACTTTTTCGCTGGATACTCGAATCTTCTAACCTAGTGTGGCATTTTACTATTAAACTGAGTTTTTTTGCTACTGCTAAGAAGACATCGTTTTTCACGTAAGAAATCTGTTTCATAAGAAATCATTTCGAAGTGTAGCGGAAGTCAGTTGGCAGCCATTTTGAAAAATTAAAAGTGTCGTTTCCACGCTGCTCTTATTTTCATTTCCATTTCCGTTTCCGCTCGCCGCCATCCAACATCGAGCAGCCTTTTGAGTCCTTTATTACTGTTTACACTTGTACCTGCTGAGTAATATAAAATAGCTACTGGATACTGAAAATCCCAAAACGCAATCCTATTAAAAACTGAAAAAGTAGTACTCCCATGTTCAGTTCTCAATGCTGATTTCGTTGTTAATGAAATTGACTGGGAGTTGCCACTCCGCGAAAACAATAATAAGCCAACTGGACCTAAAATCATTTAAAGCAGCAGGCTACGAAAGATGCAGTATAAGGACAGTCAGTCAATTTGTGTAAAATGCCAAGGGAGCCCAAAAGCATTTTTGCATTAACAGTTTGTCAATTTTAATAGACGTTAAGGGCTTTAGACTTAGACGCCGTTTCACATTTAACTATGCATCTGCTTATTATTATTATTGGCTGTTATTAAAGCAAAACCCAAAAAAAAAAATAAAAAAAAAAATGAAAAGCGTTCTTCTGGAAAAAGTTCAGTCCGCAGGACTAATTCAAACTTTCTAGTTAATATTGCATTTGTTATGCGGACATTCTCACTAAGTGCTTTTGATTCATTTTAGCTTAGTGCGTCATTTTTTTTATAAAAAAAATTAACATTTTTTCCGTTTGATTTTGCATTTTGTGCCACGGATTGCGAGGAAAACCTTAATGGTTCTTACAATATGTTAAACGAAAAAAATTTAAAGAGATTTGTAAGAGATTGTAAGTTTATATATTGGGTATATACTAACTATCCTCTCTAGGGTCATTTTTTTGATGATTGTTGATATTTTTTAAATTAAATTACAAAATTGTTTTTTTTTTTTTTTGAGGTTATGTACTACACACAGTTCACGATGGATCGCGTGTGCGGTATTAAGGCTTCAGTTCCACAATAGTTAACGTTCTCATTGGTATTTTTAAACAAATTTTACAATCTTTTTGGGTTATCCTCGTTTATGAAAGTTGGTTGTTCGCGTTCAAGAGTTACCTTATGAAAAATATATTTGATAAAATAAAGAAAATTAAGGAAGGAACGGTGCACTTAAGAATGAAAACAGTGGAGAGGCATTCAAATAAAAATATATATAAAAACAAAAAAAAGAAGTCCACTGCCTGTGTTTCAAAAATGGTGTGAAAGTGATTTATATTTTAATTCAAAGATGAATTATTCAGGACACTTTTTAATTCATTCCCTCTGGTGCGGTGTTTCCTTTTTATTTTTATTTATTTTTCTCGCCAAACTTTATTTTATTTGCACGTTCAAGTACATTTTGCTGTTTTTTATAGCTCTCTCCTTCTTCCAACGAAATATTTGAAATAAATATTTTGTAGCTTTGAAGCGGATAAAAATCTGAAATTCTGATTACTTTTTATTTTATTTTATTTTATTTTATTTTTATTTACTTCTCTCATTCATTTAATTTTTGAATGAATATAAACGCATTAACATTCGACCCATTGTCGCACCAGCAGCCCCTTCGAGTGGGCGTCCAAGAGGGTAGCGGGAAAGGAGAAAAGGATGTTGTCACCCTCCGTTGTTGCTAGGTGAATTGGCATGCAAATTTATACGCTCATTATTGCGCTAAATTTAACTCGCAATAACTGCAGATGATTTACAAATGAGTCGAAAACGAAACGAATGAAAACTCAAATGTAAGAACCAAAACGGATAAGGAAATCTTATTGGCTTTTGTTGAGAAGTAAATGCTGGTTCTGTTGCACTGGTGGGTGGCAACTTATCTTAACTTAGCGAATGGAAATATTGTAATTTGTAAAATAATACATTTATTCAAATCATGAAAATTTTTCTATTACTTTGCCATTGAGAGCATAAAGCGTTTGTCTGCCTGTCTTACTGTTTCGCGCGGTAATTTACTTACTCATTGATATACTTAACCAAGTGCTTGGCAAATATAATTTTACGCTGGGTGCTAATATCAAAGGTTAATAAAATCTTTTTTATTTGTTTTTGAACAACAAGTAATTGAGCTCCGACTATATTATACTGTGCACACTTCCTTGAACAGGCTAAAAAAAAGCTGAAACACATTTCAAAGAATCAAGTAAGAATGCTATATGAAGATTACCAGACAGTTAACTTTCCTCTTCTAATTTCAACAATTGATCTTCAATTTGATCTTGTCACGCTCCTGTTATTGTTGTCACTGATATGTGCATGAGCGTACGTGTGTATATGTATAAAGGTAATAAAGTGCTACAGATAAAAAGAAAGAGAGCAGGAAAATGAAATATTATGACTATCATGTGACGTCAAGTAGGAAAAAGAATGCAAACAAGTGAGCACGAGAATACTACTTGTACCGCACCATGTTGAAAATTACGCACATATGTGGTAAAAATATAAACGATAAATTCGCAATCATTATTATATTAATGAATTGCAGAAGAGATAGGCGTGGTGTACATACAAATTTCCACTTACTAAACTAAATAAATTTCCAGTGAAGGTGACAGCACCAGTGTAAGTGAATTTACTTAAATTGCGAAACGCAAATGAGTCTTTGAATCCAGAAAGTTAGAAAAGATAGAAATGATCTCCTTTGTATGGTAGGTAGCAGCTAATCGAACTAATTTCTATAGTTTAGAACTTACATATTTAAAAGTATAAAAGTTTATGTAAAATAGTGCTTAGGATGGTCAGTTGGACCCAACTTGATCGAATACATTATGACGTCTTCAATATCTCCTACGTTACGCTACATACTCGTACACATTGAAAGTTTAATAAAACTAAAACTATTTTCGGCGATGGAACTTCAAATGGAACACTAACTACTCCAGAAAAACAACTGATTTTTTAATCAACCCTCATATGTGCAAGGGTAGTACCCTAAGTATCCACCCTGACTGATAGCGCTTATATTTCTTAATAAAGTTTGTTTCTGACGAGTATCATCCATCATAAGACTAAACATTTTAGTAATCTACATCGCCAAGTTTGTTTTTAGCAACCCTTGAGCGCGGCTCTGAACTATAGAATATGTCTAGAATCAGTTTCGTCTATTTGCGTTGCATAACTTATGATGAAGCCGTTTTGCTAATTTACGTTCTCATTGACTTAAACTTATAAATCTACCAACTTTTATAGAAGCTTGTTTCCGGTGAAATTTATTCTATTACAGATATTAAATTTCACAAGCAAACAAAAAGAAGCGTTTCAAATCAACAAAATGCAAAAGATCATACTTTCGGTAGCAAACATTTTCGTTATCTGAGTACTCAATGAAAAAAAGTTCGTGCCGAAAATTTGTAATTGTTGTTTGACAGCGTTTTTTCATATGATTTTTCTTCGGTCAAAAATTTTCTTCGTTCTCAGTATTGAGCTTAACGAGAAACAATATTTTGAATTAGTTACGTTGCATTGGTGTTGTATTTTGGCACACTGTATAAATTATGTCTCATAAATTATTCACACTTTCGGACAGCCATGCATAAATGAGCAATTTATTTCCAATGATTAATGCCCAGTTTTGCAATTATAAAGGGGTTTTGTTAGCGTGTAATTTCTTACTATTTTTTGTTTCAAATATTTATTTGATTTCATCTCTTTTAAAATTTTACCAACTTCTATATTATCAAAAAGTCTGATCTTCGCCAACATGTTTGCAAGTGCGTCTACAACAGTCTCGAGCCTAAAGTCGAGCTGCTCCACCGATATGCTCTACAATGTGAATCGCCCTTTACAGCAACCAGAGATAGAGAATATTTTTTTCCTATATTCTTCCAACTGAAACCAAAGGAACCGAAAGAAACATAAAGTGTAGCAGGTTTAGCAAATTGAGAGAACTGAGCGAGAGAGAGAGAGAGCTTTGTGAGAGAGAGTCTTTGTGATTGGCCAAGGGTGTTACCTGGTTTTTTCGCTTGCGAATAGCAACAAAAAAAGGCTTTATTAAAACGAACCAGCGATGGAAAACTTTGATTTAAATTTTCATTCATTTTGTTCTGAAATAAATACATTTTTGACCAAAAACAAAAATGGATCGAACTAATTTGTACTCCCATAGTTCTATAGCTATTTCTTGTTTTCTATGTTAAGATCGTTGAATACAATCAATTCAAATCACAGAGATATTATAAGCTTCTGAAAATTCTACAAACAATCTGTGTACATATCATTCTAATACAGAACAGTCAAAACAAAATGCCATAAAATGTTAATAAAATCCGACCACCACTTTGCTTGACATATGCTAAAAGATGATTTCATAAACAATTTCACACTAAAAAGGACATTGACTGTCAAGCGCAAAAAATGTACAATTTCACACACACAGATACACATACACAGCGATATACTGACTCCCAACGCCGCCTTAAAGCAGATTTAGCAATGCACAAAGATGCAAGGAAATGCCAAGAGGAAAAAGACTTTTATATGCGAAAGCGACACTTGTGGCATTTTGCATAAAAACTTGTTAGAAACTCGCATTATGCTCACATATGCCATGTATAAGTAAGGATATGCAACACAACTTTGTCTGTGTCTGTGTGTATGTTTCTGTATCTGTGTGAGTACGCTTTGTCAGTGTAAGTGCTTGTACAATTGACAATAAATTCTGCCTAACGCTGCTGCTGTAACTGATTATTACAAAAAGACATGAAATGAAATTCGCGTCAAAAGCAATCTAAAGGCTTGCCAAATCACAGACTTCATCTTGGCATAGTCTCCATATCCAGAAACGAGGTGAACTCAGCAAAAGTCAAGAGCGGTAGTACAGTGGAGTAGTCTAAACTATGTTGCTATCAACATTCCTCGCGTGCACTCAAGTGCAACTCGTAGTTGCAAAATTTGAATTTAAAATGCGTTATGTGCACTGCCGATGGCAACTTCTGCGACTCGACTTCCAATTCAGCGGCTCTGAGCCTCTGCGTTGGCAGCAACAATAAAATTGCGTATGTAAATTTGATGTCCTGCCGTTCTAGTTGTGGCTGTTGTCTTGTCCTATCGTAGGCATCGTCATCGTCATCGTGGTTGGCAGCGTTGAAATAATTAAAATGCCGTCGAAGCGACTGCGGCAGACCGGCGACATTGGATTTGGATTTGTTTGCATTTTTTTTAAGATGCATATCGAAAGTTACTTTATGCAGTAGATGTATAGGGTACTATCAGTTTTCTGCGTTTAATTTGACAAGTAGTGCACTCAATTCTAAACAATGATCGTCGATCGTCTTCGAGGTGTATCAGAAAAGAGATACTGCAATATACTTTAAGGAAAAAAAAAATCTTAAGTCAAATTTATAAAAGTTCTATTTTGGATCGATCCAGAAACGTACATCTCCAAAGCGAAGAAGTTGTTTTAAAAAATAATAAGCATTTTCGTCGCCCTATAGGTGCACTCTCATATTGGTTGAAAGAGAATTTACAGATTTATCTATAGGGTGACGTATTTCGCTCTGGTGACTTTCTGAAATGCTCTGAGCCCAAAACAAAAACGAATATTCAAACAAAGTGTATTTATACCTTGCGTATTTATACCAGGGTGTTTTTATAGCAAGGAGTATTTATATAAATACACCTTGTATCTCGCAAAATATGCAAAACAAGCGCTCGCCACAAAGCTCGCTGCCAAAATACCAAAATAAGAAATGAAAAGAGCGCAGTGGTGGGGAATACGTAACCTTTAATGTAAACTCATCTGTATTATTTGCTATCTTTATCTAATGTACGTAAAAGTTCATAGCAGAAAGATTTTGGTTGATTTGCCTATTATGAATCTGGTCCCCATCTTCACCTCATCAAAATATAAAAAGATATTGAGTTTCTGCTATTTTTGTAAAACTGTATTGCGTTCGTTCATTACACTCATAACCAATTAACACAATAGGACTTCGCTTGTTGTTCGAAAGGCATTTTTTAAAGCTGTCTGGAACTTTCTAATGTGTTCATTATTTTGGTGATGAAATCTTTGCAATTCCAGTAGAATGTTACATCGAAGATTGACATTACAGACCTCAGTCCAACTTCCCGGTTTTCTTCAACCAAAAAATATATTTGCAAAAATGTTCAACTTTCATTCGAAAAAGGAAGAAGCCATCCAAATTTGTGAGAAATTTGCACCTGCACCTTAATAGTCAATTTGTTTCAAATGACGTGGTTTGAAAACTGTAGTAGCACCTTCCTAAATATTGTAAAAGTGCTTCGATTCGGAAGGAGAATTTAAAATAGTATTGTAAAACATAAAAGTGGGCGGGACATACCTATTTGTATATGTATATAAAGCGGTTGTCTCCTAAAATCTACCAAATAAAATTTCAAGCTAATATTGATTTAAATGAAGAATTTTATCATAAAAAACACAAAAGCGGTGAGCGGTGGGTTTGTATGGGGGCTTCCTTAAAAAGTGGGTCAATCTTGATACTCTATTTAATGGCAATAATAAAAATTGGTGCCTAAAAATGCGCAGCAACATATAGATGGACAGACGGACACACATTGCTAGATCGACTCGTCTCGTTGAGCTGATCAAGAATATATGTACTTTATGTGGTCTACGATGCCTCCTTTAATGCCTTACAAACTTTCAGACAAACTGATAGTACCATTTCACACTATGTATGAATGGTATAAAAATATTTCCACAAATCTATCTATCAATTTCGTCTCAGTTTCAAATTTTTTATACGTTCTATTACTGGTTTCGCTCTTATTTGAGATGTATGCAAACTAAGGACCTAAAATAATGATAATTTATGCAATAACCAGATATAAAAAACAAACTCATTATGAAATAAAACATCATAGAAGTATGTTAAATACACCACTTACTAATATGGCGCTACAACCGTTTATGGGACAAGGCCGCACGTAAGAAAATGGACCATTTGATGTAATATAGTGCGCGCTAGCGCCAGTCGCTTGTAATTCATTATCTTCATTACATAATAAACTTATTCTTGCCATATTAAGCTCAGACATCCGCCAACTCCAAAAGGACCTACGAAGAATCTTTCTCTCGAACACTCCTAAAAACGCTGAATCCGTTGATGTTAGGGTCCACGTTTCTGCGCCATACGGCAGGAACGGGATTATTAGTGTGTTATAGATTTCTATGTTCGTACTTCGAGAGAGGGCTCTACTTCTAATTTAATGGTGAGCCCTAAATAGCAGCGGTTATCAAGCGTAAATCTTCATCTTATCTCGTTATCAATGTTGGGACCTCGTACCGTTCGCACATCCAATACGATCGATGCGTGCCTTCCATCACAGTATGATCAATTAGATTACGTGTGTTTTGATCGCTGCTGTGCGAAGTCGCCTTGTGTATGTTAAGGTGTGAAGATCTGGTGCTACTGATTTCCATGTTCGAAGTCGGTTAGCATCTCTTCATTTCATCGTGAATGCTAAATTTTCCGACTATTGGGCCAAAGATTATTCTGTTAAGTACACAAAAAAGCATATTTTCCTCAGCGAGACCAAATTGACTGATATTCATATATCTTGTGCTGTAATGTAATTTTCTGAAGTTGATTGGAATAAAGAAATTTCAGAAATTTTTTTCTATGAAGGGATAGACTCCTCTCTCAGAAAAGAATATATGAACTTCTTTATATTTCCTTATATAATTTCAGAGGCAACCGTCTTTAGAAAATGGCGCAATACTAGCAGAAATGAGGGAATGATTGTTTTTTTTTTATATTTACAATAAAAATCACTCATGAATTCTAATCGAAAATTATTGAATATATTTTTGATTTTATAAATAAAAATGAAACGCAATTAAAAAATTAATCTCGTTGATATTGGGATTCCAATTGTCTGATTGAAGGAAGCTTAACTCGCTTTTCTGCATTGTGTATAACCAGAATTCTCCGGTTTCTCCGCTCCGTTCTCTGCTCCGTTCTCTGCTCCGTGATATGCTCCGTGCTCTTCTCCGTGCTCTGCTCCGTGCTCCGCTCCGTGCTCCGCTCCGCGGTCCGTGCTCGTCTCCATGATCCGATCCTTAATTATTTTGTGCTCCGCTTTATTATACACTGTTTCTTAAGATTAATTTATGTTAACATTCTGCTAATTTTATGTCTTAATCATTTTGTATTAAAGTAATTAAAAATTTGCTCCGATTTTTTCATAATATAAAATAATATAGATATTAGGGTGAGGGTCCTACAGTGGTCCTATTACGGCACACCATCGTTAGTGGTTGCAAATCTATTATCGTCTTGGACGACGGTACCCCAGTGGTACAACTCTGGTACTACTGCAGCACGCCGGTGTTAGTGGGTGTGAAGCGGTGGGAGTTATGGGTGAGGGTGCTACATTGGTACTACTAGGACACACCATTGTTAGTGGTTGCAAAGCTATTGGAGTTTTATATGAAGGCCTTCTTCGATGTTCTCAGATCGCTTAAAATTTTAAGGACCAAAATAGCCTTTCAATACTACTTTGGGACGTAGGCATTGAGGACGCTATGTTGCAAGCCATTTGAATGTCACCTGGATACATTTTAATAGCATCAACAACACTATTGAGTTTATAAAACATTCAATTAGTCTTCAAATCAGCGAAATTGTATCATTTTAAAAAATACTATAAAGTACCTAAAGCATTTCTACTAAAAAATATACAATATTATACTAAGAATGAATATTACAACCTGCAAAATTCTCACACAAAAATTTTCTACTAAAAAAAACAAAAAAACTCCAATTTTCTTTGGAGTATGAGCAATTAAAAATTTAGAAGTGCTCCGCTCCGCTCAGTACTTCAGCAAAACTTGCCTGATCCAGTGCTCCGCTCCTCTCCAGAGCCATGTTTGAAAACTAAAATGAACGGCAGAAAAATAATGAGAAAATTAGCGCTTACATATGAATTCCTAGCACTGCCAACACAAAATAACTTTACAATAATTTGTTGTTTTTTTGTACAGAAGGTACTTCCAACATATCCAAAAAGGGTATAAAGATGTCAGTTATACCAATCGAACTCAAAATTTTCTGCTGTTGTTTTAAGCTTTTTTTTTACCACAGATTCAGTTCCCTTGAGTAGACAGGATAGTTCGTGTTTTCTGTTTTCTATGTTCCATGTTTCCTCTGGTTTTTTTTTCGCCCAGCCGTTCTATTCTATTTTGCATTGCTAAGTTTATCCATATGCAAACGAGTGTCAGCAGCTGCTACAGTTCTTGCCTCGGATTGCTTTGTTTACTTGCGGTTGATTTTAACTTGGCTTCGCTGTCATTGTCCTGCCGGCGGCAGCAGCAGTAATCCTTGTTGCAATTCTTGCCTTGACTTGCATTTAGTCAGAAATGTTTCGACTTCTTTTTGCATTTCAGCACAACTGCTGCAGCCATGTGGATTTATTTATTTTGTGCGCTCCCCTCAGTTTATGTTTAAATTTTTTATAACATTTTTTTTTCTTTCGATTTTTTTTAACATTTTTAGCATAAATATGCGAATGCAGGCAAGTGTCATCAAATTAATATACGCGAGACATATGGCTGACGACAAAGAAGATTTGAAAGCATGTTAAGTGCATCACAGTCAGCTATTCAAGCAGCATGACTTCTGACTGCGGATTTGTGCAGCGCATTTTGCATTTCTTAGGACAACTTACGAGTGTGTACATTTGAATTTCATGCTGCGTATGAGTAATGTTAGTACGGCGTTTTCATACGACATTTTATAAGATGCAAGCTGTCAACTTCAACTGCCACTTGTCAGCTCAACTCGAGTACTGCGACTGCACACCTCAGCAAACCGTTTAATTTGAAAAGAAGCATGACTTATATGGTGCAAGAGCACTCACTGGTCTGGTCTGGTTTGGTCTGAGCTGAGCGGAGTGTTCTGTGCTGCCAAGTCACTTGTATCTGTCCAAGTTGTATGCGCTACACTGCGACACTTTCATGAAGTTTTTTCTTTTCTTTTCTTTTTTCTACATTTTTCATATCGGAATTATGGTGTATGAGGTGTATGTTACATGCACTTATGATGATGATGATGATGATACAGTCCGCGCTGCAGTAAATGCAGCTTTAGCTCAAGCATCAACTTCAGTGCAAAATAGAGCTAGATACAAGCAAGAAAACAAGGACTTTCAGCAGCCGCAGCTGAAGTTAGTTGAAGCTGAGACAAATATGCTGAAGTTGGGTAGGCCACATGTTCCCTTTGTTAATTTTTCTAATGGGTTTTGCCACTAAACTCACTTTTTCCTAGTCGTGCTCTGTAGTTTGTAGCTATAACTATTTTGTTGATACGCATAGTGTGCATTACACATATGTACATACACAGGTATGCTGGAACGTGTTAGCTTTTTACTAGTTAACATGAAAGCATTTTTGTTTTTTAGTAAGACTCCCTTCTTTGATCCTTTGTTTTCTTACAAGAATTTTTTGTTTTGCTACTTTGCTCAACTCAGCTCAATCAAAATTTTGCTTACTGCAAAAAGTTTGTTTGGTCTATCTGAAAAAAAAAAAACCAAATAGAACTATAGTAATAAATAAAATTGAAGTGTTTGTCTGTGATTTCGAAAATACGCTTGTTCTCAAGCTCGAATGATTATTCGCGCATTACGAAAACTCAAACAAATACTTTACAAATTTTGCTATGCCTGTCTGCTTTTCTGTCTGTCTGTTTGTTTGTCCGTTTGTCTGGGCTAATATCCGAAATTTGTTAATTTGACAGAGGAAAAGGGAGAGTTTGCAGAGAGTTTGCGAACTACGAAGTGCATAGATTTCTAGAAAATTCATCCATTTTCATTTTACCGAGATTTTCTGGAAAATAAAACTTAGTGGGAATTCGTGCAATGGATTTTAAATTACGCCTGTTGAAAGAAGTAAATCAATGTTAGATATATGTTAGCATCTGATATAGATAAATTGTATGGTTTCCGCATATCATCAGAATTTTAAGGAAAATTTTCAACAGTTTTCTTGTAGTTCAGGCTTTTAGTACTTCCAACAAAACAAAAAACAACTAACTTCAACGAATTCAAGAGTGCAGCTCCAACGCTTGGTAAATATGTGTGGAATTCAAAGACTCAATCCTTGAATTTGGCACGACAAACATTTTGGTATCGATTCCAAATTTGAACAATATGAAGGTACTTATAAGTTTTTTGTTATATAGTATGGTCAATGGCATTTGTATGGTAACAATCCTTAAAAGTGGGAAGGATACGCTAATTGATATATATCTAAATCCGTCCAAAGAAACGTCCTTTGGACGGATTTCAGCGGGATACGCTTATTAATATATTTTTATGTGAAGCAGCAGCCCATAGAAAGTGAATTTCATGCAAATATTGATTTAATTAAATACATTTTCGCACAAAAAGACAAAAATGGGCGGTGGGCTTGTATGGGGGCTACCCTAAATGGTAGGTGGAAAGAAGTCTATGCCCCAATTGACAACTGGCCACCATAAAAATTGGTTCGCAAAAAAGGCGCAAAAACATCGAGACCGACGGACATGGTTAGATCGACTCGTCTCGTCGAGTTGATCATGAATATATATACTTTATGCGGTCAACGATGCCTACTTTAATGCGTTAGAAACTTTCAGACGACCTGATAATACCATTGCACAATATGTGTGAATGGTATAAAAACGACATCCAGACAGACAGACAGGCAGGCAGAGCTACAAAACTAAATCAAGTTATCTGGTTAGGAATATACAGGGTGCGGCAGCATAGCTTTCTTTTTTCAAAACACAATTAAACCCATTTTATGAAACAGATTTTGTTTTATTTTTTTGATTACACAGTTTTGGAAATCACATCAGGTAGGTGATAGGATTTACATTCTCTATCGCTTGTAGTCTCCAAGATCTGTTCGTTCAAATCCACGGTCGATCGGACGGACGGACGGGCAGATGGACAGACGGACATATCTATAGCGACGTCTACAGATGTTGATCGAGAATATCTACACCTTATAGGGTCTGTCACGCCTTCTTCTGTCTATTACATACATTTGCACACATTTATTGTACCCTTTCACCTTAGGTATGTGTACTGGGTATATAACTAGTAATTTATCATGGAAAACAAAAATATGCCAAACATTGTCCATTAACATCAAAGTACTTTTTCATACGTTTGATCCAATTTCCAAATTATTTTTGTCACTCAGAAGTGAGCAATTAATTTTTGATGTGTGGGAACAAAAGAAGTCATTGAGTGCCGAATCAGGCAGCTCACCCATCAACTCGTTGTTTTGAGTACTCAAAAACTGACTTATGTGAAACAATTTGAGAGATTCTCCCAATTCTCCGGAAACTTTTGGCAAACAAAAGGTTGAGTACCATTACCACCCAGTTGAATCGACCTGTATACGTTGCTCTTGCGACGTGACCAGATTTTACGAAAAACGAACCATTACGAACAACTTTTGTTGGATTTGGTTCGTCTTGGAATTCCTTTTTAGTTTTGGGCTCATTCGAATAGATCCATTATTCGTCATCTGTTACGATGTCATAGTCATTTCTTCAAAATATCTTTGCAACCATCAATTCAGCATACCAGTCATATGCCGTAGTTTTTGATGGCGGTTCAGCGCCAAAACTCAAAGCAGATTGATGCACTCTTAAAAGTCGCAGTAAATCATCGCACAAAAATTTTTATAAGTAAATTCCATTTTTTTGCCGAGACGAATTTTTTCAAGTCACTTAGACAACACAAGGAGTTGTTGTTTATCAAAGCGTTCTGCGTACGTTTATGCTAAAAAATGTTAAACTTTCCAATGGAAATGTCCGCTGGAAACCTAACCACCAACATTTATGGTTGTCAAGGCGCCCAATTACATACAAAGCAGCCCTCGTACTATAAGTACATTTTGATACAAATTTAGTACGATTTTTCTTACCAAACAGCAAACTGTTGATCCAGGCACGAAATCAAAAAAGCAACGAAGCTGAAAAATTCAAGAAAATGTGAAACAACAAAAAGGAGCAAAGTGCGCAGCAATGCAGAACAACGAGAAGAGTGCTGCGACAATTGTTGCTTTTCCCCGGAGCGCATGGTGGTCAGTCAAAGAGGAGTAATAAAGGAAGTAGTCAAATCGAAAAGATATTAGCGACGCATGAGTGTGCAGCCTTGAAAAAAGTGTTTGTTGAACGCTCCTTCCACTACACACTGTTGCTCGATTCAACTGCAAAAAGTTTTTTGAGAGATTAATACACAAAGATAGTCACTGTAGAGCTTAAAATCAGCAGCATGAAGGTTTCAATAAAGTTGAGTAGCTCTCTCTTGCTCCTGCCGGCGTCTGTCTGCCCGACCGTCTGTCTGTCTGTCTGTCTGTCTGTCTGTCTATCTGTCAGTTCCTGTGAATGTTCATGCTGTGTACATTAGTGAGCTAAATATTTTATTCGACCTGCAATTAATTTGCTTTGTTTTTGCCTCTTGACTAAACACACTCAGCCACGCATAAGTGCTGGAGGCACATACACTGAGTCTGAAGTTGAAGTGCTTCTTGTTAAATGCCTGCTGCGCCACGCAGTATGCTTTTACATACAGGACAATATATTTATACTATTGCGCCGCCAAATGTGCCTATAAACTATATTAGTAAGCCAATTGCATTGGTTCACTCTGCGACATTATCTCTCTCGCCTTGATGCATTTTTTTGTTTTTTTTATTGGAAACACTAGCCAAAGTACCCGGCGTTGCTCGAGAAATACATTTTCTGTGATATTTTTTAATGATTTCAATACTGCTATAAGTATTGGTTTAAAAATTATGGTGTTTTACGTCAACTTAAATTTGAAAATGTGAATATAGTATGTAATTCTGAATATTCCGTAATTGGTACATAATAATCAAGGTTTTTCCATGGAGTGCATAAATAAATAGTTTATCCGGACTGTCTATTGTGAAGCAAGCTACATGTAGTTGACCATGCGAAAAAAATGGTGTTTCCAAAATAACTTTCACCAGTTGAATTGTCTGGCTTTGATCCGAATCATTGGAATGCTTGGTATGCGGACTTTTTTCCAGTCAATATATGTAAATAATCGAATGAATAACGTTAGACATGATTTTCTTTACAAACATTCCAGTTCCATTTCAAAACTTTGGTCGGTCCAAATTCCATAAGGGCATTAACGGTGCTCCACTTTAAAGTTCCAGTATGTGTGATGGAATAATTTGTGATGCAATTAGAAACTCAGTTCGATAACCCAATCTATTAAATTATTTGTTACAAAGTTGCCTGGAAGTTCTTTTTGAATATTTGTGTTCATTTCATTTTTACTTTTTTATGTACTCAATTAGTAGCTCACTTTCGTTACCACCACTGATTTTCAGAATTTCCTTGAAGTCTTTCGGAAGCATTATTCACCAATTCTTTAAGCGAAGTCAATATTTTACAAAAAACATGTATGTAATATATATATATATAAATAGGCAAGTGCAAATCGTTTACACCCTTTTTAACTCACTTAAACCCAAACTATTCGCTTGATTTTTTTTTTTTTGTTGGACAGGTTGTGACGAGGTGTATGGACAAAATGTTATTATTTTTTCTAAAGTTTTGCATCTAAGATACTCGTAGGTGAATACCAGGTAACGCCCTCGGCCAATCAGAAAGACCTGAGCTGAGCTCTATCCCAGTTTCAGTTCTCTCAATTTAATCTAAGCAATAGACAGACTTACCAACATGTTGGCGAGCATCAGTTGAGATCGTGGATGTTGTTGGTAAAATTTGAAAAGTAGAGGAATAAATATTTCGAGCCTGTTGTCGCAGCATGTGTAGCGCAACATGTTCGTTATACTTAACGCGCACAGCATTACGTTCCAGACTTACGATGAGCGCAACATGTTTGCCAAACTTAACGTTCTCATCATTATCAAATGACACTGAACTGTTTTGTATTGTCGCTATAATGGTTGAATTTTAACCACAGGGCAAACACTAGTCTGTTAAATCTGTCAAAGTGTGCATACGACTGATTTGTTTTGGTATTTTTGTAAAAGCAAGAGGAAAAAGCAACTTCCCACACATCCAAAGAGTCTATGTACAAAGTTTCATTAAGATTGTTTGTAAAATAAAGATTTATATAAAGCAAAACCTAATGACCACATACAGGCAATTCAGGCAACAATACGTTTTGATTTTTACATATATAGATTATTTTCATATAATAAATTCAGCATCGTTTGCCAACAATTCAGGCTTCAGTGACGCTATGCCAATGTAAACTCAAAACGCCACTTGGGAGCTTCGTTGATTTTTACTTAATATAAAGCAAAATTTAGTGCGTAATTAGTAGAAAAAAAAATGGCAAGCCACCCTGAAGCGCAGCACGTGTGCCTTTGTAGGCCAGAAAATATACAAGGATAATTACATTTTCAGCAGGTGATTAAATGCTTCGTAATTGTTTTGCCGCTGCTTCTAGCGATGTTATTCTTATACTAATAGCCGTAATTAGTCTTTGACATTACCCCACACTCACCTACACACACACACACTCACACACACACTTTTTTCATACAACGCACAGTGGTCGAAATGGCCGATTTAGCGGAATTAAATTAATATCTCCAAAAATAATGGACCAATATTTGAGCTGTTTTATTTTTCTATGTGAAGAAAATTATCAACTAACCCATAAAAAGAAAAAGTTTCATTATAAAATTTTTTATATAATTTTTTTTTTTTATGAAATCATTTTTTTATACTCTTCACACAGCGTGTTAATAGTATTTAGTCACAATGCTTACAACGCCTTAAATGAAGCAGCGGAGACTCCCCAAATTATATATTCGTGAGCGGCTCTAGACGATTAATCTCTGCCAGTCTATTTGTCTATGATTTTGTCAGATCATTTTCTATGGTCAATCTTGAAAATGGTTTAAAAGTTGATATGGAGACTTTTTATAACCATAAATAAATCATGTATCACAATGACCGCGATTTTACAAATAAAAGTTATAGCTCTCAGTTTATTCCTTTTCATTCAGTATTTTTATAGGGTCTGGAATTTTTCGACAAAGTGTTACAGCCTATTTGCACTTGCAGTGGCACAATGCAAAAAACAAACAAATGTTCGTCAACCACATTTTTTTCACGATCGTTTAAGCACAGTCGGAATGACCAACGATTCCATCTCTGTCCAATTTGTAATTTGGCAAATCCTTGTTCATTGTGTTATTGTTAATGTCATTACAAATTTCGACATGTGATTTAATGATTCTAGAAGCCAAGATTTATAGAGTCAATTCCCCGAAATAGTCAGGCGCGAACACCTCATTAGAATAACACTTCGTTTTAGCTAATCGAAGAAGTTCGTAGCTGGAATAAATATTAGCGTTCCGAGCTTTGGCTGCAGACTGGTGCATGAACTTATATAAGTGTTTTGTATACCCTCCCACTGCAGTGTACAGATTAAGTTAGGAATCAGCTTCTTCAGATTTTTTCAATGTTGCGGCCAAATACACTTGTGATTCCAATATCAATAAAGACTGCGCTGCATATTCAGAAGCACATTCAAGAAGTTCAGCGGCGGATCCATAACGCTGTCTAGGGGAAGAAGAACTCTACTAAAAAAAAACATATTAATTTATGAAAATGAAGCGAAAAAAAATTGTTTTTGAACTGAACAAAAATGCTTTTGGGTGTGGGGGAACGATCCCCATTAATCACCACCCTCCCCCCTTGGAACCACCAATGAAGAAGTTTCAGAAACTAATTTTGCAACTTTGACTTGATTTTTAGTTGAAAGTTAGAAAAATTAAATGGGTGTCCAACATTAGTAGGCGTTTTTAGATCAATCAATTGAAGAGGTCCTTCTAATCATTCCTCGTTTTTATACCATTGACACATAGTGTGAAATGGTATTATCAGTTTGTCCGAAAGTTTGTAACGCATTAAGGGAGGCATCGTAGACCCCATAAAGTATATATAATCTTGATCAGCTCTGTGTTGTTGCGCATTTTTGGGGACCAATTTTAATGCAGTTGAAATTTGGCACATACACTTCTTTTTATTGCAGTTTAATAGAGTGTCAAGATTGACCCGCCACGCCCACCTTTTGAGGCCCCATACAACCCCAGCGCCCACTTTTGAATTTTTGTAGGAAAAACTATACCTACATTTCGTAGAGTTTGCGTTCAGAATTCGTTATTTACTTAAATATTTTCGGACCATTCAAATTTATTCATAAGAAGAAAGTGATTAAATGTGAGTAAATGAATAACTTTTGTACCCTAGCCAAGATATGGTACGTGAATTTAGCCATGATATTCTCAGTCTCTTTAATGAAACTGAAAACACACTTTGTCGAAAAATTCCTGACTATGTCAGTCGTAATAAAAGAGTTGTTCTGAGTATAGCCAAAGTCGGACAGTCGCAGAGAAGATGTAGTTTTGTCGTTCTCAAGCCAGCGGAGAGACCTAGCTTTTTTAGATGATATCTCAGTCGGTGATGACCAGTCAGGTAGCTGAGATGTGCCTTCGTTTTGTGGTATATGGGTTGTTAAGCCGTAGTCCAGAATGTTGTATCCAGTGCTGAGTGCTAATCTTCAGAGGTGGAGGAAAATATAATTAAAATGTTATCACGTTAAATTTGGTTCATTTGGTCCGGCAAATGCTTTCTTTCGAATCTGTGTGGAATGAGAAGTCAGTTAACGATTGCCCAATTGTCCTCGACCATCCGGATGATAATCCAAAACGGATATCCAGGTTGTATCAGATCATTTTGGACATTGCACAATCACAGGGAATCGCATTAGCATAAAATACACATTAATAAACAATAAAATTAATAAAAATATTTTGTTGCACCTATTCAAACATGTGGGAAGTTTTAAAGCTTACAGCTGTTAATAAAAACCTTGCAAAACTAAACAATAAATATCGATAACCTAACTAGGGTATTATTTATCAAAATGTAAACATATTGTAGCGCAATTCAATATTTCAAAAAATTTAATTAAAGCTGCCAGTTCGATCTTTTTGTCTACTGTGCAACGCTCACTTGCAGTGTTACACTTCATTATTTATGCCTATACATATATTCAAACTTGCTTAAAATTTGCCCGGAAGGCGGCATAGATACTTATCTCTTTATGTATATAGATACTGAAATATGTATGATGTAACGTAAATTAGTACAATGCTTAAATATATTGTTGACTGAATATATAATGCATATTTAAAAAAATTGTATTTTAACATTACTGCAGCATATTAATGGCCCACGCTTTGAAAGTCGACAATCCTGTGAAATATATAAAATCACAGTCAGTATTAACTTTTTAGTCTGACTGGGTTCTCTCTCTCTGAGTTCTTAGAGTGTCACTTTCACTAACGGCGTCTAGTCTATGTGTGTGGGTGAAGTATTCTTCTTTATATTAGTTGCATCATCATCGTCTAATAGACGTCAATGGCATCAATAAAAATCTCTTGATAAATATCCAATTTAATTTTGCGCTTTCATCTACTTCCGTGCTCAGTGGCATTCACACACAAACGCAGACACAGATGTATAAATATAGTATAAGTTTAATTTTTTTTCTTGATTTGTCAGTCACTCTGTAACAGACGGACAAATGGACGTTCTGTTGATTCTGTACCCTTCGTACAAATAGAATGAAGCTACTATTATCATTTTGTCGAATTACAAGTTTTTTTTTTAGTGTTTGAGCCAGCAGAATGTTGCAGATTGTAATTAGATATGGTTTCAGATTGTACATAATAAAAGTACTATCGGGGTTATACTGCGCAGTTAACACAGAATATGTGAAAAAAACTGTTTGTGAATTATAAGTGCTATTAAGTTTAAAGTGTATGGGAGCTATACCGTCTATTTAGTAAATCGCGATAATTTTGATACTTGAATTGCTTGTGATTATAAAAAGTTTCCATACTAACTTTCAAACCTTCAAAGATCGATGGAAAAAACGTGACTCACAGACAGACTGACAAATAGACAGACAGAGAGACAGACGGACATGGCTAGATCGACTCGTCTTTTCATTCTGATCACTATTATACAGACTTTATGTATAAACATTGCGACAAAATTATATTACTACTTAAGTAACATATGCCCTTTACAAACTAATGAAACATGTATGTAGGGTATAAAAGCTTTTACTTTACAGAAGCTTATATTTGTATTCCTACTACTTTTTTTAATCTTCATGCAATATGATTTCTTATATATTTTACTACTTCTTTAAAATATCTTTTAATATTTTTTCTCTTTATTCCTTCCGGCTTCAACTTTAAATGTAATTTACTTTTTCTTCGTTTCTTCTTCTTCGTCTTTTTGCAGCAGTTGCTCTCTAAAGCTAGCACTTCTTCCTTTCAAAGTTTATTGCATCATCCTGGGAGCGGAAGTGTGGGTAAGAAATATGCCGCCTTGTTTTAATTGAACTGTTGCCAATATTTCCATTTTACTCTATACATGTGTAATAGTATGAACGGTATTATAATTTGTTCATGAAGTTTGTAAGACATTAAAACAGATGCTAGTATATATGAAATATACATATATGATGTATCTTTTTAGACGATTCTATGTAGTCATTCGATTGTGTCTTTATATTCAAATATGTCTAGTTGTCGTTAGTTTTCGTGGTATCGATTGAAGCACGCTCCTTTAAATATAACTCCCATAGAACCTTACAGCTTTTGTTCTTGCAAGAAAATCGTATATATATATTATATAGAACACATAATATTTGTGACTTCAGACGTTTTTTTTTGATTTTATTGGACATAAAATAGACAACAGAAAATAAAACTGTAAGAGAAAACACACGAAGGATAAAATAGTTTTTTCTTTTAATTGGCGCTCTTCCAATCGCACGTGTGTGCATAAGCAGTCAAAATAACTGCAAATATAATCACGAATTTCAACATTAGTTTCTAAAAATTTAATTGCACTTCCTAAAATATACTACTTCAACAGATACAAATGCAACCAACTTACCCTCAACTTTATTAGAAACTTAATTATAATGTCTAAGCTCGACTACGTACTTTATTTGTATCGTTTCGCTTCGAAATCTGAGTTTAAGACAAACCTATTATTATGCCACGCTGCCTTCAGCCCTAGGCTCCTTTAGACACACACCTATCAATAACTTGCTCTTTGAATTCAGAACTATGCCACTGGATATCCTATACCAACTTGCAATAGCAAAATTGGACCAATCTCTACTCAACTTCACAAACTCATCTATGAAACTACCCCTCTCTAGTAAAACTAAAGCAAAGTAAAAACTTCCATCCACTCTATTTCATGTTACTACAATCAGAGCTCGGGCTACCAATTAAACTGTCTATGCCTCTAAATTAGTCAATTCCTCCTTGGGATATTAGTGCTTCTAAGGAAGGTAAAAACCAGATAACGCCCTTGGCCAATAAGAAAGACTCTCTCTCTCTCTCTCTCTCTCTCTCTCTCTCTATCTCTCTCTCTATCTCTCTCTCTCTCAGCTCCCTCAATTTGCTAAACCTGCTACCTTTTTTGTTTCTTTCGGTTCCTTTGGTTTCACTTGGAAGAATAGAGATAACATATTCTCTGTCGTGCTGTAACGGGCGATTCACATTGTAGAGCATGTCGACCGAGCAGCTCGACGTTAGGCTTAAAATTTTTGTGGGCGCACTTGCAAACATGTAGGCGAGCATCAGTTGAGTGTGTTTTTAACCGTATTTAAAAAAAAAAAATTTAAAAGAAGAGGAATTAAAAAAATATTCGAAAAAAAGAGAGCTAGTTGATACATCAACAAAACTCTTTCATAATTGCGCATTAATTATTGCAAACAAATGACTCACGTATTGCCGCTTATTCTTGGCGGACCTTAGAGCAAGAGATTACCAAAAGTGCGAATAATTTTTGAGTCATAATTTGTACAGTGTGCCAAAATACAAAACCAATGCAACGTAACTTATCCAAATTTTTGTTTCTCTTTAGCATCAAGCAGCCGTCTTCGTCATGCATTTATTCGTATGAGTGTGAAAACACGAAGGTGTTCGTTCCTAAAGGGCTATGACTGAACAGCGTTTTGCAGAAATTTTATTTTATCGCCAGTTTGACCGACTGTGCCTCTACTTATAGCCAAGTCGCAATTTCAAATGAAAAATATCATTTACAATTTATTGAAGTTCACAGTTAAGGATAGCTTCTTCATATAGTTTAATTCAGCATTCACCATTTAGCAGCTGACATGCTCAGTATAAGAAAAAAAAAAAAAGTACTGAAGCTTTGATGCCACCGAAGTTAACATTTCTCTTGGTTTTACATTCAGTTGTTCAATTGCATCACATTCGAGCGCTTTCTTATCTTCTAATTTATTTGGGCTTGCATCTAGTTCTGCAAGTATTTAAATTTTGTCTACACGACTCCATGCATTAACTCTAGGTTCAATTTTTTTTCAGCGTTTTGCTACTTTGCATATATTTGGGCGCTGTAGCGTGTCAAGTCCTTGCTACAATAGCTGCTTCAAATAGCGCACATATTGTCTCTCATTTTGTATGCATTGTCGAATGAGTTTAAGGATAAAATCAATAAATCAAAGCCAACAACCAGACAGCCCGACAGACAGGCAGTGCTGTGAGCTGGAGGTGGCGTTAGGTGCCAATGAGTTCGCACATATAAGATGTCTAAGCCGTATCAATATTTTGTGGGTGCAACAGTTGTATACACACTTGCATGCATGCTTCAGTTTTCTCTGTATATATACATATATCTTTACAAGTATGCGATTTAGTGTCTGTGTGTGTATGTTGTTGTAGCTGCCACATAAAACAACAACAACAACCACAACAACAACTGATTGCTTGTATTTTAGATTCAATAAGCAAACATTTCGATTTTCGGCGTCAAGGACATGATTTTGTGCAACATTGTAGCCACATTGAAACAACACGCTTTGCTGCGTCAATGATGATAAACAGAAACTTAATGTGTTTACTACATTAACTTATACACACACACACAAGGACATACACATATACCTATATACGACTTTCGACTTTCTAAATTATTTGGTGTGTACAGCCCAATACTGAGATCGATGAAAATTTTTGCTATGAAATTGTGAATTATTGCTGCTATGTCAAACAAACTAAAAACAGTGTGCCCAAATCAACATGAAATACTAAAATCAAAAAATCCTGTTATGCGGAAAGTCCACACATACTGATATTTCTTTCCTCTCTGACGGAAATGCAAAACGTCACACTTTTTGTTTTTGGTAGCAAACATTTTTGTTATTTGAGTACTCGATGAAGAACCGTTCCTGCCGCAAATTTTTGATTGTTGATTGACAAGCTGCACCAAACTTGTGTGTCGTCTTGAATTGACATAATGGAACACTATGCCTTTGCACTTGATGAGCTCTGCGGTCTTCTTACGCAAAAGATGTCAATCCGTGCTCTTCAGATTTAATATACACATTTCAATAATATGCATATAGTCTTATGTGATTCTTTCATATTGTTAGCATGTGCAATGGGCATCGTCGATTTTTGGTTTCCAATGTGCTACAATATTGACTTTGCATCTGTCAATAAATAACCTTCACCAATACAGTGGCTCTATACAAATGTTTGGCTTGCCCAATGCCAAGTGTCGTCCATTCGGTAAATATTGATTGACACAACCTCAACCTGTCCACCGTCCATCAAGATTTTCAGGTGCAATTCATATTGGTCATATTGGTTTATGTGTGAACTCTATCAAGAGGTATGTCTTTTTTTCTCTATGACAAATAAACCGCAATCGACACAAAAAAATTGTAAGGTGCATTATAGCATGAAAATATTCACACTATCTTGCCAATTTCACAAGGTTTCGTTCAAGAAAAGTAAACAAACTGAATTGAAAATTAAAATGGTTTGCTAAATGAAGTAAATGACAACCGACAAAATGAAAACTGTGTTAGCACTACCAGGACGATGCTGGAAATGACAACTGTCAAAATAAAAACTTGGTTTACACTATCGAGACGGTCAAAACTAAAACACAGTTTAGAGTCGATTTTTGCTACTCTCTGACTTAATGAATTTGTGATTAAAATTTTACATAATATTTTTTTGGTCACATTTCTTCTTCCTCCATAACTGCAAAGCCTATTGTCCTATGATTTGGAATTTTAATTAACTATATTAGTTAATCCCAAAACGAGATATCTAAAAATATATAAGACGAGCTTCCCCATGATTTTTTTACGCTTTGGGTTGTCGTAATGGATCCACTTTTTATCGCCAGTAACAATACGATGCAAAAAACTTTTCCGATTATGGCGTTGAAGCAGCTGTTCGCAAGTGAAAAATCTCCTTTCGACGTCTTTTGGCTTCAACTTGTATGGCACCCAATTTCCTTGCATTTGAATCACTTCCATGGCTTTGAGGCGTTCGCCAACTGTTGACAAGTCAACTCCCATTGATTCTGACATTTCTTGAAGGGTTTGACATGGATCTTCGTCGAGTAATGCTTCAATTCTTCATCTTCAAACTTTTTGGGCTGTCCCGGACGTTCTTTGTCCTCTGTATCAAAGTCACCACTTTTAAACCGACGAAACCAGTACTCACAAGTTGAAATAGATGGAGCATAGTCCCCGTAAGCCTAACAAAACGTTCGATGGACTTCAGCTGCTTTTTTCTTCAAATGAAAGCACAAAAGCAAACCTTTCCCGCCAATTGCGTTTTGTTGGAACAAAAGTCGACGTGTTCACAGAGCAAAAAAAAAATATGTTGTTTACACTTCAGTGGAATGACACATACTGAAAATTGAAGCTTAAGAAGTAGGCTTTCACCTGAATATAGTCACAGGTTTACCCGATGCGATTTCATACTAGTTGCGCCACCTCTTATGAATGCTTTTAAAACTAATTCCAACACCTTAAAAATTGATATGGTGTGTTCTTATGAAAATATATCTGATATCTCCACTTTTAAAGGTAGTCCCATAAAAGCTTATCGCACACTTTTGGGATTTTGTATGGTAAATTTACTTAGTACAGTAAATTTCGACTTAAACTTTATACATATAACATAATTGTTTTTTTTTTACAGCTTGAAACTTCATGTGAATGGTATTAAAGTTGCCATTCACTTGTTTTCTCTTTTTATGTTTTAAATTTTATTGCAAACTGTTTTTAATCCGAAATACAAGTAGGGAAAACATAGCTGATAATACCTATAAGACGTAACGTTAGACAAGATTACTAGGGCAACGTCTTAAGTATAGAGATTTGATTGATTTTACCTATATCTTCTTTAACTGTCAAATAATTTAGGTCAAGGTGGATTTATATATAAACGTAACGTATAACGTAATCCGATGTGGTGAATTTTACCAATGCTTTGCGCGATTACAACAAATTACAACAAATAAGAAATAGTAAGACAAAACATGAATAAGAAATGAAATGAAAAAGAGCGCAGCTAAAAGAAATACGACACCTTTAGTAGAAAATCAACATCGTTAAGATCATAGGTATATACATTTAAGTAAAAATGTACATAAAATATTAAATTTTCAAACAGTTTTCTCATTTGTTTATATGAAAACTGTTGCAAAATTTAAGTTTTTTTGCTGGAATTTGTATTCTTAAAATGCCGGAAAATCTGTTTCCACCTAAGTTTGATTGGCTAAAAACAAAAAAAAAAAAACGAGCAATATTGTAGAGCAAAGAAATAAAAAGAAATCCTTTGAAGAGTCAATCAGATTGAAAGACGTGTGTATGCCCACATGTCAGTGAAAGACAAACGTGAACGAAAACAATCTAAACAAAGTAGCAAAGCAAAATCAGAAGGAAGACATCCAGAAAGCATCGAACAAAATCCAATAAGCGCAATAGATTACACACATACTCACTCGCTCAAACACACACATGGATGTAGTATGTATGGCTGTGCTCAGCTGAAACAAAGTCCTTTCGTACGCAACATTTGGACCCAAAAAAAAAAAAAAAAAACAGATTTAAAGGCTTCAAGTTTTTGCCATTTTTTTTAACATTTCGATTTCCAGAATACTTTTCCTGTATGTTTGTTGAAAACAACTTTAAACACACTGGCTGCCTGCTGTTCTGAGGATACAGGGTTGTGTTGTGAAACAGAAAAAGCGAGGCAAATATGCTGGCTGCGAAGACAACAGTGGCAGGACTTTAGAAAGGCTGCCAACAAAAAGACCTTAACTCAATGTGCAACTGACAACAATCGTCTGTCGTTATCATCGTTTTCACTTCAATTAAAAGTTTGCAACTTTTTGTGTTACCCTGGAAGGGTATTCATTCAGATAAGTACGAATATGTACGAGTATGTAAGAGTATCTAGATGAAAACACTGCTGCTTACTTTCTCAGTATTATAATTCATGGCAAGAGAAGCAAGGAACAATTCAGGGCGTTTCTTATGTATGGCTGCTATTTCATTTGCCTCATTTGCCTCATTATGCAGATTGCTGATTACCAAATTACATAAGTGGTTCAAGATACTTACTTTTGTGGTGGCTATGAATGCGGTTTCGAAGCAACAAAAGCTACCAATCAGCCCCCATTGCCTGCTATGCTACATGTATTTTTATTGAAGCAAGGCGTGGTTTATTTGCCAAAAGCATGTTGAATGGGCGTTGTGCATTTTCATTACTGATTTATGCGGAGATTAGGACTGCATTTTGTCTATGCGCAACATCTGCTTTATAAGTCAAGCATCATATTTGGCTATTGAAAGCAGTTCTGTTTGTTAAGATTGTTACAGTGGCATAAAGTTATATTACGAAGAATATTTCTATTTGTTTGTCTTATAACTAGAAATTTATACACCAACAAACAAAACAAATTAAAGTGTTACAAACATTATAAGCAAGAATTAATCTATTAATTCGGACCTCTTCTATTCTCTGTCTCACAAAATATTAAAAGATCATTTTCAGCAAGCGCAATTGTGGTTAAGAGATTGTTTACTGCCTCTTTAAGAGACAATGAGAGTATGGAGACTCCTTTCAATTTTACCCTCGGTCACTATGCAGTAGTATCATAATTCTGTCCCTTCAGGAACAAAATGTTGTATACTAACTGGTGTGCATTCTGTCTACACGCAGTTTGATAAGTAACTTCTTTATTGAGATATAGTTAGGAACTGTAAAATATACATTGACAACAATCGTTACAAACTTAGCTGCAGGGAATATACTCTGTTGAAACACTCACAGGAAAAAAACGATTGGTCTCAAATTTTCTTGAGTCATGTCCGAAACGGGATAAATATAGAAATCAACCGCGGATATTCATACTTGGCGCTAGTATAAAATTATTTAAATAAGTAAAAAAAAAACCTAATTCTAAGCACAAATCTCTACTCAAGTCAAGTATAATAGTCTCAGAATGTCAAATAAGTCCTTTTTGACATGCAGTAGGTTGAAATTTCTTAAATCAATCTCTGAGAGGAGAAAAAATACCTGAGAGGATAATACAATTTGCTCTCTAAATTATTCTAATTTCTTCCACCGACGGTCTACCATTGGCGGTGGCGGTCGAACGTTGGCACTTGAACGCCGTTCGTATGTCCATGGTTCGATGACATGTTTCTCCACCAAACTTAAATTAGAATTTTCAAAAAATAGAATAAAGATACACAAAAAAATATAAACCAAAAACAAAAAAAATTAAATAATAAAGAAGTTTTTCTTACAAAAAGTCAAAAGTAGGCCATAGGTTTGTATGGGAGCTACCCCAAATAGTGGCACACGCCTACTCTGTGTGTATTTAAGCGGTTGACCATTGAAAGACAACACATTGTATTTCAACCTAATATTAACTTTAATAAAGAAATTTCCATACAAAAAGTCACAAGTGGGCAGTAGGTTTGTATGTGAGCTACCCCAAATAGTGGGTGAGTCAAACCCATTAATATATATGTAAAGCATCCGTCTACTAGAAATTACCATATCAATTATTAAGTTGATATTGACTACAATAAAAAGTTTTTTTCATACAAAAAGTCAAAAGTGGGCGGTGGATTTATGAGTAAGAAAGATGGGCGTGGCGGGTCAATCTTGAGAACTCTATTAAATTGCAAATAAAAGAAGCGTATGTGCAAAATTTCAAACTAGATAGCATAAAAATTGGTCCCCAAAAAATGCGCAACAACAGACAGACGGACAGCTCTGATGGACTCGTCTCGCCGTCGACCTGATCAAGAATATATATACTTTATGGGGGCTACGATGCCTCCTTTGATGCGTTCCAAAAACTTTCAGACAAACTGAAACATTTATTTTTAGTGCCGTATTGTCGTGGTGGAGGAGGATCCGTGTTCGCCGGTTGGTTTTGCCTAATTCTCCCAAACTTCTAGCATGAAAATCGTTGTGTAACATTCAGAATTGAGCTCCTTTTTTACTCTAATGGAACAGGCAACTCTTTGCTTCGAAGTGCATGGTTCGTGAACAACTTTTGTTGAATTTAGCTCATCTTGGAACCCACAACCGGACGATTGCTGATTTGTTTCATGCTCATATCCTGTTACAATGTCATAGACGTGTTTTGCATTACCGCTATTGTATTTCTTCAAAATTTCTTCCCAACAATCAACTGTCGTTTGCCGATTGTAAAATTATGCGGTATCCAAAGCGAACAAATCGTCTTGACGGTCAAATTTTTATGTAATATCTTGCTTGTCCCACTAATGTGCAAGGGTGTCTCAATCTCACGGTGTGTCACATGACTATCGTGCAATATTAATTAACGCATAACATCGATTGTTTCTGGCCCAGCAACCGATGTTGGAAAAAATTCCCGAAATTCGTCATTGAGCAAAAAACTCTCAGTGGCAAAGAATATGGCTTCATCGCCAAAAGTGGAAACAAACTCATGGCTGGTTCTAGTCCTGAATATCTACAGCATATGTTGTAATAAATCATAATCGGCCTTTTTTAAGCTATGTCTAGTTTTAAGTAGTTAGTATACAACTTTTTGTAAGTTAAGCCCGTCTATCTGTCCGTCTGGATGTTGTTACACATTTTTGGGGTACCAAAATACAGTTATAATATCCAGTTGTAAATTGGTACCTAGACTTATTTTTATCGCAGTCAAATATAGAATCCAATCAGTACACATTTGACTTTTTTTATGAAAATCGTTTTATTGCTAATATAAAATTAAAAATGTATATAGTAACTTGTAATGGACGGACGCTTCACATATATATTAATGTATATGACAATCCCACTTTTTATGGTAACCCTATGCAAACCACCCGCCCACTTTTATCTTTTTGTATTGAAAACATTTATATTGCAGGAAATAGCAACTTGAACATTGATACCGTGGCTTCCTATGGACGAAGGGAGTATTAGTCCACTTTTTAGGGGTCAGAGGGACCAGGTCGCACTTTTTATTAAAAAAAACTATTCAGTACAGCCAATATAAACTTTAAGTGCGATATGGTTGCTTCTTATGAACAATCTCACATGTATACAAATGTGTATACCTCTCCTTTTTCTTACAGGGAAAATCAATTTGAAAATTTGATATGGTGGGTTCTTTAAGCTTCGGTTCCATCGAAGTTAACGTTTTTACCTGTTTTCTAGTAAGAGAATTAGAGAATTCAATAGAATTTGTGCTTTGCTCGTTTGTATCTAAAAGATTTCTTTCTTTTCGTTATTTTTCGTATTGTACAAATAAAGCATTTCAAGGTAAAACCCAAACTATATTATGTATACGCAACATACACACACACTTGCATCAAATGGAGGCACGGAACATCAAATGGAGGCGCAGGCTTCTTGCGCTTGTACCTGCCCAGCTGCAGGACTTGCTCATACTATATACTTTGACAAAGTAAAGGGCAAAATTAAAGTAGCCAAATGAATAGTACAAGGCTGCTTTGGTCGTGCTCAAACAAGCAGAAGTAAATAAACAAACAATGCCAAACAACAAACAAACAAACTCAACTAAAAACAAACTCAAAGCGAAATGCTCGAGCAAACTAATGCATTTGTGCGTTGCGCGTTGCACGATGTGCATCATGCGGCAACATTTTATTGTGCGTTCGCGTCCCTCAACAACAAAACGCGAACACCATCAAATACACACAAACCAAAATTTTACACATACGCATGCATTTTTCTTGTTGCAGTCAAGAAGCGCACAAACAAAGCCGAACATGCAACAAACGCTCGAAGCAATGCGCAGCAGAAGGTCAAGCTGCACTTTGGCAAACATAAAAAAAAATAAAATGGGGAAAAGTAACAAACTTTAAAGCGTACGTGTACACACACACACTTTCGTAGGCCTTAATTCGGACAGAAGAATTTTGTATACAATGGCAGACCTATGGTAGGAGATTATGAGTTTTTCTTGTTCTTTGCTTCCGTGATTATTTTTCCCCAAAACTTGTAATACTCATCTTCGTAGAGTCGATTTATGGAACTTGATTTATCCCCATCCATCTTAGTTTTAGCTGCTCTACCTGTCGTTCATTTTTATTTTAATCGTTAAAACATCCATTATAAAGCTATCTAAACCCGAAAAAGAGCCTACTGGAGAGCAATAAATCTGACAGTACACACTTTTAAATAACTAGAGTTCACCAGAAAATGCTTTCGCCTCTAAATCAATGCTGTCCAGCCATAACCCCATGTGAACGAACACGTTCGTGTTTCCGCACGTTGACCCTTTACGCATGCCGAAGTCGGCTGCTTGATGCCAAAGAGAATATAATTTTGATCAGCTGGACGGGACGAGTCGCTCTACACTATCCGTCTGCTTGTTGTTGACATTTTTGTTTTTTAATTTTGAGAAATTTAGCTTTAACGCGGTTTTATCCGTAGCTTAGTAGTGCATCCATATAAACATGTCACGGGGTTGCCCCATACAAATTCACAGCCCACTATTTTTAAAAAATTATACACATTATTTAAGTAGTGATTATAAAGCGCTATCTAAGCATTCATTTGAAAGGTTTTTGAAAGACTTTTCCAGTGACAAATCACATGATTCAAATCATTACGCCGTTTGCCCAGAATAGCAATTGAAATCTGAAGTATTTAAAATTATCTCGCCAAATTGCGCCATTATGAAAACAGTTGTAGAAACGAAAAAGTTTTTTACTTTTTTGTGTACTGAAATCCTGTATAAAAAAAATTTAGGTTTTCTAAGGGTTCAAGCAAAGAAACAAACAATATCATTAACTTGTCAAAAGTTCATAACTCTTGAAGGGTGGACAGATTTTCTTTAACGGTCAAAAAATTTGAACTAGTCTTTGTGCCAAAAAATACAAAATAAGTTTGGACGATGACCCCCAAAACCCCTTGAAGGTGAGTTTTTCAAATCACTGTATTTTCGACAGGGATGATCCGAGTTTGTTGGTTCTTACATTTTCTGAATGTACCTTTTTAATGGTACAATACACGTATCGTTCGCACTTATAAGTAAAATCTTTGGTCTTGCTCATATAATTGCGTGGATTGCCATTCACAGTGACATACTAATAAGTATGTCTGCGATTGTCGTTACAGTATTTAATATTTTATTGTACATAATATCAAAAATAACGCACAATATTATTAAAATTAAAAATTTTCTTTAAAACTTTATCCTGGTATTAGATGTATTGGCTAAATACATTCGCCAATGCGTTCGGCACTAAATACATAAATATAGCAAGCCAGAAAGCTTGTGATTTTTAAGAGCCAACGCTTCGCCAACAACTGGCTTGATCCAAGCAAGTGTCAGGAATTTCCTAGCGCACACATTAATTGTAATGAGCAGATACAATACAACACACACACATACACATTGCAGAATGTAGGAATATACCTTTACAAAAACTTATACACATACAAAATTAAAGAAAGGAGAGTGAAACAGAGCAAAATAAGGAAGAAGATTTCTTCTACAGCGGAATCAGGTAGTCGAAAGGAAAAGGAATTCTTTTGTTAAATGCTCCTTCATTACTTCAACATTATTTTTTTTTTCTCAATGTTGTCGTTGAGGATGTCGTCGCCGCTTTTCTTCAGCAACAGGAAAGGAAGACTTGGAAGTTTGCTTCAGAATCGAGATTCGAGAAGGAGCAGATGCTCACTCTCCAGGCCAGGTAGAAAACCACAACAAAAGCAACGCGCATCAAACCAAAACTAGAACGCCGAAGTGCTTTAGGAAAAGCAAATGAAAGAAAGTGAAAATAGTGAAGATTCCAAAGAAATTGCAGAAAATGACATGGAAAACGGAGCAGTGTACTGAAGTAACAGACGTTGGTGTAGTATCATGAGTAGTGAATGTGGAATAGAGTTCAAAGCAAAAGCATCTACTTCTACTTCAAATTTGTACTTCAACGCTTACTTCAAAGTTAAGCTGCAGCTGAATTGCAGCTTCTTTGCGGACGTGCAGTAAAAAAAGGAAAGAAAATGCTGAAAGACAGATGGAAGCCATATCTATACATTATAAACCGAAGGCAACCATTTAATTGATGTTCAATTTCCGTTTCCGGCTGCAGCTGCTCATTTTGAAAAGTAGAAAAACCAGAAGCACTTTAAGAACTGAAATAGTATATTGTTTCGCTTACCCTTTCTTGCTGTTGTTGTTGCGTATCATTACAAATGATTCATTGATTCTCATTAAATCAACAAGGAAATGGTAAAATTCTTTAAAATTCCTTTGATACCTTTTACGTACTTATCTTAGAAGCTCACCCCTTCATGACCAAGCACACTATATGTGAATTTTGTCGAATGGGCAACGTGTGTATAACATGAAGGCTTAGGAGACATTATAAGTATATATGCTCTATGATAGCTCGTTTTTAGAACACAGCCTCCCGGTACTGGTACACATCTCAATAGATCTGACCTGAGGTTGCTTATGTGCCATCGTCCACTGCGATATTACCTAAATAAACTAGGTCTCTCCTCAGATATAGACTGCAGACTCCGTCTAGCGGACGACGAAACTAGTTTACATCTGCTTTGCGATTGTACGGTATTTGCTAGGTACAAAATTGAGCAGATGAATGGACCGGACCCTTTATTACATCTCATAAGATAAGAAGCACCTCGTCTAAGGTTACTCTCCATTTCACTAACAAGACGTAGAAGATCCTAAATAAATTAACGTAACCATAACTGGCCTAGGGTACAAAAGACATAATTTCCTGTCGCAGGTCCCGTTTCCGATAGGATGGCTCTTCGAAGTTCTAGCTCTGACGCTGAGCCCTACCACTTGCTTGTCACGCTACTTTGGCCCAGACACTACGTCACTCACTGGTTGGTTTTTTTTTTTTGTATGGAGATATACTTTCCATTTATAATTTCGCGGTCAATTTGGAACTTGTGTTGCTTACGTTTATAAAAAGTCTCCATAACAACTTTCAAACTAATATTTCAATGATTGGGGGAATAGGGCGGACCGAAACGCACAGACAGACGGACATGGCTAAACTCGTCTCGTCATGCTGACGGTCATATATGAAGCTTATTTATGGAGTTTCTGATGTTTTCCTTATTTCGTTGCAAACATTGTGATTAAATTGTAATAATATTCACACTCTTTGAGAAGAGTATAAAAATTCGATATATAAGTCGAAATCAGTGACCCATAAAAAAAAATTACTTGTTAAAATTTTTATAAAGATATCTTTTTTGAATTATTGCCCCGTTTTGGCAAAGAACATAACAATAAACTCTCTGCAGCTGCAGCTCCAGAGGCACTGGAGATTATTTGTAGGCATTCTAACAGGACATTGTTCAGCAGCCACTTATGCTAAATACTAGGCATAACCAACAGGGACGGGATGCAAGGAAACTCAGGAACACCTGAATCTGTAGCTGTCCAGCAGTCAAAAATAAAGACTAAAATACCTTAACACCATCGGACTTGCGTCACTGGAAGAGGCGGCCAGAGGGACTCCTCAGCAGGCACGTTTGCCAACACGAAAGTTCTACAGAACTTCAACAGTTGCTCAACGATCTTCATCATCGGCCTCACTAAAAACCATAATGGTTATGTATGTTTTTTGGGACTACTGTGCGCATGTATCCGTACGCTCAACCTATGCGCCAAGATCTCGGAGAAGTTTCCTTTCCTTTGATCCTAGATTGGGTGTTCATTCAGTTTCTTTTAAATTTTTCCTTTAACGCCTTGTATTCTTGCAAAATAAAGCTTTCATAAAGTGTTACATAGCTTATTATTATTAAGGAATTAAATCAAAGTTAAAGAGATAACGTCGCACAAAGAGAAAAATTAAAAAAGGGAACGATAAACTTGAAACACTTCAAAATGTAAACAAAAAGAAGTTCATTTCGACCAGCTTGTGGGATTCAGAGACATTTGTGGAGACATTCTCCCAAAATTTGTTAATTGTCCTATTTTCATCAGCAAATACAAATATTTTCTTCGATGTTTGTGTAATATTTAAGAACTACCAGAAACCATTTTTTTAAAGTGTGTAGCGTAAATTGTAAACGCGCATATAGTATAAACTATTCTTACACGTTTCTTTAGCTTTTTTCATCATATATGTATCTAGACGCACACATTTATTCACTTACTAAGCCACATATTGTCTCGTCGCACAATTTTGTTTCGGTCGGAAAATTCTGCAAATTGCATTTTATTCTAGAATTGTAACAAAAGCGATTAAAAGTCCTATAAACCTGAGCCCATTAATAGCACAATAATATTTTTAGCTTTTGCTGAAAGCCGCCATACATCCCATACAACACAAAGGACCCCCTCTCACGCTTTTTTCATCGAAAGAAATGGCCTCTGCTTAACTAAACTTTGTCCTTTGTCTATTTTCATTAACAGTTATTGGTATTATACTACAAAGACGTCAACGTTGGCATTAAAACTACGAGCTGCTTTAATATTTATTTGTGGTTGTGTGTGTTTGTGTGTTTGTGTCTTTGAGTTCTTCGCGTTCTTCGCGTTAAGTCGTCCTGAGTCCTTAAAGCGCTCAGCAGCTCCAGCAATTTTTATTGTTAGATACTGTTGCGATTTCTAGGCAGTCAATCAGGCAGTGCGGCGCCGCAACATTTCGCGGTCGTATCAGCGTCATCATAAAATAACGTTAATGACGGCAACAAGGTCGTAAAATCAAAATTCTGCCCTTAAACCACTACATTGACAAAGTGTTGGCGAAGGCGAGAAAGGCGCCGCTCACTGCAAGGTCATAGATTTTGTACACATTTACCAACTCTGTCAGTCGTTCACATTCCGCTCTATGTGTTTGTTGAACCCTCAGTTTGAAATTTTATTTAGATATCTATCTATATACAGGGTGTTTTGTTGTTGTTGTAGAGGTTCCATTTTCCGAAAGGTTTCTAACTCTCATAAATTGGTCAGATCTAGCAACGCTATTATCATTTGTGCTCAGAACAACGTTTGCAAACTTCACCAGAACAACGATTGTAAATTGTGCAAATTTATTTCGCAAATCGTGGTTCAGTTCGAGAATGTTACCGTGCGCTACGTCCATTTTACGGTCAACATAAGTGACCATCCGAACGACTTATTCAATTAGCCGTGGATCGTCTTAGCACTGCGTAGAAATAATTGCTGCTGTAGAGCGCAGTATTTGTGTGGACCTAAATGAGCGCTGTAAATCGTGATTATTTCGTGGCCCAATTAAATGAGATGTTCATTGAAGACATGTTTTTGCAACATACCAAACAGCACGTCAAACAATCGACTTATTATTTCTCGCATTATTTCTCGAAATTGGCCACTTGGTTACCATAATCCTGCGATTTAACGAATTTGAATTTTTTGCTCTGCGCTTGTGTTCAGATATTAGTTTATGTGAACAAACCAACAACTTTGGACGACTTCGAAAACAACATTAAGCGAAACATGCCCAAGATACGTGGCTTCACAAAGTGATGGAGAACACACACACCCGATCCGGCCACATTCCCGAAATTATACTATTTAAACACTAATGTCATAAAATTGTTCAAAGGTCTACACCCTTGAAAAAACACCTTTTATTTGTCTGTTACGCCGCTATACAATACTTAGATCGAACTAAACTTTTACGAGTATTCCAAAAATAAAATACTGAATTTACAAATTGGACATAACAAAAAGAATTTATGGTCCCACAAATAGACTCTTGCTTGTTCGTTCAAAATGCCTTGTACCAAACTAATTATATAAAACTAGAGTTCTGCCAGGTGTCAAAATTTGACCTTTCGTCTTAAAAGTATCTCAATAATCCGAATAATAAAAATGAAAAGGTGTCACAGAAAACGCTATTGACACGAAATGTACAAAATTGATTCATAAAACTAAGGACCATTTTAACGACTTGGAAATACATTAGAGAATACGAATTGCCAAGATATGCTACTGGGGGAATAATATTGAATAGTAATTTCACGACTTCACAATTGTAATAGATCCATTTCGAGTTGCCCAGCAATATAAAAAGATTTTTAGTCTGTTATTGGTCACTTCCCCTCGTCACCTACTACCTACTTTTTTTTTGGCTGTTATCGTTTCTTTTGTCTAATTTATCGGTCAGGTGCTACATGCTACACGAAAATTGGATGTCAGTGAGCGGCACCGCAATAGAAAAACCGAGAAAATCCATGAATTTAAAATAATATGCACGTTTACATTTCAAATTTTAATACAAAATTTCGATTTTGGTTGTTTACTTTCTAGCAAAATAAAAAATACAAAAAAAAAATTAAGCGAATATGTTCTGTTTAAGGTGGGCGAAGTGTTAGTGAAATGTTTTGCCTACGCCTATTTATATAGATATCTTCGTAAGCAAACTTCAGATATGTTTTCTATAGAGATTCTGTGAAGTATAGCTGTGATCGGTTGTTACCCAACGCGCGCGGATGTATTCCCTATACTCAGATTATAGCATGCCTTGACTTGCTTAAAAATTGTTTTCTCATTTTCTTAACTCAGTTTGTACAAAGAATTTTAATTTCAGTATTAAGCTCCATACTGAGATCGATGAAAATTGTTTATATCAAAAAAACTTCATATAAAAAAACGTTGTCAAACAACAATCAAAAAATTTCAGCACGAACTGTTTTTCATCGAGTACTCGAATAACAAAAATGTACGCTACCAAAAATACTTTATATACTTAAAAAACAGGTGACAAAGAGTGTGACCTTTTGCATTTCCGTCAGAATAAGCCAAAGAAAAATCAATATGTGTTGGCCGCTCACCTAATAAATATCTAATTTTAGTATTTCATGTTGATTTGGGAACACTCTTTTTTGTTTGTTTGACATAGCAGTAAAAATTTACAATTTCGGTATCAAAAATTTTCATCGATCTCAGTATTGGGATTTAAGGCCTACTATGAACAAACTAGCGAATTGAGAGCAAAATTGGCGGGGTAGGTGCTTGGGTTGAGCAATTTAATGAAAATGGATGATATTTGGTATCTATGTAAGAGGCATCAGAAAACTAATATCTACTGGAGATATGGGCGGTGGTAGGCTCACGGATAAAAAAAAAACAAAGGGGCGCAGCAGCGCACGTCGACACACAAGTAAATAAATTTAAATTTCGAAATGGTTTTTACGACCCAAGCAACGCCAAATAGTTCGAGTAGTGTTAAATAAATGTGATTGGCTTCGGGATCCCCAGTTCCTTGTTTAAGGTACCTTATATGAACCATAGATTTAGTGGTCCGAGCTGGATATCCTCGTAAAATTTTATTAGAATTAATTAATTATATATATATATATATATATATATATATATATATATATATATATATATATATATATATATATATATATATATATATATATATATATATATATATATATATATATATATATATATATATATATATATATATATATATATATATATATATATATATATATATATATATATATAAGAGAGAGAGAGAGAGAGAGAGAGAGAGAGAGAGAGAGAGAGAGAGAGAGAGAGAGAGAGAGAGAGAGAGAGAGAGAGAGAGAGAGAGAGAGAGAGAGAGAGAGAGAGAGAGAGAGAGAGAGAGAGAGAGAGAGAGAGAGAGAGAGAGAGAGAGAGAATATATATATATATATATATATATATATATATATATATATATATATATATATATATATATATATATATATATATATAATTAATTAATTAATTCTAATAAAATTTTACGAGGATATCCAGCTCGCGACCACTAAATCTACGGTTCATATAAGGTACCTTAAACAAGGGAGCTGGGGATCCCGAAGCCGATCACATTTATTTAACACTACTCGAACTATTTGGCGTTGCTTGGGTCGTAAAAACCATTTCGAAATTTAAATTTATTTTGCTTGTGTTGTCGACGTGCGCTGCTGCAGCCCCTTTGTTTTTTTTTTATCCGTGAGCCTACCACCGCCCATATCTCCCAGTAGATATTAGTTTTCTGATGCCTCTTACATAGATACCAAATATCATCCATTTTCAATTAAATTGCTGCAACCCGAGCACCTACCCCGCCAATTTTGCTCACAATTCGCTAGTTTGTTCATAGTAGGCCTTAAATCCCAATACTGAGATCGATGAAAATTTTTGATACCGAAATTGTAAATTTTTACTGCTATGTCAAACAAACAAAAAAGAGTGTTCCCAAATCAACATGAAATACTAAAATTAGATATTTATTAGGTGAGCGGCCAACACATATTGATTTTTCTTTGGCTTATTCTGACGGAAATGCAAAAGGTCACACTCTTTGTCACCTGTTTTTTAAGTATATAAAGTATTTTCGGTAGCGTACATTTTTGTTATTCGAGTACTCGATGAAAAACAGTTCGTGCTGAAATTTTTTGATTGTTGTTTGACAACGTTTTTTTATATGAAGTTTTTTTGATATAAACAATTTTCATCGATCTCAGTATGGAGCTTAATACTGAAATTAAAATTCTTTGTACAAACTGAGTTAAGAAAATGAGAAAACAATTTTTAAGCAAGTCAAGGCATGCTATAATCTGAGTATAGGGAATACATCAGCTATACTTCACAGAATCTCTATAGAAAACATATCTGAAGTTTGCTTACGAAGATATCTATATAAATAGGCGTAGGCAAAACATTTCACTAACACTTCGCCCACCTTAAACAGAACATATTCGCTTAATTTTTTTTTTGTATTTTTTATTTTGCTAGAAAGTAAACAACCAAAATCGAAATTTTGTATTAAAATTTGAAATGTAAACGTGCATATTATTTTAAATTCATGGATTTTCTCGGTTTTTCTTTGCGCGCTCACTGACATCCAATTTTCGTGTAGCATGTAGCACCTGACCGATAAATTAGACAAAAGAAACGATAACAGCCAAAAAAAAAGTAGGTAGTAGGTGACGAGGGGAAGTGACCAATAACAGACTAAAAATCTTTTTATATTGCTGGGCAACTCGAAATGGATCTATTACAATTGTGAAGTCGTGAAATTACTATTCAATATTATTCCCCCAGTAGCATATCTTGGCAATTCGTATTCTCTAATGTATTTCCAAGTCGTTAAAATGGTCCTTAGTTTTATGGAATCAATTTTGTACATTTCGTGTCAATAGCGTTTTCTGTGACACCTTTTCATTTTTATTATTCGGATTATTGAGATACTTTTAAGACGAAAGGTCAAATTTTGACACCTGGCAGAACTCTAAGTTTGTATATAATTAGTTTGGTACAAGGCATTTTGAACGAACAAGCAAGAGTCTATTTGTGGGACCAGAAATTCTTTTTGTTATGTCCAATTTGTAAATTCAGTATTTTATTTTTGGAATACTCGTAAAAGTTTAGTTCGATCTACATAGTATATTTAGTTTTGACGTTGCTCATATAATCCTTTAGCTACAGCTGTTACTACAAATTAACGCTCTACAGTCTCGTACATTGCTTTAAATATTATATTTTTCCCGTACTCTGCTTACTCACTTATGCTGGTCGTCAAATTTTAGTGTCATAAAAAATGTAGCGCTAGAATATGCTTTAAACTCTGCTTGAGGCAACTGCGTTTTAGTATTCCTTCTTTGCACAGAATAAATTTTCAGTATTGTATAGCGGCGTAACAGACAAATAAAAGGTGTTTTTTCAAGGGTGTAGACCTTTGAACAATTTTATGACATTAGTGTTTAAATAGTATAATTTCGGGAATGTGGCCGGATCGGGTGTGTGTGTTCTCCATCACTTTGTGAAGCCACGTATCTTGGGCATGTTTCGCTTAATGTTGTTTTCGAAGTCGTCCAAAGTTGTTGGTTTGTTCACATAAACTAATATCTGAACACAAGCGCAGAGCAAAAAATTCAAATTCGTTAAATCGCAGGATTATGGTAACCAAGTGGCCAATTTCGAGAAATAATGCGAGAAATAATAAGTCGATTGTTTGACGTGCTGTTTGGTATGTTGCAAAAACATGTCTTCAATGAACATCTCATTTAATTGGGCCACGAAATAATCACGATTTACAGCGCTCATTTAGGTCCACACAAATACTGCGCTCTACAGCAGCAATTATTTCTACGCAGTGCTAAGACGATCCACGGCTAATTGAATAAGTCGTTCGGATGGTCACTTATGTTGACCGTAAAATGGACGTAGCGCACGGTAACATTCTCGAACTGAACCACGATTTGCGAAATAAATTTGCACAATTTACAATCGTTGTTCTGGTGAAGTTTGCAAACGTTGTTCTGAGCACAAATGATAATAGCGTTGCTAGATCTGACCAATTTATGAGAGTTAGAAACCTTTCGGAAAATGGAACCTCTACAACAACAACAAAACACCCTGTATATAGATAGATATCTAAATAAAATTTCAAACTGAGGGTTCAACAAACACATAGAGCGGAATGTGAACGACTGACAGAGTTGGTAAATGTGTACAAAATCTATGACCTTGCAGTGAGCGGCGCCTTTCTCGCCTTCGCCAACACTTTGTCAATGTAGTGGTTTAAGGGCAGAATTTTGATTTTACGACCTTGTTGCCGTCATTAACGTTATTTTATGATGACGCTGATACGACCGCGAAATATTGCGGCGCCGCCTGCCTGATTGACTGCCTAGAAATCGCAACAGTATCTAACAATAAAAATTGCTGGAGCTGCTGAGCGCTTTAAGGACTCAGGACGACTTAACGCGAAGAACGCGAAGAACTCAAAGACACAAACACACAAACACACACAACCACAAATAAATATTAAAGCAGCTCGTAGTTTTAATGCCAACGTTGACGTCTTTGTAGTATAATACCAATAACTGTTAATGAAAATAGACAAAGGACAAAGTTTAGTTAAGCAGAGGCCATTTCTTTCGATAAAAAAAGCGTGAGAGGGGGTCCTTTGTGTTGTATGGGATGTATGGCGGCTTTCAGCAAAAGCTAAAAATATTATTGTGCTATTAATGGGCTCAGGTTTATAGGACTTTTAATCGCTTTTGTTACAATTGTAGAATAAAATGCGATTTGCAGAATTTTCCGACCGAAACAAAATTGTGCGACGAGACAATATGTGGCTTAGTAAGTGAATAAATGTGTGCGTCTAGATACATATATGATGAAAAAAGCTAAAGAAACGTGTAAGAATAGTTTATACTATATGCGCGTTTACAATTTACGCTACACACTTTAAAAAATGGTTTCTGTAGTTCTTAAATATTACACAACATCGAAGAAAATATTTGTATTTGCTGATGAAATAGGACAATTAACAAATTTTGGGAGAATGTCTCCACAAATGTCTCTGAATCCCACAAGCTGGTCGAAATGAACTTCTTTTTGTTTACATTTTGAAGTGTTTCAAGTTTATCGTTCCCTTTTTTAATTTTTCTCTTTGTGCGACGTTATCTCTTTAACTTTGATTTAATTCCTTAATAATAATAAGCTATGTAACACTTTATGAAAGCTTTATTTGCAAGAATACAAGGCGTTAAAGGAAAAATTTAAAAGAAACTGAATGAAGCACCGAATATTGGGAGTCTAAAGGAAAAGGGAAGTTTCTCCGAGATCTTGGCGCATAGGTTGAGCGTACGGATACATGCGCACAGTAGTCCCAAAAACATCGCCATAGGTTAGGTTAGGTTACATTACGCCGGCTGTCCCCTTTAAAGATATCATACATAGACCATTATGGTTTTTAGTGAGGCCGATGATGAAGATCGTTGAGCAACTGTTGAAGTTCTGTAGAACTTTTGCGTGTTTGGCGAACGTCGCCTGTTAGGAGTCCTTCTGGCCGCCTCTTCCAGTGACGCAAGTCCGATGGTGTTAAGGTATTTTAGTCTTTATTTTTCGACTGCTGGACAGCTACAGATTAGGTGTTCCTGAGTTTCCTTGCATTCCGTCCCTGTTGGTTATGCCTAGTATTTAGCATAAGTGGCTGCTGAACAATGTCCTGTTAGAATGCCTACAAATAATCTGCAGTCTCTCCTCTGGAGCTGCAGCTGCAAGAGTTTATTGTTATGTTCTTTGCCAAAACGGGGCAATAATTCAAAAAAGATATCTTTATAAAAATTTTAACAAGTAATTTTTTTTTATGGGTCACTGATTTCGACTTATATATCGAATTTTTATACTCTTCTCAAAGAGTGTGAATATTATTACAATTTAATCACAATGTTTGCAACGAAATAAGGAAAACATCAGAAACTCCATAAATAAGCTTCATATATGACCGTCAGCATGACGAGACGAGTTTAGCCATGTCCGTCTGTCTGTGCGTTTCGGTCCGCCCTATTCCCCCAATCATTGAAATATTAGTTTGAAAGTTGTTATGGAGACTTTTTATAAACGTAAGCAACACAAGTTCCAAATTGACCGCGAAATTATAAATGGAAAGTATATCTCCATACAAAAAAAAAAAAACCAACCAGTGAGTGACGTAGTGTCTGGGCCAAAGTAGCGTGACAAGCAAGTGGTAGGGCTCAGCGTCAGAGCTAGAACTTCGAAGAGCCATCCTATCGGAAACGGGACCTGCGACAGGAAATTATGTCTTTTGTACCCTAGGCCAGTTATGGTTACGTTAATTTATTTAGGATCTTCTACGTCTTGTTAGTGAAATGGAGAGTAACCTTAGACGAGGTGCTTCTTATCTTATGAGATGTAATAAAGGGTCCGGTCCATTCATCTGCTCAATTTTGTACCTAGCAAATACCGTACAATCGCAAAGCAGATGTAAACTAGTTTCGTCTGTCCGCTAGACGGGGTCTGCAGTCTATATCTGAGGAGAGACCTAGTTTATTTAGGTAATATCGCAGTGGACGATGGCACATAAGCAACCTCAGGTCAGATCTATTGAGATGTGTACCAGTACCGGGAGGCTGTGTTCTAAAAACGAGCTATCATAGAGCATATATACTTATAATGTCTCCTAAGCCTTCATGTTATACACACGTTGCCCATTCGACAAAATTCACATATAGTGTGCTTGGTCATGAAGGGGTGAGCTTCTAAGATAAGTACGTAAAAGGTATCAAAGGAATTTTAAAGAATTTTACCATTTCCTTGTTGATTTAATGAGAATCAATGAATCATTTGTAATGATACGCAACAACAACAGCAAGAAAGGGTAAGCGAAACAATATACTATTTCAGTTCTTAAAGTGCTTCTGGTTTTTCTACTTTTCAAAATGAGCAGCTGCAGCCGGAAACGGAAATTGAACATCAATTAAATGGTTGCCTTCGGTTTATAATGTATAGATATGGCTTCCATCTGTCTTTCAGCATTTTCTTTCCTTTTTTTACTGCACGTCCGCAAAGAAGCTGCAATTCAGCTGCAGCTTAACTTTGAAGTAAGCGTTGAAGTACAAATTTGAAGTAGAAGTAGATGCTTTTGCTTTGAACTCTATTCCACATTCACTACTCATGATACTACACCAACGTCTGTTACTTCAGTACACTGCTCCGTTTTCCATGTCATTTTCTGCAATTTCTTTGGAATCTTCACTATTTTCACTTTCTTTCATTTGCTTTTCCTAAAGCACTTCGGCGTTCTAGTTTTGGTTTGATGCGCGTTGCTTTTGTTGTGGTTTTCTACCTGGCCTGGAGAGTGAGCATCTGCTCCTTCTCGAATCTCGATTCTGAAGCAAACTTCCAAGTCTTCCTTTCCTGTTGCTGAAGAAAAGCGGCGACGACATCCTCAACGACAACATTGAGAAAAAAAAATAATAATGTTGAAGTAATGAAGGAGCATTTAACAAAAGAATTCCTTTTCCTTTCGACTACCTGATTCCGCTGTAGAAGAAACCTTCTTCCTTATTTTGCTCTGTTTCACTCTCCTTTCTTTAATTTTGTATGTGTATAAGTTTTTGTAAAGGTATATTCCTACATTCTGCAATGTGTATGTGTGTGTGTTGTATTGTATCTGCTCATTACAATTAATGTGTGCGCTAGGAAATTCCTGACACTTGCTTGGATCAAGCCAGTTGTTGGCGAAGCGTTGGCTCTTAAAAATCACAAGCTTTCTGGCTTGCTATATTTATGTATTTAGTGCCGAACGCATTGGCGAATGTATTTAGCCAATACATCTAATACCAGGATAAAGTTTTAAAGAAAATTTTTAATTTTAATAATATTGTGCGTTATTTTTGATATTATGTACAATAAAATATTAAATACTGTAACGACAATCGCAGACATACTTATTAGTATGTCACTGTGAATGGCAATCCACGCAATTATATGAGCAAGACCAAAGATTTTACTTATAAGTGCGAACGATACGTGTATTGTACCATTAAAAAGGTACATTCAGAAAATGTAAGAACCAACAAACTCGGATCATCCCTGTCGAAAATACAGTGATTTGAAAAAACTCACCTTCAAGGGGTTTTGGGGGTCATCGTCCAAACTTATTTTGTATTTTTTGGCACAAAGACTAGTTCAAATTTTTTGACCGTTAAAGAAAATCTGTCCACCCTTCAAGAGTTATGAACTTTTGACAAGTTAATGATATTGTTTGTTTCTTTGCTTGAACCCTTAGAAAACCTAAATTTTTTTTATACAGGATTTTAGTACACAAAAAAAGTAAAAAACTTTTGTTTTACAACTGTTTTCATAATGGCGCAATTTGGCGAGATAATTTTAAATACTTCAGATTTCAATTGCTATTCTGGGCAAACGGCGTAATGATTTGAATCATGTGATTTGTCACTGGAAAAGTCTTTCAAAAACCTTTCAAATGAATGCTTAGATAGCGCTTTATAATCACTACTTAAATAATGTGTATAATTTTTTAAAAATAGTGGGCTGTGAATTTGTATGGGGCAACCCCGTGACATGTTTATATGGATGCACTACTAAGCTACGGATAAAACCGCGTTAAAGCTAAATTTCTCAAAATTAAAAAACAAAAATGTCAACAACAAGCAGACGGATAGTGTAGAGCGACTCGTCCCGTCCAGCTGATCAAAATTATATTCTCTTTGTAGGGTCTCTGATTGCTTCTTTACAGTATTAAAAACTATCACATAAACTGATAAAGCCGGTGTGAAGGGCTTAATAATGACCTTTGCCTTGCAACCTATCACTTTTAAAGGCTTCACCATAAAGAAGATTTTGGCACAAATTTAAAGGTTATTTTCCATTATATTGAGTTCCTATGGTGTGATGCTACACTGATACTGTCCTATCAGTGTATTCGTGTGTGTCTCCAGTCGTTTACATAATGTGCGAGATAGAATTTGATATCCAATGGAAATTACACTTATTCCATTGACGTACGCTTCACATAAATATAAATTTCGAGTCCCTCTCATAAAAATTACTACACATAAAAATAGGTAAGCGCAAATCATTCACACCCTTTTCAACCCTCTTAAACACAACATATTCGCTTGAATGTTTTTTTTTTTTTTTTTTTTTTTTGAAGAAACTGAAGAGGATCACGGACGAATGTAATTTGTTGTCTAAACTGTTGCGTCTAAGTTAGGCCCTTGACCAATCGCAAAGCTCTCTCTCCGCTCTCTCTCCGCTCTCTCAATTTGTTAAACGTGCTAACTTGCTTGTTTCTTTTGGTTCCTTTGGTTTCAGTTGGAAGAATAGAGATCAAAATATTCTCTATATCTGTCGTGCTGTAAGGGCGATTCTCGGTCGAGCAGCTCGATGTTAGACTTGAAAATGTTGTGGGCGCACTTGCAAACATGTTGGCGGTCATCAGTTGTCTGTGTTTTTGATAGTATTTTAGATGATGAAATTTTAACATTTTTGTTTCTCTTTAGCATCAAGCAGCCGACTTCGGCATGCGTATAAGAATGAATGTGTGGAAACACGAACGTGTTCGTTCACATGGGGTTATGGCTGGACAGCATTGATTTAGAGGCGAAAGCATTTTCTGGTGAACTCTAGTTATTTAAAAGTGTGTACTGTCAGATTTATTGCTCTCCAGTAGGCTCTTTTTCGGGTCTCAGATAGTCTTTAAATGGATGTTTTAACGATTAAAATAAAAATGAACGACAGGTAGAGCAGCTAAAACTAAGATGGATGGGCATAATTAGTTTGAATCGACTCTACGAAGAGTACGAGTATTACAAGTTTTGGGAAAAATAATCACGAAGCAAAGAAACAAGAAAAACTCATAATCTCCTACCATAGGTCTGCCATTGTATACAAAATTCTTCTGTCCGAATTAAGGCCTACGAAAGTGTGTGTGTGTACACGTACGCTTTAAAGTTTGTTACTTTTCCCCATTTTATTTTTTTTTATGTTTGCCAAAGTGCAGCTTGACCTTCTGCTGCGCATTTTGCTTTCGAGCGTTTGTTGCATGTTCGGCTTTGTTTGTGCGCTTCTTGACTGCAACAATAAGTAAAAATGCATGTGTATGTGTAAAATTTTGGTTTGTGTGTATTTGATGGTGTTCGCGTTTTGTTGTTGAGGGACGCGAACGCACAATAAAATGTTGCCGCATGATGCACATCGTGCAACGCGCAACGCACAAATGCATTAGTTTGCTCGAGCATTTCGCTTTGAGTTTGTTTTTAGTTGAGTTTGTTTGTTTGTTGTTTGGCATTGTTTGTTTATTTACTTCTGCTTGTTTGAGCACGACCAAAGCAGCCTTGTACTATTCATTTGGCTACTTTAATTTTGCCCTTTACTTTGTCAAAAGTATATAGTATGAGCAAGTCCTGCAGCCTGCAGGCAACAAGCGTAAGAAGCCAAAACTGTTGCAAAGTGGCTGTTCTGTGCATCCATTTGATGCAAGTGGTGGCGGCGTATGTTGCGTATACATAATATAGTTTGGGTTTTACCTTGAAATGCTTTATTTGTACAATACGAAAAATAATGAAAAGAAAGAAATCTTTTAGATACAAACGAGCAAAGCACAAATTCTAGTGAATTCTCTAATTCTCTTACTAGAAAACAGGTAAAAACGTTAACTTCGATGGAACCGAAGCTTAAAGAACCCACCATATCAAATTTTCAATTGATTTTCCCTGTAAGAAAAAAAGGAGAGGTATACACATTTGTATACATGTGAAGTATCCGTCCATAAGAAGCAACCACATCGCACTTAAAGTTTATATTGGCTGTACTGAATAGTTTTTTTTAATAAAAAGTGGGCGAAGGGTTTTCTACCCCTAAAAGTGGACGGAGCACCTCCCTTCGTCCATAGGAAGCCACGGTATCAATGTTCAAGTTGCTATTTCCTGCAATATAAATGTTTTCAATACGAAAAGATAAAAGTGGGCGGGTGGTTTGCATAGGGTTACCATAAAAAGTGGGATTGTCATATACATTAATATATATGTGAAGCGTCCGTCCATTACAAGTTACTATATACATTTTTAATTTTATATTAGCAATAAAACGATTTTCATAAAAAAAGTCAAATGTGTACTGATTGGATTCTATATTTGACTGCGATAAAAATAAGTCTAGGTACCAATTTACAACTGGATATTATAACTGTATTTTGGTACCCCAAAAATGTGTAACAACATCCAGACGGACAGATAGACGGGCTTAACTTACAAAAAGTTGTATACTAACTACTTAAAACTAGACATAGCTTAAAAAAGGCCGATTATGATTTATTACAACATATGCTGTAGATATTCAGGACTAGAACCAGCCATGAGTTTGTTTCCACTTTTGGCGATGAAGCCATATTCTTTGCCACTGAGAGTTTTTTGCTCAATGACGAATTTCGGGAATTTTTTCCAACATCGGTTGCTGGGCCAGAAACAATCGATGTTATGCGTTAATTAATATTGCACGATAGTCATGTGACACACCGTGAGATTGAGACACCCTTGCACATTAGTGGGACAAGCAAGATATTACATAAAAATTTGACCGTCAAGACGATTTGTTCGCTTTGGATACCGCATAATTTTACAATCGGCAAACGACAGTTGATTGTTGGGAAGAAATTTTGAAGAAATACAATAGCGGTAATGCAAAACACGTCTATGACATTGTAACAGGATATGAGCATGAAACAAATCAGCAATCGTCCGGTTGTGGGTTCCAAGATGAGCTAAATTCAACAAAAGTTGTTCACGAACCATGCACTTCGAAGCAAAGAGTTGCCTGTTCCATTAGAGTAAAAAAGGAGCTCAATTCTGAATGTTACACAACGATTTTCATGCTAGAAGTTTGGGAGAATTAGGCAAAACCAACCGGCGAACACGGATCCTCCTCCACCACGACAATACGGCACTGTAAAATAAACGTTTCAGTTTGTCTGAAAGTTTTTAACGCATTAAAGGAGGCATCGTAGCCCCCATAAAGTATATATATTCTTGATCAGGTCGACGAGACGAGTCCATCTAGCTGTCCGTCTGTCTGTTGTTGCGCATTTTTTGGGGACCAATTTTTATGCTATCTAGTTGAAATTTTGCACATACGCTTCTTTTATTTGCAATTTAATAGAGTTTCAAGATTGACCCGCCACGCCCACTTCTTGGGCCCCCATACAAATCCACCGCCCACTTTTGACTTTTTGTATGAAAAAACTTTTTTATTGTAGTCAATATCAACTTAATAATTGATATGGTAATTTCTAGTAGACGGATGCTTTACATATATATTAATGGGTTTGACTCACCCACTATTTGGGGTAGCTCACATACAAACCTACTGCCCACTTGTGACTTTTTGTATGGAAATTTCTTTATTAAAGTTAATATTAGGTTGAAATACAATGTGTTGTCTTTCAATGGTCAACCGCTTAATATACATAGAGTAACGTGCGTGGCCCGCCCACTATTTGGGGTAGCTCCCATACAAACCTATGGCCTACTTTTGACTTTTTGTAAGAAAAACTTCTTTATTATTTAATTTTTTTTGTTTTTGGTTTATATTTTTTTGTGTATCTTTATTCTATTTTTTGAAAATTCTAATTTAAGTTTGGTGGAGAAACATGTCATCGAACCATGGTCACATACGAACGGCGTTGAAGTGCCAGCGTCTTCACTGCTACTGCCAACGGGCACCCGTCGGTGGGAAGAAATTAGAATAATTTAGAGAGCAAATTGTATTATCCTCTCAGGTATTTTTTCTCCTCTCAGAGATTGATTTAAGAAATTTCAACCTACTGCATGTCAAAAAGGACTTATTTGACATTCTGAGACTATTATACTTGACTTGAGTAGAGATTTGTGCTTAGAATTAGGTTTTTTTTTTACTTATTTAAATAATTTTATACTTATGCCAAGTATGAATATCCGCGGTTGATTTCTATATTTATCCCGTTTTGTACATGACTCAAGAAAATTTAGTATGAATCGTTTTTTTCCTGTGAGTGTTTCAACAGAGTATATTCCCTGCAGCTAAGTTTGTAACGATTGTTGTCAATGTATCTTGAATAGTTCCGTAACTATATCTCAATAAAGAAGTTACTTATCAAACTGCGTGTAGACAGAATGCACACCAGTTAGTATACAACATTTTGTTCCTGAAGGGACAGAAACTACGATAGTATCTCAGCAGCGACCGAAGGTAAAATTGAAGTATATTCTTCAATACTTTCGTTATTGTCTCTTAAGAGGCAGTAAACAATCTCTTAACCACAATTGCGCTTGCTGAAAATGCTTCTTTTAAATATTTGTGAGATAGAGAAGAGGTCCGAGTTTAGAGATGAATTCTTGCTTATAATGTTTGTAACACTTTAATTTGTTTTGTTTGTTGGTGTATAAATTTTCAACGAATACAAACAAATAGAAATATTCTTCGTAATATAACTTTATGCCACTGTAACAATCTTAACAACAAGAACCGCTTTCGATAGCGAAATATGATGCTTGACTTAAAGCAGATGTTGCGAGTATTACAAATGTATCTAATCTCCGCATAAATGAATAATGAAATGCACAACGCCCATTCAACATGCTTTTGGCAAATAAACCACGCCTTGCTTCAATAAAATGTGTAGCATAGCAGGCAATGGGGGCTGATTGGTAGCTTTTGTTGCTTCGAAACCGCATTCATAGCCACCACAAAAGTAAGTACTTCTTGCAATTACACTTATGTAATTTGGTAATCAGCAATCTGCATAATGAGGCAAATGAGGCAAATGAAATAGCAGCCATACATAAGAAACGCCCTGAATTGTTCCTTGCTTCTCTTGCCATGAATTATAATACTGAGAAAGTAAGCAGCAGTGTTTTCATCTAGATACTCTTACATACTCGTACATATTCGTACTTATCTGAATGAATACCCTTCCAAGGAAACACAAAAAGTTGCAAACTTTTAATTGAAGTGAAAACGATGATAACGACAGACGATTGTTGTCAGTTGCACATTGAGTTAAGGTCTTTTTGTTGGCAGCCTTTCTAAAAGTCCTGCCACTGTTGCTTCTGAGCCGCATATTTGCCTCGCTTTTTCTGTTTCACAACACAACCCGGGGACCTCAAGAACAGCAGGCAGCCAAATGGCTGTGTTTAAAATTGTTTTCAACAAACATACAGGAAAGTATTCTGCAAAATCGAAATGTTAAAAAAAAAAATGGCAAAAACTTGAAGCCTTTAAATCTGTTTTTTTTTTTTTTTTTTTTTTTGGTTCGAAATGTTGCGTACCTAAAGGACTTTGTTTCAGCTGAGCACAGCCATACATACTACATCCATGTGTGTGTTTGAGCGAGTGAGTATGTGTGTAATCTATTGCGCTTATTGGATTTTGTTCGATGCTTTCTGGATGTCTTCCTTCTGATTTTGCTTTGCTACTTTGTTTAGATTGTTTTCGTTCACGTTTGTCTTTCACTAAAATGTGGCAGAAACATGTCTTTCAATCTGATTGAACTCTTCAAAGGATTTCTTTTTATTTCTTTGCTCTAACAATATTGCTCGTTTTTTTTTTTTGTTTTTAGCCAATCAAACTTAGGTGGAAACAAATTTTCCGGCATTTTAAGAATACAAATTCCAGCAAAAGAAATCTTAAATTTTGAAGTTTCATATAAACAAATGAGAAAACTGTTTGAAAATTTAAAAATATTTTATGTACATTTTTACTTAAATTTATATACCTATGATCTAAACCATGTTGATTTTCTACTAAAGGTGTCGTATTTCTTTTAGCTGCGCTCTTTTTCATTTCATTTCTTATTCATGTTTTGTCTTACTATTTCTTATTTGTTGTAATTTGTTGTAATCGCGCAAAGCATTGGTAAAATTCACCACATCGGATTACGTTATACGTTACGTTTATATATAAATCCACCTTGACCTAAATTATTTGACAGTTAAAGAAGATATAGGTAAAATCAATCAAATCTCTAGACTAGAACGTTGCCCTAGTAATCTTGTCTAACGTTACGTCTTATAGGTATTATCAGCTATGTTTTCCCTACTTGTATTTCGGATTAAAAACAGTTTGCAATAAAATTTAAAACATAAAAAGAGAAAACAAGTGGAACTGCAACTTTAATACCATTCACATGAAGTTTCAAGCTGTAAAAAAAAAACAATTATGTTATATGTATAAAGTTTAAGTCGAAATTTACTGTACTAAGTAAATTTACCATACAAAATCCCAAAAGTGTGCGATAAGCTTTTATGGGACTACCTTTAAAAGTGGAGATATCAGATATATTTTCATAAGAACACACCATATCAATTTTTAAGGTGTTGGAATTAGTTTTAAAAGATTCATAACAGATGGCGTAACTAGTACTAAATCGCATCGGGTAAATCTGTAACTATATTCATGTGAAAGCCTACTTCATAAGCTTCAATTTTCAGTATGTGTCATTCCATTAAAGTGTAAACAACATATTTTTTTGCTCTGTGAACATGTCGACTTTTGTTCCAACAAAACGCAATTTGCGGGAAGGTTTGCTTTTCTGCTTTCATTTGAAGAAAAAAGCAGCTGAAGTCCATCGAACGTTTTGTTAGGCTTACGGGGACTATGCTCCATCTATTTCAACTTGTGAGTACTGGTTTCGTCGGTTTAAAAGTGGTGACTTTGATACAGAGGACAAAGAACGTCCGGGACAGCCCAAAAAGTTTGAAGATGAAGAATTGAAGCATTACTCGACGAAGATCCATGTCAAACCCTTCAAGAAATGTCAGAATCAATGGGAGTTGACTTGTCAACAGTTGGCGAACGCCTCAAAGCCATGGAAGTGATTCAAATGCAAGGAAATTGGGTGCCATACAAGTTGAAGCCAAAAGACGTCGAAAGGAGATTTTTCACTTGCGAACAGCTGCTTCAACGCCATAATCGGAAAAGTTTTTTGCATCGTATTGTTACTGGCGATAAAAAGTGGATCCATTACGACAACCCAAAGCGTAAAAAAATCATGGGGAAGCTCGTCTTATATATTTTTAGATATCTCGTTTTGGGATTAACTAATATAGTTAATTAAAATTCCAAATCATAGGACAATAGGCTTTGCAGTTATGGAGGAAGAAGAAATGTGACCAAAAAAATATTATGTAAAATTTTAATCACAAATTCATTAAGTCAGAGAGTAGCAAAAATCGACTCTAAACTGTGTTTTAGTTTTGACCGTCTCGATAGTGTAAACCAAGTTTTTATTTTGACAGTTGTCATTTCCAGCATCGTCCTGGTAGTGCTAACACAGTTTTCATTTTGTCGGTTGTCATTTACTTCATTTAGCAAACCATTTTAATTTTCAATTCAGTTTGTTTACTTTTCTTGAACGAAACCTTGTGAAATAGGCAAGATAGTGTGAATATTTTCATGCTATAATGCACCTTACAATTTTTTTTTGTCGATTGCGGTTTATTTGTCATAGAGAAAAAAAGACATACCTCTTGATAGAGTTCACACATAAACCAATATGACCAATATGAATTGCACCTGAAAATCTTGATGGACGGTGGACAGGTTGAGGTTGTGTCAATCAATATTTACCGAATGGACGACACTTGGCATTGGGCAAGCCAAACATTTGTAAAGAGCCACTGTATTGGTGAAGGTTATTTATTGACAGATGCAAAGTCAATATTGTAGCACATTGGAAACCAAAAATCGACGATGCCCATTGCACATGCTAACAATATGAAAGAATCACATAAGACTATATGCATATTATTGAAATGTGTATATTAAATCTGAAGAGCACGGATTGACATCTTTTGCGTAGAAGACCCCAGAGCTCATCAAGTGCAAAGGCATAGTGTTCCATTATGTCAATTCAAGACCACACACAAGTTTGGTGCAGCTTGTCAATCAACAATCAAAAATTTGCGGCAGGAACGGTTTTTCATCGAGTACTCAAATAACAAAAATGTTTGCTACCAAAAACAAAAAGTGTGACGTTTTGCATTTCCGTCAGAGAGGAAAGAAATATCAGTATGTGTGGACTTTCCGCATAATAAATATTTGATTTTAGTATTTCATGTTGATTTGGGCACACTGTTTTTAGTTTGTTTGACATAGCAGCAATAATTCACAATTTCATAGCAAAAATTTTCATCGATCTCAGTATTGGGCTGTACACACCAAATAATTTAGAAAGTCGAAAGTCGTATATAGGTATATGTGTATGTCCTTGTGTGTGTGTGTATAAGTTAATGTAGTAAACACATTAAGTTTCTGTTTATCATCATTGACGCAGCAAAGCGTGTTGTTTCAATGTGGCTACAATGTTGCACAAAATCATGTCCTTGACGCCGAAAATCGAAATGTTTGCTTATTGAATCTAAAATACAAGCAATCAGTTGTTGTTGTGGTTGTTGTTGTTGTTTTATGTGGCAGCTACAACAACATACACACACAGACACTAAATCGCATACTTGTAAAGATATATGTATATATACAGAGAAAACTGAAGCATGCATGCAAGTGTGTATACAACTGTTGCACCCACAAAATATTGATACGGCTTAGACATCTTTTATATGTGCGAACTCATTGGCACCTAACGCCACCTCCAGCTCACAGCACTGCCTGTCTGTCGGGCTGTCTGGTTGTTGGCTTTGATTTATTGATTTTATCCTTAAACTCATTCGACAATGCATACAAAATGAGAGACAATATGTGCGCTATTTGAAGCAGCTATTGTAGCAAGGACTTGACACGCTACAGCGCCCAAATATATGCAAAGTAGCAAAACGCTGAAAAAAAATTGAACCTAGAGTTAATGCATGGAGTCGTGTAGACAAAATTTAAATACTTGCAGAACTAGATGCAAGCCCAAATAAATTAGAAGATAAGAAAGCGCTCGAATGTGATGCAATTGAACAACTGAATGTAAAACCAAGAGAAATGTTAACTTCGGTGGCATCAAAGCTTCAGTACTTTTTTTTTTTCTTATACTGAGCATGTCAGCTGCTAAATGGTGAATGCTGAATTAAACTATATGAAGAAGCTATCCTTAACTGTGAACTTCAATAAATTGTAAATGATATTTTTCATTTGAAATTGCGACTTGGCTATAAGTAGAGGCACAGTCGGTCAAACTGGCGATAAAATAAAATTTCTGCAAAACGCTGTTCAGTCATAGCCCTTTAGGAACGAACACCTTCGTGTTTTCACACTCATACGAATAAATGCATGACGAAGACGGCTGCTTGATGCTAAAGAGAAAACAAAAATTTGGATAAGTTACGTTGCATTGGTTTTGTATTTTGGCACACTGTACA